>VXAA01003704.1:21981-47067 GCA_013399115.1 Anseranas semipalmata | reverse complement strand
TTTTTTTTTTCTGACTGCTTGGTCAATGACATTTAAGTGTTTTTTGTTTGTTTGTTTGTTTTAATTTTATTTTATTTTTCTTAAATTGTACATAAAACTAAACTGTTTAAAATTTTCTCCTAACAGGTCACAATCATATACACAAGAAATAAATATTTTAAGAGAATTAACTACTTCATAAAATAATAATAATAATAAAAAAGCCTGTGATAGAATTTATCATTTGTACATAACTACCTCTAAATACCAGTCCAAAGAAAAAAACACATTATATCCACAAAATGCAATATTGACCTATAGTTATAGTTCAAAAGACATGCAAAATTCTACACATGCATTCACTGGTCTTGAAAAATGCTGATCTGCTGCATTAAGCAGGACAAGCATAGGGCATCAGGACACAGAATCTAAAATCAATAACAAAGGAAATCATTTCCAGCTCATTTTAGTAGGAAAATCATTTGCACCTGAAACTGTAAAATTAACATCAAAAGTGTGCTGATACAAACAGTTTTTCCTTATTTAATTTACTCCAGAAAAGCTAGGACTTACGGAGATTGCTCATGTACATTTTTTCTTTGAATAATTAAACAAAATCTATTGGCCAGCACAGTTGGAACAATTAGAAAGAATTTTTTTGTACAACAAACATCCTCAAGTATTTGATCTATGTAAGCAAAAGACATTTCTAGAGACAGAACATACCATGCAGGTGTCAGTGTTGCCAGTTCTGGTTGCTAATTGCCACAGAGGAAAACAATCATCATAAAGAGGACAAGCTGGGCAACAGAGACCTATAAATTTAATCTAGAGTCAGGTACATCACCTCCCTATACCTAATTTTCTAAAATACTTCAATTTAAAAGTATAGCAACAACTATTACTACTTTTATCCTTTTACTTCTGTGGATCTCCATTCTCTGCAGACATGGTATATCTCAGGCCTAGATGAAATTGCTAATATCTTTTTAATGGTATCTACAAGGCACAGAATGTGTGTATATGTGAACATGCCATTCCCTCAAAAGAACCTGAATTGTGAGAAGAGATCTAGACATCAGACAATAATATGAAATAAAAATAATAATAATAATAATAATTGTTACATTCAGTGTGCTTGCTTAGGTACTGAAAGTGACATACCAGTAAAATAAATGTGCCTGTGACTGTTATCTGACTGGCATAAAGAAACAGAGAACAGAGAACATCCATGGTATTAAGCAACATATTGGTTAATTAGCAATGTTCTCCAAAAGAAGATAACGCTTGCAAACATTATGTTGGAATTGGCACCTGACCTGTACCAACTCTCAATTCATATCCAAAACTTCCTGGGTAAATACCATCTGGCATGGGCCAGGGCTGTGTCCAGGGAGCATTTTAATGGCTTAATGTTACAGAAGAGTGAGATCCAGTGAACAAGAACATTTCCAGGCAGTATTCGATTTGCTAAAATAGATAGAGCCTAACTGAACTAGCACTTGCACAGAGGGTGCCTACACTCCTGATATAAGCAACAGAGAGTAAGTAGGTTATTCTGAAGAAGTTAGAGACACAGAATCTGCCTTCTATTTTAGGCATCAAAATCAGATGGACTAGCTCTATCTGACCATGTTAAATACAGTGACCAAGATATTATCTGCCAAATCTCAGCTGAGTTATCAAGTAGAAACCACACAACCATGCTCAGATATACAACTATGTGTACATTAGTCATACTGATCTACTTATCTTTGTGCACTATTTGACAATTAATTGAAAGTATACTATAAATAATTAAAAAGTAAAACTAATGAAAGCATAGCTGCTGTGCAAGAAGTCAAAAACTAAATAGCAAAACACAAAATATTGTTGATTAAAGGAAAAGGTTTATTTATACTATAATAATATTAATATTAATAGGATACTACAGTAATTAAGTCATGAAGTGAAATGACATGGACAGACAAGTGAAATTCCCTGATTATAAAATGCATAAACAGTCTATTAAATGTTAATCCACAATGTTAACTATCAGTCATCAACATATTTTGTGGTCTCTTAGCTGAAACAAAAGTTTACATAAAAACAGTAATGTCAGTAGATTCTCAATAATTAAAGCAGCACTATGGAGGATGTTAGTTCATACATTACTTTTGATGTATATCTCTAATAGAAATAACGAAGAAGAGGCTGGAGATAAACTACCGACCCTGAAGAAACATGGTTTTATACAAGACAATCACGGTGTTGTTCAGTTACTTCACCTCAAAATCTCATCTTTGTTTGAGATGTCACAAATCTTGTTCTGCCTGACTCAGACAGCTATTACAAAGGGTTATTTAATGCTGACATGGAGTATAACAAAGCATTCTGTTTCACAACCAGATGCTTTTATGCACATACTCCAATCATTGTAACACTGTAGTCCAGTCTTACAATGATAATACTTCTGTTATGTGCTTTTTCTACATGGAGCACTGATTTCACTGAAGCACATATTTTACAGGAGAAATGTGGAAAAGAAAAAGACTAAAAGTAGGATTCATCTCACCTAACTGCAGCATCTAAAATGTAAGTATACAGGCAAAGCTTGCCTTCTAGTAATTGTCTATAATCAGTGAACCTACATTCTGGGGGCAATTCACTTCATAATATCTACTTTAAAATTGGATGAATCACTAGTTGGAAATGCCTTCCATTAACTTGAAAAGGAGCTTTTATATGACCCTTTGACTCTGCACCTAGGAGTCCAAGTGTCTCTGAACCTGCACTTTTACCAGGTCTGTAAAATGAATATAAATCAGAACTTCAATCTTCATTTTGCAGTTGTATGAAATACAAAATTACTTCTGATTTCAGGGCAAGTAGCTTTTAATTTCATTTTATATATTCTATTCATTTATTTTCCAAGAAACTTGAGAGTGGGAGAAAAAAAGTTTCCTTGGACCCCTCTTTTTTTTTTTTTTTACTCAAATTTTGTAATGAACACAGTTTATAATTTTGTGCGTGTGTGTTTTATGAGCAGTTTCCTAGAATGTGTATATACTCCATGACAGGTAGGCATAGATTCAGAATCATGATCTCCCAGTCTACAGCTAATACACATAGTCTATGGTGCAGTCTGTAACACTGTCACATCAGTTATGCACATTTAAGCTACAAGAATATTAAAACTGCTTTTAACTGCAGCTCAGGCAGAATTTTTAGCATTGCCCTTTATCCAACTGTATTTTTTATTCTTTTGTTTTCCTTAAGAAACTCTGTTGTTCTTTCAGCCAAAAAGGAAAAAAAAAAAAAAAAAAAAAAAAAGAGAGAGACTGGAGGAAGACAGAATGATAGAAACAGACAATTCTTGTCTATTGAAGATATGTTTATGTAACAGATCAGACTCTCCCACACAATGTGTGTGATTGAATTATGGATATTTTCTTATTGCAAACTTAGTGTAAAAGAGCTTAGGAAATATACACCAAAACTTAAATACATATCATATTGTCATATCATCATTTATCAGGAGCGGATAACAGACAGAAACACACTATTATATCTAAAGGAAGGAAAATCGGTGAAGTTGTTCATTTAGTTCAGGAGAAATCTATAGTAAAGCCTGTGGAAATAATTTTATAAAAGTGAATTTATTGATTTAATGTGTTCAAATAACCTTTTTTTTTTTTTAATTATTTATTTTGTTTGACTTGTCCTGTTGTAAGCACAGGCTTACCACAAGCACAGACCCTGAGAAAGCAATAAGCTCTAATAATAATAAAACAAACAAACAAACAAACACAACTAACCAAACAAAAAATATTACTGTGGTATTGGTCCAGTATCTGTTATAATTTACAGTTTTAAAAATCATCAACACATCAATCATCACAAAAAAATCTTGTAGCAATATTTTTCTACATTCAGAAGATAACTTCTTGATTACTAATTTTCAGAAGGATTAACAATTTTTAAATGGCTTTTTCATACTCTACAAATTCTGACAGGTAAAATAGTTCTTTGAACAATGAAACAAGAAAACAAGTTCACTGTTGGCTTTAGTTTTTATCCAGTAAGTCAGTCCATCATTTCTACCGAGCAAATGGAAAAGTCAGGAAAAGTGACTTAGTTAATGGAATGTGAGCTCACACATAGACAGTACAATCTCAGCAAATGCTGTTGTATACTGCAACCAATTTTGTACCTAGTGTATTAAGTAGCAACATCTTATTGAAGTACCATAATGGCAACTTTGTTAACTACACACAACTGTCAGAAATATTTTCAATCAACATATTACTTCATGAGGTTAAGCAGTGTAAAACTTCCATTACAGAAAGCAAGCCCATGCAAAACAAGATTGTGTCATGTTTCATTTGTGAATACAAAACTCATCTCAGTTCTCTGGCAATATCCAGAGCACAAGAAAGATTTTGGTAGTGTGCAACTGTCTCTTCTGGTGAATTTATTACTTTTTTTTTTCAAGTTCTTGAAAAAAAACCTTGGTGACCATCAGGTGGGCTGATAATTTCTAGCTTATCATATGCTTTTGGCAAATATATTTTACATCCTTTCTAAAGCCTCCAGTGGTCAGGTAGGACTGCATCTAAATAAGGGTGAAAGGGCTGCACACTATTGCCAAAAATGTCTAGACTTCCAGGAGAAATATGTCAGCCTCTTCTGTTTTTGAAAGATTGTTTTCTGAGTGCATAATTTACTTTTGCTTAACTAGTTTTTCTCAAGCAGGTATTCTCTTGGAGACAAAAGATGAAAAAAGGAAAAGCTGCAAATTTCCTGCCAAACAAAGAAATTCTTTTTAAACAACACTAGCATTTGGAGAAGGACTGTTTCTCATTTGCTTGTTTAAGAGGGACTGGACGGAACCTCTGGAGATCCTCCTAAAGAGTGACAATTAAGGAAAATAGTCAGGTGCCCAAAGAAATAAAGAATTGTCATCCACTTTCATATGTGCATGAAATGTTTTTCCAGGTAAATATTTTGTCCACACACACTGTCTTTTAAGTAGTAAGTCTCTTTAAGTGGAATAAATGAAGATGACTAAGATAAGCCTGGCTGTTTTGTCTGTCTGTTTGCTTTTGTTTTTGTTTTAATTCTGACTTGCTGGGATTTCTATGGCTGTCCACTGAGTCTGTTGTTTACAACAAAGCTTGTACATTTTTTTCTCTAAGTTTTGTGCATAAGTCATTCAAAATCAGGGGTTTGGCACAGCTGTCACTTTATGTCCAGAATTGTTTCAAGCTTTTTTTTTTTTTTTTTTTTTTTTCTGAAATATGCTTAAATAAAAATACTACATTTTTGGAGGGTTAAAAATTTTGCTAGTAACATTTCACCTGTATAACTAAGGTATTTAAAGACCAATGCACTAGCAATATAATAGACATGTAAAATCCCCAGAAATAATTCCCAATACCTTCTCTGGATTTTCTAATTCCCTCTGAATCATTTATTTATGTTGATTAATCCTGATCATGCAACCAGACAATGGATACAAGGACAACAGCAGGTACTACCTGTACACAATCTTTTCTGGCTCAATCAAGAATAAGCATGTGGTAGGCCAAATGTGAAAGTCTGCCGTAAATGTTATCAAACTCAGAGACAATCCCAAGAAAAGCTGAAGAGACACCCCCGAGGCTTTTCTAACTTAGTCCTTGGAAATACTCATTAATTCATAAGAATCTAATATATTGAGTTGTTTCATACCAAAATTAAGTGCAATACTGTAGATTTTCTTGAACTGCTGAGCTTTGTGTCTATTTTATATTAGTTTGTTGCTTTAAATGTTCTAACAAACTAAAGTTTCTGTTATTCCCATAATTATCTCCAATTTCTTTAAAACCTACAAATAAGATTAGAGCTTTAAAAGTATAAATACAGGGAAAACAGAAATAAATTATTGATGAATGTACTGGGCCAAAATACATCTTAAACTGTGTTAGAAAAAAAATCCAATATACTCACTGGGACATGAATATCAGTGTAAAAAATTGTGGAGAAAAAAAAATACTCTAGTACTAGATCAAGTGGCTACAGAAGTCTAATAGTGAATAACTAAGAAAAAGCAATTTTATGTCTTTAGCTACTGAACACAGAGATGTCAAGCTAGCAGCAATACTGATACTGAGGTGAGGGAACAGGAATGTATGGCTGGTTGTTGGGGGTTGTAAGGGCCGCAGTCTTCAATACCAGATCTTCAGGTCATCTGATCACACTCCCAGGCTTTTGTACAGACCTGAGAACCTGGCAAAAAAATTTGAATGTTAGGTTCTTTTAGATCTCATGTGGAAACCCCTAATATACAGTAAAGACAATGAATCAAAATAAAATAAAATAAAATAAAATAAAATAAAATAAAATAAAATAAAATAAAATAAAATAAAATACTAATACAGACAAGAAGGAGAAACATCCTTCTTTCTGCACAAAATCAATCATTTCACCATTCACCCACAAATATTTGACTTTAGTTCAGGTTTCCATCTTCCTATAACCCACAGATCTGCACCTCCCACAAACACAATGAGTATCCTAAGCTTCAGTCCATAGAATACTGTGCATATGCTCCTCTGTGTGAATGCATGGCTAACTACTCCCAAGGAGAGGAAGGGTGGGTTAAGCTGAGAGAGAATGAAAGAGAAAGGAGAACAGCCAAGCCTATAAATAGAAAGTGGGCCACTGAGCAGAAATAAAACAGCCAGGAGCCTGCAAGGAGAACAGGTAGATAAGATGATTTTTCTTTAAGCTAATAATCAGGAGTGGAAGGGCAGTTAGAGAGAGTGACTTGTAGTAATAATATATTTTTTATAGCTCTGCCCATCAAGTCCTTTAATATCTTCATCCCTTATCTTTATCCAATTACTTATGAGTTCTCACAAGGGAAAAAAAAAAATGAAGAAGAAAAAAAAAAAAAGAAAAGAAAGAACAAAAGATTCAATCTTAAAAGGAAGATTATGTAAGTAACCTCTATGAATAATGTTGTTAATATCCTTATTTTCCAACAAGCTTGGGCCTCAGGTATAGTAGCAGGCTAAAAAGCAGATGTTTGGGAAGTTATTGTGAAATCTTTCTGTCACATTCTGTCAAATTACCCTGTTCTTGCACTGCAAAATACTTCTTTCTGTATTCCAGGTCTTACCCACACAAAACACACCAGTTATACGGATGTGTAAAATTGTACAGTGGCTTTTAGTTGAAGGTCGATATTTGGAAGAAATTAGAGTCAGACTACAAATCTCCGTTAATTTGAATGCTTTTAGAGTGCTTTAGTCCCAAAACTCCAAGAGTGAAAGATGAATTATTCTATTCCCTCATTATTTTTTTTTTCTTATATATATATTTATATATATGTGTGTGTGTGTGTGTGTGTGTGTGTGTATGGCTCAGTGATACCTTCATAATAAAGTGATACATGAAGGCAATACAAAATCAAATTCTCTATGAGTCAGAGTTAATGATATGATGTTTTCAGGAAAAGATTAAAATAAAAGTACAATATGTAAAAAGGATGACGTTGAATATCATTGCCCAGTAAAAATGTGTTAGTTTGTTCAACAAAAATATTAATAACATTAGTTTACAATTTAATGATATTTTAAGTAGAGAATATTTTATACTCATTGTTTCAAAGACAGCATCTCTTTCTATTTAAAATCTGCAACAGAACTTTTTGGTGGATCATCAACTTTACTCAATTTGGGAAGAGACACTTTTTAAACCTTACTTTCTCTTTTTTTCTTATTAAAACATCCACTTACTTGTGACTGATGTACATGTTCTTATATGAAATTGTTGTGTGACCTGACAATTGTGTACTATCTGTGCATAGGTATTCAGTTGTGGGTTATGCATAAAGCTGCCCTGTTGTGCAGTCCTCAGTCTCTGAGGTGTTCTTGCATATTAGTCTAGCTTTGAAATATCTTCAAAGCAAAATCTTCTAAACAAAATTTACAATAGTTTATCTTCCTGAAGCAGGATGGTTATTTTTCTGGAATACCAAAGGCCCATTCCTTTTTCCTGCTGTGATAAGTTTTCATCCAAGACTTTTACAGATATTTGCTGATTGAGCCATAAAATTGCATTCATATCAAGAGGTTATATACATTCACCATTGGAATGCCTAAACGGTATAGTTAAAAGATAATAACCCCTCTTTCCATCACTGTCTTGGTCAAGTATTTTTAAAAATGCATTTTCAAAGTAAATTTGACAAATAAAAAATACACAGTATTCATTTTCAGAATAATGCACCAATGAATCTCTGTAACAGCTGCATATCTATCAGTGAGAGTTCACAGACTTGAAATAGAACACAAAGAATTTTATAATAAGATGACCAATTAAAATAGGAAGATTTTTCATTGATTTATTTTGATATGCTTTATTATTTTTCTGTACTGATTTGTTCACAGCTGACTGATATTTCTGTGAGAAAAGTATAATGGTACAGGTCTTTTGAAAATGCATTTATTGCACAGGCAGCACAGCAGGAATGATTATACAGTCATAAAAAATAGCACAATATCTTCACATGTCAAAGGACACTTTCTGTGAGTGCCAGTTATGAGAACCTGTCATGACTTTGAGATCTGGTTCTTCAGTTGGCAGGAACACAGCACAGCAGATCATAATGTGACAATCCCCTGGGGGGGCCAAATGTGTTAAGGGCTTTCACCCCTACTGGAGTAGCAAAGCAAGCTGTTTTAAATGTTGTTAAGACCATAACCCTGACACAAAACTTCAATTTCCCTGTCTTGACCAGAATGCTGGAGTACAGCAACCTATTTCAATCTGTGGAAAAGTCTAGCTCTAACAATGAAAGAAATTGTAAAGACGTTTTTGGTTATGACATACAATCTAGAATATAGTTTGAGCCAAAATGATTCCCACTGCCCATGTATCACTTGATTCACTTTAAATTATATATATATATAATTTAAAATGGAATTAAGCCTTTAGTAACTAAGCAGCTCATGACGGAAAATTTGTCTTATAATGACACCTCAGAATCCAAAATAACATGATGTCAGTAAAATTCTGATGCATATACCTCATCAAGTTCATAACACTTCCTACAAATAGCATGGGAAACATAATTTTTTTTTTTTTTAAACCAGCAAAATATATTTTGCAGAAAGACTGTATTAAAATTGCTAATCAATCTTTTCCATATGATCCTGGAGGATTTCAGCACACAGATATACAGAGTAACTTGAATATAAGGGAAAAAATAATATGAAGAAAAACAGTATGTTATACTACTCAAGAAATGAAATGAAAATATAGTAAAAGTCATTAATGTTATTTAAAACTTTGAGCACTTGGACAAAGTGCCTGCCTGAGTTAGTGTGTTTTACTAAAATATACATTCTGTCTGTGGTGTTGCAGGACTCTCACCTGAAACAGTTCCTTAAATTTAAATTATATGCTTTATTTTTGATGAATTGTTTATTAATTTTTAGTGCTTTATATTGAAGATAGTACATTTCTTTCTCTAGAGAGACAAATGTTATCCTGAATCATGATTTCTTTCTAAGATACATTGCTGTGTTTGTTTTTATCTGTTTCACATCTCATCTCACAATGACTATAATGGATATCCAGTCTAAGAAGTAGTAGTAGTAAGTGTTACTTAATATGTTGCTTTTGCCATTTCAGTCCTTTTTTCAATGTCATATTGTGGTGATACAGAATATTTATCTTTGTTTGAACACACATGGGAAGCCCCAAGTGAGCTCCTGGGATGAAAGGCCAGGACCCACTGTGAGCATCATAGTTCTCCTGGTAATGACTGTAGTGTGCCAGTGTGACTCCACTGAAACCCAACACAACCTAATTTTGCTTGACCTTGGTAGCTGTTGACCTTTGGACCCAGACATTGCATTACTGTAACAACAAAGAAAAGGGGTAGACATTGAAAGAATTTTCTTTATAACGACTTTAAATGTATTAATGAGACTTCCCTTTATTAATTTTGGCTGTTTGTCTTCTTAGTATTTGGTAAGGGTTGTTAAAGAGTGTGGCCGCCTCCTCCAGCCTCTCCTCCTTCCACACTTTAGTTATTATAAGTGAATTAACAACTTCTTGTTGTATTTTGATTAGACTGTTAAGACTGTAACTGGGTAATAGTAATTCTTAGTGCCACTTTACAAAGTGTGGATATTTTTGTCCCAAACAACATTTCAACTAACACTTGGGTCTATATACATGTATAGAAATTAATGATAAGAACAGACTTTAAAATCAAGAGGAAATATGGTGTGGTATTTGGTCCAGATGTGGACATTTACATTTATGCAGTTACATTAACTATAATGCCTAAAGATGCAAGTCTGAAAATAAGTACCCAGTGGCATTTGAGATGACCTGGCATATATATCTTTTGACTGTCATCTACCATTACAGAGAACATGAGTGTCTCCAGAATGTTTGTGTCATATATGCCAGTTCCACATAGACATTTTTGTGTCTTATTGTGCAGTAGATGACACTTCCTGGGCAACTGAATCTAGCTCAGCAGGGTTTGCACTAGCTGTAGCAGGAGCCTAGATATGCAGCTCACATGCAGACACCTACATTTAGATGTATATTGACTAATTTCTAAGATTTTATATGGCAGTACACATGGCCTCCTTTTAGAATCGCACCGACTGCAAATACTTGTATAAGTATTACAGTTAAAACCCTTAAGTTTTCACTTAATCTTTTGCTCTCTTCTGCCAGATTTCTTTTGGATGTATATTTCTACCTCTACAGAACTTTGGAGATAGCGGGTCCCAAGATGTCAGCTGGAGGTTGAAATTTAAAGTGATCCCATATTGTAATTAGCTCTAAAACTGATCATCAAACAGGAGCCTGAAAGATATACAGATGCTTTTGGGTTCTGAGGGATCCACAGAAGAAGCAGCCAAGCTCAATGTGATTCACAAGAAACACCACCCCCCAGGGTCTAGATGTTCAAATGCAGAGACAGTGAAAGAGAATATATCAGCTGATGTCACCGCTTCTTAAAATATATTTTGAGTAAATCAGCTTTATGGGAAGCCAAAAACCATATGTAGACCCAACCTTCACACATAGGCTTTGGCTAACTTAGAAATTTAATGGATAATGGTAAATAGCACAAGAAACATTCAGATAAACTGGAACTTCCTCTAGAAATCCGAAAAGGCTCCCAATGAACTGAACATACACCACACTGCTAAAATTCTATATTTCTTTTCTAGCTTCTTTAAATTTTGAAGAAAACAAAGTTTTCAGGAAAAGATGTTAGTTTCTACGCAGTAATGCTATGGCAATGTGGAGTACAACAAAAAGGTGGCAGTACTGTATCCAGTAAACATGGGGTCTGTATTAGATTTTTTGTTGTTGGGAATTTTATATACATGCATATATCCACATATATCCACCATGATTTAAATATGCTAGTGTGTGTTTATGTTGTATCATTGTTGTGTGTGATTATGCATGAAAAACAAGAAGCAGAAATTCCATTCTCCTATTTTACATAAATGATTTTCCATTTGCATAAAATCTTCACAGTGTGAAGACAGAAAGATGATACATATCACAAGAAAGTGGAAGAAGTGGATAAAAGTCAAATAAAATAATTTTCAGGAAAATGAAGTGAAACTAGATGGCTGAAGTTCTCCATATCTCAGAATAATTAGCAATTCTGAAAGGAAACATTGTCCTAAGAAGATAAATTAGACTTGGTATAGACACTTTGTGTTTTTTGTTGCTGTTGTTGTTGTTTTTTGCTTGTTTTTGTTTTGTTTGTTTGTTCTTTGTTTGTTTGCTTTCTGTTTTTTTTTGGGGGGGGAGGGGAACCATCTTTTAATAAATACATCTGAACTTCAGAATTTACAAAACATACATTAATTCTTTTGCAGTAAAAAGGAAGTATTAATTATTGGCAAGTGTGTTGAACTAAAATCAATTAAATAAAAATAATTACTGTTACTCCATATGATCTTTTCCAATTAAAACACAAGACTTCTATTTACTGTAGTCAGACAAAATAGGGTCCAAATTATAATGATTAAATTTTAATAATAAGGAAATAAACTATTGTTTTACAACCTGAACTTTCACGAAATAAAAGTATCAATATGAATTTTAAAACATAAATAAAAAAAAAAAAGAAGAAGAAGAAGAAGAAGAGATTAACAATAACCAAAAAGGACAGGGTGACGGGGTGACGAACACAGTTACATAAATTCTCAGAATGAAATTCCCTGAGAATTCCTTCGAGGTTACAGCTAAATATTTCTTGCTAGGTTTCCCTTTCACAAATGTTCCTAAAATATATATAAAGAATGATTCTGGAAGGTTTTCAATCTATTATGAGATCAATTACATGGAATAAAATAAAGCGTTTGAAGCACTCTCAACTATTTAACATTTTGTTTCGTGTAATTTCTTTTAAATTTTCCATTGCTTTCAAAACTCTTCAGAGGTCAAACTGTATTGCTCTACTTCTACAGAAAAAGATGGATATGGGGCTTATTAAAAGATCAGGCTTATAAAAAAAGATGGATAACAACTTTTTACTTGGGCAGATAATGGATAGGGGGCAGATAGGACAAAGGTCGTAATGGTCTTAAACTAAAAGAGGGGAGAGTTAGATTAGATGTTAGGAGGAAATTCTTTGCTCTGAAGGTGACGAGGCACTGGAACAGGTTGTCCAGAGAAGGAACCTGGATGCCCCATCCTGGAGGTGTTGAAGGTCAGGTTGGATGAGGCCCTGGGCAACCTGATCTAGTGGGTGGCATCCCTGCCCATGGCAGGGGGGTTGGAACTAGATGATCTTCAATGTCCCTTCCAACCCAAGCCATTCTGATTCTTCCTTATTGTACACGTGCTTTTTTTTTTTTTTTTTCTCTTTCTCAATAGGTATTGAGAATCACACTATTAGTTAAGAGCTCCCTAGTTAGTTTACTCTTGGGTCTTGGGAACCTCATGCTGTATAAATGCTAGTTTAATCCTTTGAAGTCAGTCAGTCATTTTCCCTCTGAAATACATTCTTGGTTCTGTAAATAGGCAGCTCCAATTGTAGAATATGGATGGTCCTTAGTTGGGACCCTCTCCTTAAGGATGGTCCTTAGTTGGCCCTCTTCAACCTACTCAGTTATAGTAGATAGTTATAGCAGACTTTGAAACATCAAATTCTTCCCATATGTTTTCACATCTTGTAGTGTTCTTCTCAAGTTAGAGAAACACTGCTCTTATGGTTACCACACTGGTGGCATAATCCTATTATTTCAGATGCTGTGAAACAGACAAACAAGCATATTTTTTTGAGCCACAGAGACTCAAAGATACTCAGGGCCAAGTGCTATGAACACTTCCAATCTGCTTGAGAAGGGGCTAATTGTAACCAGTCTGATCACCGGCTTAGTCCTTCTGCACAAGCTTGCCTCGAGGTCAGTGAATGTAAACTGGAAGTTCACAAAATATCCAAAATATCCTGACAACATAGCTGTATTTTCAGTTCCTCTTTTCTCCCCCTACTCAAACACAGAATATTTTTCTGTGATACTTTTTGAAATTAGACAAATGAAAAAGTATGGGAAACAATGAACAGGATCAAGGACTCTGTGGAGAATCCCAGAGGACAATTAGCAAAGGTTAATGATTTAGGAGACCCAGAACCAAAGGAAAGAAGTTCAAACCAAGTTACCTGTTAAGAAAATCGTTCAGTCTGAGTAAACTAGAAATCCAATATTTCTCACCATATCAGTAAAAACATTGACAGACACTGACCTTCTAGGGTTCCTAATGAAAGATTTGATTATAGTGAAGCAGAGGAGTAGGAAGTAACTTCAGTTCTCCCACATCTCTGCAAGTACAGACAGAAAGAGAAGCGTTGTTTGAAATACTTTTTGCTTTCCTTCATTTTAAGTTTTATGAGTAGTTTTCTGGAATCAGAAAGTTTCAGATGGCATATAAAGGGCAGATGGAATTTGACATGACCTAAAATAGAAGAGAGCTCATAGGAAAAAAGAAGGCAAAACCACAGGTGAAGTCAACAGGGCAGACATAAAAGATGGATTCACAGAAGCTAATTTTATCCTGTAGAAGCTGATTTCGTAGGACTGTCTCCATAGTATTTGGAAACAGGCTATTTGAGAGGGTAATTAAAATAAATAAATAAATAAATCTAAGTTCTTGTCCTGAATTACTTTCTGGAGTTGCCTATCTCTTGCAAATGACTGTAAAGTCATGCTAGGGAACTTACTGCCTTTGGGCTAAGGTTCACCCATTTGACTATATTGTGAAATGAAGTTTTCTGAGTAGTAGAGAAAGAAAAAACTAAAAAATATTAGCCTTTGAAGGCAAGTGGAATTAAACCTGATTTTTTATGAAAGGTTTTCATAAAAGAAGAAAACATACAGAAAAAAAAAATAACAATAATTACAAAGACACTGAGAGAACTAAGAAATCTTGAGCATATTATTGTTAAGAATGCATTAATTTTCTCTTATATAAAATAAAATTATTTTAAAAAGCACAAAAAAAACCCACCTTGATCAAAATAATATGAAAATATTCATCCTACATTGCTTGTGACAATTATGTCACTGTAAGACTGGTATCAACGTTTATATGAACATTCACGATTCTTTTGCAAACACTTTGAATTCTATTTTAAGAGGAACTCATTATTCATAAAATAGATGCACAATACATATGGAAATGAAGTCTGTTGTGTATGTCTGCCTGTCTTCATACAAACTTTATAAAAGGTCACATAAAGATGTCTTACTGCTTCCTTACATGTATAATTATATGGGACTATCCATCATCGGTGTGATTTTTACTTTTACTCTAATTAAACTCAATTCTTTTAAATTGATTGATGCCTTTCAAGCAATCTCACACAAAAGAGGAATGAGTTTACTTAATCTATGATTCTGTATGTATGAATGCATGTGTGAATGCATGCATTTTCAAATGTGTTTACATACACTCATACAAAATTATCTTCTGCTTTTACGAATTTCATTGTCTCCTCCTTTACGTCTGTAGCTGCTATTAATTTCAACATGCAGTATAAAAAGAACTCACAGAGCTTCCCTATTTTTCATTCTCCCTTGATCCACTATACCACCCACACAAATAAACAAACAACTCTTCACACTGAACCCTCTCTAACAGCACCTAGAGATGCTAGGAAAACATCACCTTCCTTTTGTTATTGGTATAGAAAGCAAGTTGTTTGTGGAGGACTTCAAAATTTCAGTGTTGACATACTTGGCAGAAGGAAATAATTGTTACAACACTGCAAAGTAAACAAAATCAAGCAAATTATCAATACATATTTACATAATATTTTTGACTGAAAATTGTCTATAATCCCTACTTAATGTTTAAATAGACTAATTTAGATCATTTTCGCACACGTATAAGCACTTTGTCCATTAAATGGAAAAAGCTAGCTTTTCAGGATCCTAGTAAGTGTTCATTATTATGGGTATTTATTTGGTGCTTTTTAATGAAGTATGTGACTTGTAAAACATAAATTGCGTCATTCAGTAATTGGACTTATTTAAAGAAAAAAAAAAAATAAAAGGAGGATAAGCTGTTCTTCTGTTTTCTTTGGAGAGATATTCAGAGATCAGTTAACTCCAGGAAAAAATATCCCTTTCCAATCATAGATAGTGCTTTTTATTTTTTTCAAATATAACAATAATTTTTAAACATTAAAAAGATGCACTATTTTAACTGCATAACAGAGCACTTTATATATGTTTGAAGACATTTTAAAAGGTTGTTTTTCTTCACTGATCTCCACAATTTAAACTAAGCTAAACTTACCACCTTATACTTTTATACTTTTTTTTTTTTTTCCAGATAAAGGTAATTTGAAAGTTACTTTGTAACTAATTTTCTAGAAGTTCAAATTTAAATATGCCCTTTTATTTTGTGTATTATTTCCTTTACATATTGTTGCATTCTGAACTGCAACAGTGTGCCTTATCTTGAAAAATAAAGGTAATACAACATTGCAAAAGGAAAAAGGGAATGATCATCTTATGATGGTGGGAATGTATCCATTTCCACCTGTTTTCATTCTAGATGGGAAGCAGTTTGGCTTTTTTGAGGACAGCTCTTTCTTTTTTTCTTTCTTTTTATTATTATTATTTTTATTTTATTTTTTATTTTTGCAAGTCCATGGTCTTAAAAAATGTCATTAGAGAATACAGTGAGGTTTTCTATTGAGGAAAAAATAAAAAAAAAACTATATTTCTTTAAATATGTTGACAGGAGGTTTATGGAATTAGGATTGAAGTTTTCAAAGTTGTATTTTTTTATCCATTTTTTTTAATATTCACTGCTTAAGAGAGCTTAATTCATTATTGAGCTTGGTGGAAAAACAAACAAACAATCAAAATTAACCCAAAACAAACAAACAAAATTAACCCGAAACAAACAAACAAACACACAGCAAGTAAGAAACACCAACTCTCTTTTCTTATGTAATCTTCATAACAGTAAACCCCTGGAATGGTAGTACTGTATTTTTTAATCTGGAAAATTATTTTCATCCCAGATTTTTTATTAAAGTTTTTATTCAATACTTATTAAACTTGAATCTTACAACAATTTTCTAAATGTTTTATACAGATTTGAAGTTAAAAATCTGTAGTCTATAAACATACAGAAATATAAATACTCTAAAAATTTTATCTAAATTAGAATCTATTAAAAATCTAGATGAAACTACATATTAGAAATTATGATCCTGCTACTGGTGCTGGTAATTTTAATATGTTCTTGTTTGTTGTATGCTGTAGTGCATTAAAATTTTATCCTCATGTTATTGTCTTTTTATAGTTTTGACTCAGATATCTTAGCTTATTTCAGAAACAGATTCTCTGGTATAAGCCTCTCTGGTATTTTGTTTTTTTTTTCCTGGTTTGGGTGTTCCATTTCTTGTCATTCTGGCTGTCATAGATCCTTACCTTTGATTCTAATTCCCTCTCATTTTATTCAGACACACCTACTTCAAGAGAAAGGGCACTCCCAGAGCACAGATACTTTACTTTTGGTTTAGCAGTAGTGCAGTCCATTTTTCCATTCACAGCCCTGGCTGTAATGCTTTAACATAGAAAGACTTCTTCCACAGGGAGAAAGCTCCATCATAGCAAGTCATCAGCCAACAGCTGATGATAGTGTCAAGTCCACTGAAGTTCACTGCAAACTTAGTCTACAGAGAGTAGACATAAACTCCAAAGCAAGAAATAGTAATCAGAAGGTGAAGAATAGAATTTGAAGCACTGATCAAGGTGGCAAACGGAAAGAATGAATCAGGGTATTTATGAGATTAAAAAAAAAAAAAAACAAAACAAAAACAAAAGCAAAATCAAAAACAAAAACATTTTATTTATGGAAGGATGCATGTTTTTGTCTTCATGCTACATCAGCTCAAAGCTATTGAAGTATCACTCACAAGAAAAAGGCATTGCAGTCTATTGTTTATTTTACTGCAGAATAGAAGCAATATGGTTTGCTCACATAAATGAAAGGCAGTTGGGTGACAAGGCAATATGCCAGATATTCAAGAGTGTTTTTCTGGGATCATAATTACCATTTCAAGCAGTAGTAAAATATGCAGTTGGACTGTATATATTTGACTAATGTCCTGGAGCATGAGTGGTGTAGAAACAAATGTAAATTGCTTCATTTACCTATGGATAACCTGGTTTCAGATCAGAGACTGAAAAAACTTTGTCTAGTGAGATATCACAAGATTATTTCAGCATAAAACAGATATCAGGCTCAGCTCCGAGGAGCAAGCAGAAAAAGAAAATACAGACTGTATTGAGCCATTCTCTTGCAGCCCAGACATGAAGGCTCTTTGACAGGTATTGCCATGAAGTTTTGGGGCTGTTCAAGGATACACCTCTTGCTACACCAGTCATCTAAGAGCTCACCAGCACCATCCATTCCTTTTAAAGTTGCTCTTCAAAATCAATAAACTTTTTCATTAATGATCTGAGAAGGTTTAGGAAAAAAAAAAAAGGATATTTCCTGACTTATTTCCTGTTTCTAATAGTCCTAATTTTTAAACCCTTGGAACTCAAATCTTCTAAACTAAATCATCACCCGACTAAGTAGCAGGCTACTAATTTCAAGCATTTTGCTAACATCTGTTTCATACAGTATCAGAAACACTTTTTTTTTTTTTCCTGACAAACAACTAGTTACTTCTCTGTGTGATCTCTTAAACTGTTGAATAATACATAAGATAAAAGTCTCAGGGTATTATGGAGTGTAAAAGAGAAGTGTTGAGTATTAAGGATTATCAACACACAGTATATCACAGAATGGAAGATATGAGGGGCAACTGGAGACAGATTAGAGAGAATCAGCCAAAAATCAAACCCACTCATTCAGAACGTCCTGCTGTGAAAATAATGAAAGAGGATGAGTTTCATCCAAACACACTGAAAATTACAAGCCATAAAACAGATAAAAAGCTAATGTATATTGAAGAGAAGTCATTTCTATTTTATTACTTTTAACATTTTTTAAGGATTCAAAACGTGTGGATGTTGTAGCAGAAGTGAGTGAGATGAGGTAGTAGGGATTTAAATGAAGAAACAGTAATATCCTTATGAATCATGGCTGGAAAATAGTGAAAAAGGAACAGAAATACAAGCATAAGTAAGATATGTGTGAAGTCAGGATCTATGGGCTGAAAATGCACCTATAAAAAAATTGATATATTTTTCCTAAATTCAGACCATGAAGTTTTAAGATCTTAACATGCAAATGCATTTTTTTTTTTTTTTGAAAAAGTATTACATCCAGAAAACTAAGAAAATTCCTAGTTTGGATAATAATGATGTCTAAAATATTTACATTTTTTAACCTAAAGGGAAAATACATATTTTAAGAACTTGAAAACCATGTTCAACTTTGAAGAAGAGAGAAGCTTTATCACCTGCAAAGATAGACATCAACTATTTAGGTATGAGCCAGATTTTCTGGGAAGTTAGTATAACAGGGCATGATAAAAAAATATTTTTTTCATACCTGTTCCTTGTAACTCTCTCCCCTGAATATTTTCTAGAACAAACAAATTGATCATTAGCTTTGATCACTAATTTAGTTGTACAATTGGTAAAGCTAAATAGATTTTTTTTTTTTTTGTCAAAACAAAGCTGAAATCTCAAGTATTTTATTATTTTAATCTTCTAGTTTGCTTGAATCCTAAGTAAAATGACATTAAAGGCTATTGTTTTACTTCAGTTTCACAATAAAGTAACTCTCAAAGTTAATTAAATTACATATATTTAACTGGAGAAAAACACAGAGAAAAGCAGACCCATTTTTGAAGCCTTTTACTCCTCAGATAATTGCTATTTAACAAAGAGAAAATTGACTCACTTTACTACGGTGATAAAAATGAAGTCTCAGTACTAACTATGACAATTTGAATGAAAACAAGTTTGATGATTATGTAAATGCACAATGGTCTGTACTAGATTTTTCAAAAGAAAGATGAAATAATACCTTAATGAGCAGATCTGGGGTACTTTGTTTCTATGTTAGGCTTCACTGTATTGAAGAGAAATATCTTCAACCCTAGAATACAAGACTTCATTATCTTTTAGAAATATACTAGCATTACTTACTTGAGTCTTACTTATAGTGGGTGAAGTATTCACTGAATTATGCATTGTTTGCCAACCAGAAGTCCTTGTGAATTTGGATTATAATCACATAAAAAAGCAGAATGCAATAGCTGACAGGGATGAAAGATTAAAAAAAATATATGATGTTTTGATTTCCTTTCAGAATAACTTTCATTAGAGAATTAGCAAAATATTTTAATTCAAAATGAGATAAACAGTTTGGTTAATCCCCACAAGAAACCTTCATTTTAGCTGGATCACCAAGATCTACTTATTATCATTGTTACAGTTAGGGATACTTTTTCATTGCTAGAAATGTTTCCACATGTTCTAGTTTCAGTAGTAGACTAGGTAGGAATTTTCGTCATCTAAAATTGTTTCCTGAAAAATGGTTTTCTTTTCATATTTTAATTTTATTGAATGTCCCTTTCACATATATGAGTTAGATAGCTGCCCCATTACTATAGCATACTGTAGTAAAATTGTATTGAAAAAAAGTAATTAATGTAATATTCAACCTAGATAACTCTATGAATATCTTATGAAATATACTTTGTTCTGGGAGAAAATATTATGAAAAAAAAAAAAAAAGATAAATAGGGGAGACACCTGAATTTAACAGCTTTATTCTTGAACTCCACAGACAAAACCAATGGCATTTAAAGCCAGAAAACAAACAAATGAACAACATCAAAACACAAAAACACAAAAAAGAAAATAACAACAAAAACAACAAAAACAACAAAAGATTTTTTAAGGCAAGTCTATTCTTTCTTCCATAACAATGATGAAAAATACCAATTGTAGCTTTAATATGTATGTTTAAATTAATAAATTATTAAGAAGTAAAATAATTTGATGCTTTATGCAGTGACAGATTTTACATTTTAAAGGGTATCTCTATAGTTTTTGTATGTAATATAACAAATTTTCTGACATATTAAACTTTCTGATCTGTGGTCTTTATTATATTTGTAGACAATATTGAATATACAGTAGTGACATATATACTTTTGTGCAAAACTTTAAGGATGTGTTTATGGTTACACAGTGAAAGCATCCACTGAAATTCAAATTTTACATTTATGTAAGTTTATCAGAATGAGTGTCTGCATCTTCAGGAAACTGAGAATGAGAGCAGCATTCTCAGTATATAGTGAGAGATAAAATGATCACACTAACATATATTTTTTTTCACAATTCTGATTTGTTTGAATAAACATGGTATTGCATAGAGCTATCCACCAATTATTGTGCATAGACTGTGAGTTGGGACTGCTTATGTAGTATTTCATGTGGAGTTTAGGACTCTTAGTGTAATGGTCAGTCTTTAAATGCATTGAACATTTCACACGTATAGTGTGAACATTACTTTCAAAGACCTAACGGCACCTAATGCCATTTAAGATACCCTAGGATATCCAGTATAACTGAATCGGATGGCATTAAGATTTGTGGGAAAGCTACATTCTCGATGTCAGGATCTGGAGGCACGCAGGGTACCTTTCAAATTATATTTCATGTCTGTATGTTGGAGAATTGAATGATACCTCCAAAAAAGAAAAGACGAATCCCACCTGATAAATCTGTATATTTCCATTCATTTCTGTTCCATCAAACAAAAGTATATTTTAAATTTTCATTCTTGATCAGGATGAAAACCAATTTTTAAATATTGAACCTTGTAGTGAAAGCCTGTGGAAGAAAAGAAGTTTGGGTTTGGAACCAGTAATCATAAATATAAAGATAAAGTAAATATCATAGTAATTTTCAGGGAAGTTGGAAGGTGGAGCACTTTTTGAAGAAGGGAAAAGTTTGGAGACAAAAGCAAATAGCTACTTCTTGAACATGGGCTGAACACCAGCTGCAGTGACAACTTGAAAAATACTTCTCTTAACAAAGACTCTGTTTAACAGGACAAGAATGAAACCTTTCATCTTATTACCCAGTATGTGGCACGTAAAACAAAGGAAAGACATTTTCAGATAACTGAAGCTAGTGAAAGGAGATATTCAGTAAGGCAGATCTCATCTTGTGTCAGACAGCTTAACAAAACACAGCTGAAGTTTCAAGCTAACAGCTCACATTACTTGGTTCACTCCATTTCTTCTCTTTCTGATCACTAGCTTGGCAGCATCTAATATATTATCAAAGAGACCATTTTCATTAAATGGCTATGCTGATTTGAAGTGACAGTGCTTTTCAGTCATGTTAGTAAATGGGCGGTTCTCCTCAGCGGTTTTCTGAAAAGTGTCAAGAAAAGACAGTACCTTCAAAAAATTCTGGAATGACATTGCTAGAGTTGCAAGATAGTTGTATTACTGCTTTTTCTCCATAGGTCAGAGTAAATCTTAAAAACAAAACAACCAACCACCCCCCCCCCCCCCCCCCAAAAAAAAAAACAAATAAACAAACCAACAAAAAAAGTAAACCTGTTTGAAACATGAAAAGTATTTATTGAAAAAAAAAATAGGTATTTTATGTAATTCTACTGACTATTACAATCAAGATAAGGAGATTAATCCTTCCACCATCTGGTTGTGTCAGATGACCTGTGAAGTTCAGTGTTTAGTGTATGTATTGTTCTTTTCTCAGCAGAACTTTTGACTATCTGTATGTGAGACAGTCATCAAGAGAAAAACAAACAAACAAACAAACAAAAAAAAAACCAAAACTTTATCTTAACACTATGCTTCAAGCATTTTTGTACGAGACAAGTGCCAATGAATGAGGCAGGAAGATCCTGATTGTGCTTCATTCCATTCCATTGCTCCACTCAGGTGTAGATGCTCTTTAGTCAAGTAATTTTCCTGTATCATCAACTGTGCTGAAAGGAACAAAAATAATTTCTTGTCCCTAAATGGCAGGCAGCAAGCCAGAAATTAGGCTTTTCAATTACCTCAGGAAAAACAGGATAGGCTAGCTAGTTTTTGAGATTACATATGTATTTAGCCCATGTGAGGTACTGTAATCCCAGCTGTGGTATTCTGGGCAACAGATGGAAATTGGTAATATGAATTCAAGAGGGGAGACCTGTTCCTGTACAGGAATTTCACTAAAATTTTTCTCTTTCATTAGTAGTGAGAAGTTGATCCTTTCTCAGATGCATGGTGAGGAGTGGGACAGAGAGACTGCATATATGTCATCTTGTTCCTTCCACCACCTCCTTCACAATGCAACACTGGCCTGATTTGAAGAAATGAGATAGACAAAATTCTTCTCAGGCATTCAGAGGACGCCTTAATTATCATGATTATAGATACTCTAATACAGCTCTTCCAACTTTCCAGTTTAATCTTTGTATACTTGTAAAAATTTTATGAGAACAAAAAGCAAGTTTATGATTTGTAGACCTAAATGGACAGCAGAAGAGATGGGATGAGTCCCTGAGTTAGCAAATCTTCATTCACTCCAGAAATTTTATCATAGAAGATAAATTTTCTTATCTCAGAATTTCACATCTAGCAGTCCACAAAAGCTTTATGATGAAGTACTATATTGGCAGATAAATTTACATCAGTATTAATAAATGAAATATGGCCTGGACGCAGGCCAAAAACTTACACATGATTAACCATTTTGTCAATTTTTAGCATGGTCTTTCGCACACAAGTCTTTCAAACAACACCCATAAAAGGTTTTGGACATTCACATGGTGTCATAAGTGAGACAGAGTAATTGAAAACCTGTAGTAGATCTGGATATAAGGGTTTATTTAAGAACTATCAGGATTAGAGCTTTTGCCCTACTTGATTATCTCACACACTCACTCACTCCCCCACTGCGATACGTTCACTAGAACTTGACTTCTCTTCCCTGCAGGGACATCACTGCTGCTCTGGGAAGGTCAGGCAGAAAGTGTTGTCAGTTTCTGTCATCCAGCTGCTCACAGTTAAGCAATCTCAGGTGTCAAAGATGAAGGTCAGGCATTTGTCTCCATGTTTCTCTTCTATCTCCAGGACCATCTCCCACTTCCAAGTGCTTTATTCCAGCCAGAGTCTTCACATTCTTCTTTCCTGTTTGGGGAAACTTGGGCCTCTTTCTTCTTTCCATGGCAACTTCTTCCTTCTGGGAAAGCCTATTTTTTGCAATATCTTCTTTCTCATACCCCAAGTCCCTAGTTTTCTCAATTTAAATAGCCTGCATACAGAAACAAATGCGTGGTGAGCATCCTAATTTCTATTTTTGTTCTGTGGCTGTTAAAAAGAGTGCAATATTATAATGCATATATAAAGCATACATATCTGATTCCAACATAAAGTGAAAGTGCATCAAGTGTTCTGAAAAATTGTGATCAATACCAAGCTGTCATCCTGCTGTCAATGTGGCACTAAAGTGCTTAATAGCATGGTTACAGAAAAAGGGAATTCACCTTACCATCTGCAAATTTGTTAAATAAAACATTTTTTTTTGTGAGAAATTTACGATAGAATGTATAAATATTTCAGCTGATAAAATCTTTATCTGCCACATTTTTATTTTTGTTTTAATATATGTATTTGTTTTTACCAAAAATGTTACTGGAGGGTTTAGGAAGTGAAATGTTGAGACCAAGTGACTATTCTAGTTTGTTCTGGGAAAGTGACTGGGGGTGGGGGAGGGGGGGGTTGAGGGGGACAGGCAAGGGAGAGGGTTATATTACTGCAGCTATTTATAAATTAAATTTGATTTATATTCCACTCAAATATTCTTAAAAGAATTTCCTAACTGTGGTGGGTGGTATTACTGTTTAATTTCTTCAGTGTTTACTGTGTCTGCTTTGTATGTTATATTCTGTTCAAAGCATATGGTGGAGTAGCAGAGCAGCAAAAAAGGCAACCACCTGTTTACCTACTCTTGGATATTGCTTTCTGAAACAAGTGAAACTCCACAGCAGAAACAAGGGATTGATGATTTTCTGAGTTTTTTTCAGGAGTTGGACTCGATGATCCTTATGGGTCCCTTCCAACTCGGGATATTCTATGATACTATGATTCTATGACCTTGACTTCAGTAAGGCTTTTGACACCGTTTCCCACGGCATTCTCCTCAAGAAACTGGCTGCTCATGGCTTGGACTGGCGTACGCTTCATTGGGTTAGAAACTGGCTGGGTGGCTGGGCCCAAAGAGTCGTGGTGAATGGAGTTAAATCCAGTTGGAGGCTGGTCACTAGTGGTGTCCCCCAGGGCTCAGTATTAGGGCCAGTTCTCTTCAATATCTTTATCAATGATCTGGATGAGGGGATGGAGTACTCCCTTAGCAAATTTGCAGATGACACCAAGTTGGGTGCATGTGTTGATCTGCTTGAGGGTAGGAAGGCTCTGCAGGAAGATCTGGATACGCTGGACTGATGGGCTGAGACCAACTGTATGACGTTCAACAAGGCCAAGTGCCGCATCTTGCACTTGGGGCACAACAACCCCAAGCAGTGCTACAGGCTGGGGGATGAGTGGCTGGAAAGCTGCCTGGCAGAGAA
>VXAA01003704.1:0-15743 GCA_013399115.1 Anseranas semipalmata | reverse complement strand
TTTTTTTTTTTTTATAATATCAGTGCTATTTACAAACTTTAGGATCACTTAGGATATGGATATAACAACACATAAAAAAAATCTTCATTCAGTTGTTAATGAGAGCTCATTTAAGGGCAAGGAACAAACTACAGGTGACATACTGAGGTCTGAATGACTGAAGTTATATACAGAGAAAATAAATAAATAAAAACACCTCTTCTATCAAATTATTTAAAAATGCAGAAAATCAAACCACCATCGTTGGAAAATTTGATGTGTTTCAACACAAACTTAATGGTTTCATTTCTCAGGTTCATACAGAAGAGGTTTATCTTCAGAATCTCTATATATTGTATATGTGCAGCATGTATATCTTTGGAGCTTCATTTAGCATTACACTGTATGTATCACATTTTTTTTTTTTTTAATCTGTTATAAAAAACTAATGGCCAATATTACCATTTTATATGCTGACTTTTGGATTTCTGTTAATTCAATAATAGAATAAGTTAATTCAACTTTAGAATATGAAAACATCACTCCATTTTTTAAAATAAAAAGTATAGGATTTTTAGTATATCATTAATTTTATTTTCTTCATTCTACATGTAACATCTGTCTTGCTGTTTAGAATGAAATTTAACTTTTGCTTAACACTCCAACACAAGGAGGCAGACAATCTTGAATACTCTTTCCAAGAATATGCTGTTTGTTCAAAATGCTATTGCAAATTCTTTTCTCATCATTCTAAGTGGATTAGTTCATCCAGAATAAAATTTTTGCTTTCAGTAGTGTTACACATCACTGGACAAGAAAATTTAGTGGTGATTTTTTTTTTTTCCATCAAATTTGTTTCCATCAGAAATTTGCAAATTGGCTTATGTTCTGTTATATAAATGATATATATATGTCATATATAGATAGATACATGTTTATATGTATATACATACACATACATACATATGTAAACATATATTTATAAATATATTCAAAACCAAATACATTTTATATCTATGTATAATAAATAAATTTAATATAATAGATATTTAATATAATAAATGTATTTTATATTTATAGAGCTTATTAAGATGCATTTAATAGTTATATTTAACAGCAAAATGACCATGGTATTTATATTAAGGTATTCTAAAATTCTGAAATATTTGTAACTGTATTCAAGAATTAATACAATTAATAATTTTACGTAATGTTTATAATTTATGCATTTTGTGAAGGCTTCCTCCATATTTCTGGTATTGCCTCTTTTAAAATATATTAAATGAGTTGTAATTTTGTCTCAAATCATTCTCCATTTAAGTAACTGATGCTTGTGATACGGCAGGGATCAATGAAGCAGACAAGCTGCAAATCCATCTTCATTGTACTTTACAGTAAATAGCCCAAATTATTGTATATTAACTCTCATATTATGTGAAGGCTTATTTTATTATTATTATTTTTGGAATAGAAACTTAATGATTTCTAAGACCTTAGCCAATTCAAAGATTTTAGTAGAATGCTGAGCTTTTTTTGTTATATAACTTTTTTGTTTGGTTTTTTTTGTTTGTTTGTTTGTTTGTTTTTTGTTTTTGTTTTTGTCTTTTTTTTTGTTATGAAATCTCTGCATTGTTGGAAAACTCTTCTCTTTTTCAAGGTTGTCAGTGAAAAATGTTCTTTCTTTCAAGTGCATTGACTTTTAACTCAAGTTTTATGACATCTTTGGGTTTAAACTTTGTTGTAATAGTCATTGTTTAAAGAAGAATACATGGTTGGCAAGCTTTATTGTGTATTTTTAGACATCATAATCAAGCAAATAAACTACAAAAAAATAACACATTTTAGCTTCTCTTGTCTGCTTGCAACTGTATACTTGTGTACCTATAAATATGCTAACAGAAAAATAGTTATGCTGTAGTACATCTCTTTTTCCTGCACAAGTTTTGAATAGCAGAAAACTACCCTTTTATGTCTAAGGTTCGTTGTTCTCTTCAAATATTTTTTACTGAAGTTAAAGAGAGAAGACTCCATTTCCTATCTGGTCAGTAGTTTTTATTAGATTACATCATGTCTCTTCAATGAAATTGCTCAGCTTTAAAGAACGGAACAAAGTCCAGGAAAACAAAACAAACAAACAAACAAAACAACAACAACAAAGACAGCTGCAAATGTTTCTAGTGTTAGGGCAACAGTTTGTAAGAGCAACATCTCATTTACCTCTATAATTTTGTTGGTGGGCACCACAGCACTAGCTTCAGTACATTTTTGTTCTCCATGTGGCCTTGCTGCAGGCTGCTGTGAAGACTCTGTAGTACGTGTCCTTAACACATAATTTTATGTCAGCAAACCAACAATATAAGGTCTGTATTTCTGAAAACTTATACTGCAGCAGGACTTCAATTTAAGCAAAGTCTAATGGCTATCACTGACTTACCTCAATTTCTTTGTTATACTTGCCTGCAGTTACCTTTTTTTTTTTTTTTGTCTCAAAAAAATGTGACTTTTTGGTTTAGTTAATTAAAATCTTAGATATCCTTATAGTTTCATAGAAATGTTGGTCTTAATTTGGAATTTGGCTTTTCTATCTAGTTACTTTCAGCCAGACTGGCTTACATTCAAATGTCTGTCATTTTCTAATAGCCTTTTTTTGGAAACAGAGCATTTATCTTATTAAAGATATTTCAACTGTGTCATTTATCTCTAACAGACATACAGGCAAGAGCCAGATCATGAACTTACACAGCATTTCTTGGAAACGGGACTGTAAATGTAGACGGGATATTGAAGAGATGGGAAAGATAACATTAGACTGTGGAGAATGGGTGAAAACAAATGGGCTAAAGGAAAATAATTTATGTGCATAAAATAAGTGGGAAATAATTTCTGTTGACATATATATATACTGTTCTGTGTGTAGTCATGAACTTGCTGTGTTGTGCTCGAAGCTTCCAAGCTGGAAGTAAGCTTCATACAAAAAGATCTTACAATCTAATCATGGTGAATGTCTTACTTCTCAGCAGAGAGAGAAAATACATATAGCTTTGTAGAAAGGTCTATATAAACATACCCCTTGAAAACAAGGACAGAGGAAGAGTGACCTCTGTTGTCTCAGATGCTGAGAGGAAAAGGTTATCGCTTACCTACTGCAGGAGCATGTAGGATATGTATCAACAGCAATCCTGCATGAATCTTGAACCTGGAATGGTATTTGCAATGAACAAAAGAGTCACCATTCAAGCCAAGAAAATACTTGTGGATTTTGGGGGGCAGAAAGAGAGTTAAAACTCATTAGTTTGAGTTAGCTGTTTATTATAAAAATACAGAGCAGGTATTATTGTCAGTAGATTTTCTGAGACTAGAAAGAAAATTCATGTCACTTTTCCCAGCCCTACCAAGAAGATTCATTTTAGCACAGATCATAAAAATGGAAGGCAGGAGGGAGACCACTCTATGAGTTAGCTCCATCTGCTTCTCAGCTAGTCGCTGAAGCTGCAAGCCCAAATTAGCATGTCACCTCCTAGCAAATCATAGAAGTATTACTAATTAAAATATTATCAACACATCAGATTTGATTTTAATCAAGTAATTACTAGTGCTGTGCATTAAAATTGATCTGAAAAATACTGTAAAGTACATTCAAATCCTTTTTCTTCATTTATTTAATACACTTTTTTTTTTTAAATAGTAAATCAACTGCATTAACAAATTAAATTTTGTTTCCAGTGTGTAATAACCTCAATAAACAATATATGTACCATCTTAATAAAGTTGTGACTGAGCTAGCAAGTCTATGGAACAAGGAGTCAAGAACACTTCCATCTTAATACTTATCTTTTAAGAAATTCATTACAAATTATATATTTCTTTGAAACTACTTCCTCTCTGGATGACATCCATAGATGGTATAAATATTTAGAAATATAAAAAAAAAACACTTAATGAAAATTCTGCAACTAACTCTTACTTTAATAAATGACTGTTTTTATCATTACACTTGATTAAAATACATAGAATCAAACAATATGTTCCAGCAGAAATGTAAGAATATAAACACTATTTAATCTATATTAGATAGATAATCTTATGGAAAGTGGTTGATAGTCTAAATGTTTTGGTTCTGTTGGTGAAATTCACAGATAATTTCAGCTACCTACAGTTCATGCATCCAGTCTAAGTAACCTAGATGCCTAAGACTGGGTCACTGAATTGAGGCTTAGGGTGGGAATCATCGTCAGATGTAAGACTTAAATTTAATGTTTGAACATAGTTGTCTAGGTATACATTGGGTGATGTGATTCAGTTGCCAAAACACAGGCATATAGTATTATGTGAGATGCCCTTGAATATCCAAGATAGCTGTAAGATGCTGGTAATTCTGACACCAAAATTTTATGCTTTCCTGGAGTGGTGTATGGAAATTAAATGGGATATACCAGGACATGTCAAATAAGACTAAATGCTCCTTCTTAAACAACTGAAAATTACCATAAACCTTCTACTAAAATAGTAATTTAGATACCCCGGGATTGGCTCAATTGATTAAACTGAGACAGATTAATGACACTGAGATATGGACATGGAATCAACGCCACCTCTTGCATTGGCCTGGCTGATATGACCCTGGACCTATAACAGACCTTCATCCAGGTGAAACAGAAATGGTGGGATATTCCAAAGCACATAAAATGGCAGAAGACACTAAGGCTAGGTAGCTGAATCCCTTTTGTAGTTCATACAGACATGTTTATGCTTACCCTTATTTCTAGGGCTTGGCTTAGTTGTCCAAACATTTTAATAGCAACAGTTTAATAGCATTTTAAAAGCTTTAGGTAGATTGAGACACCTCTATGAATATGGCATATATGGCACTACTTACAGAAATGCACCTTAATGAAATGGTAGCTGCAGAACATCTGGGATACTCTAAATCATCTAAAGCAACACCAGACCACTCTGTTTAGGACATTGAACTGAGTTCCAAGTGCAGAATTCATCTGTTGTACTAGGCATCTAATTTTACATACCAATTAGCCTTTTTACGGTCTGGAGTCCATCATTATATTTAATATCTCTTGCCATAATACCAATAAAAATCTCCAGTTATGAGTCCATTACTCTTCTAGATTCTCTGCATTTTCCAAATATACCAAATGAGGATTTCTGATTTTTATTTTTATTTTAATGTGAGTCCTCTATGATTGCAAGATCAGTTGCACTACTCCTTCATAGGTACCACTTTGAATAACCAAATTTTACTTTAATGTTAGCAAACTGGCTTCAGCTTTATGATAATATCTCTGAAAGTAGAACAATATCATTTCCTTTGTGTATGAATCTATTTATGATTGTTTGTTTCTTGTCTTGGAAATCCAGTTTTTGTAAGAAGACATTATGCTGAACATAAACTTGTGTGCATAGAGAATGACTTTGTTTCCCAAGTCTTATATTTAGCACCAAGGAGAAAACACAATGTCCATTTCTGTATATCCTGCTCTGTCCTGACCAGCTAACACCAACATAATAGATGAATGACAATACACCTTGGAAAAGTCAGGAATTAAGCTATAAACACTATACTTCAGTCCTTGAAGTGACAGGTCATTTAAAGGAATTGATAAAGGATTAAAGTATCACTGATCGACAAAGTGAAAGGATAGAAGTACAGTTTTCTGTGGCCATGCTGACATTACATGAAACCTAAATTAGCAACAAACTCAGTAAGTCAAAAGGGAATGAAAATACAGTGAATTTCAAAATAATTTAATTTAATTGTATGTACTTTACAAAATATTTTAGGGGAATGTTCAAAAAATTTGTAACAAATTGAATCCCACATAAAAACACATAGATCAAACTTCCAAAATTGCTGAGCAGTACTAGATTTACTAACACATTTTAGGAGTCAGATATACATTTTCTAACCCATTCTTGATTTTGGGTTATAGAGATACCCAGGCATGCTCAGGACAAACTATCATAGAACATATTTAAGTTCTGCTGGAGAAAAATATTAATGGATGGATTTTTAATTTAGCTGTCTACAAATAGGAACCAAATCACACATATATATTTAATTCATTCATCTAATATGTTTCTGAGGTCTTCAGGTTAATGCGCATGCATAGAATTAATGCTCTAACCACTGAGGTACTGACTGTTCTGGGTTGCACTCTGTTATTCAGCCCCCAAATTATCCCAGATTTCTTTTTTTTTTTTTTTTCCAGATAAGTTTTTAAAAAGCAGTGCGTTATGATGAAGAATTATAATTCTAAGTAATTGAAAAGCCTAAAATAATTATTCTTTCTCTGGGCTAATTCTTAGGACATATACAACTGAAACTGGCCTCATATTGCTCTCTTGAACCATAAAGATTTTTTTTTTTTTTTTTTTTCATGTGTAACAATAGGAGGAGATGCTTTGGGATTAAGAATTAGGAAACATGAGCTAGATGAAGTAACAGTGTATAGTATTTAGACAAATCTAAATTCAATTCTTTATTGACTGATGTACGTAGAAGAAACCACAGAATAAAGTCAACATTTGCAAAAGAAAGAAACTGGACATCAAAACATATCTGTGTCTGGATTCAAGGGAAAAGTCCAAGAACTTGAAAAGGTTGTCACCTCAAGTTTTTGGACAGTGAAGAAACCTATGACCTTTTTCCTCTGATTTGAAACTGACTGTTAGCAAGTATAGAAGCTACTATCCTGCTATAATTAGCTGATGCCTTTTACAAGGATTGAACAAATGTTTAAAAACTCTCGTTGTGGCTGGTCAATGAATCACATGTTAACATCCTCAGAGACATAACAGAGAAAAGAGGTACTTTGATACAAGGTTACAGTATACTTTGCACTACAATATAATAAAATAATAAATTGAACCATTAAAATATATTTTTTTAAAGTCAGGTTACTATTAATTTTTGTTTTTCTTCATCTAATGAAATTATTTTGAAAGGCAAGGTTATTTACATTTAGAGGAGTAATATATTGTTTTATTTTTTCTTTTCCTCCCTAACTTTTGTACTTAATTTTTAACACGTTTACTATCTTTTACTTTCAGTGCCTGTAGAAATATATCTCTATGGTCTCACGAAAATGGACTCAAGTGTGTTCTGCCTGTCCAAGATGTCTCAGCGTGATCCAGTTTTGATTCACAACCACTTTTGCTGCCAGCATAGTGATACATTTGAGAAACTAGGCTAATTAGCTCAATCATAATCGAGTCCAACATAGTAACAAAGTTTTTGGACTGGAGCTGGATTGCACCATGCCATTTTGGAACACAATCACCGTGTATTTAGAACTGTTTGCAAAAGTGACATAGGTATAATGAAATAAAGACATCGGTCTTCAGTGTACCTTAATTTTTCAGAGGAATGCCAGGAGGTGTCTACAACATTCCAGAAAAGAGCCATATCATTTCCCATGTCTTTCAGGAAATGCTTTTGTTAGCATTCCTATCTTTTTTTTTTTTTTGCAACAGCACAATTTTGAAATATCTGAGGTTTCAGGTCAGTTTTTTAAAGCTTACTCCATGAATATTTGTATAACTAATTTTTAAGTAACTTTCCTTTCCTTTCCTTTCCTTTCCTTTCCTTTCCTTTCCTTTCCTTTCCTTTCCTTTCCTTTCCTTTCCTTTCCTTTCCTTTCCTTTCCTTTCCTTCTTATTGTTTCCTATGCTTTCCCAAACTTTCCCATACTACCTTATCTTTTTCATTTGCCTTCATTTAAGTGGTATAATTCATACCTCATTCTCTGCAGGCTAGATGCCTCATCTCACTGATGCAATTATTTATCTTTAGGAAGCAGGATCTCTTCAAGCACCTTTTCAAGCACCTCTTGCCATGAACAGACCCACGTGTACATTCCTTGCTCCCTTGGGGCGTTTTCTTGCTAGAACATAGAATCATAGAATCATAGAAAGGTTTGGATTGGAAGGGACCTTAAAGATCATCTAGTTCTAACCCCTCTGCCATGGGCAGGGACACCTCCAGGTTGCTCAAAGCCCCACCCAACCTGGCCTTCAACACTTCCAGGGTTGGGGCATCCAGGACTTCTCTGGGCAACCTGTTCCAGTGCCTCACCACCCTCTGAATAAAGAATTTCTCCCTTATATCTAATCTAAATCTACCCTTTTTCAGTTTAAAACCATTATTCTTTGTCCTATCACTACACTCCCTGGCAAAGAGTCCCTCTCCAGCTTTCTTGTACGCCCCCTTTAGGTACAGGAAGGCCTGTAAGCTCTCCCCAGAGCCTTCTCTTCTTCAGGCTGAATAACTCTCAGCCTGTCTTCACAGGAGAGGTACTCCAGTCCTTTGATCCTCTTTGTGGCCCTGCTCTGGACTTGTTCTAATAGGCCCGTGTTCTTGTGCTGGGGTACTCAGAGCAGAATGCAGTGCTGTGGGGTCTCATGAGAGCAGAGTATAGAGGGAGAATCACCTCCCTTGACCTGCTGGCCATGCTTCTTTTGATGCAGCTTGTAAGATTTTATTTTAAGGATTTTCTTCTTGTTTCCAACATTTTTTTTTTTTTAACTTAGATATTTAAAATTGTGGCTCAATATATTAGTTTATTCAGTTAGAAAATTTTGAATTGTAATCTAGCCACTGAAAGTGCTTTCAATCTTTCTTTTCATCATTTAAAACATTAAAAATTAGTTAATGTCACTGGAAATAAGGCAGATCCCTTCAATATCTGACAGTGTATAACCTTCAGGTTTGAAAGCATGTTACTCATAACTGTTGGAAGGATGTTTTTTTCCAACCAATTGTGCATTTATGTTGCACAGATCTCCTTTTCGCCATATATCTTTTAATTTAGACAACAAACTGAGTAGGGGATTAGTGTTAAGGTTTGGCAACTATCATGATTAACAGTTGTGAACCATCCCTTTTATAACCTACTCCTCAATTGAGAAACAATGGTTTAGTTCTTAGTGAAATGACATCTCCCCAGTACTTGGCATTTATTTGGATCCCCTGTAGTCAGAGCAACTGTGCTTTTTTTTTTTTTTTCCTAATTGGTTCAGTTGAAGTAGAAAGTATTTTTCTTGTATCTTTTGAAAGAAATTAAAAAATCAGTACTTCAGAAAATTGGAACTGTATTCTTTGCAAAATCTCTTAAAATGGGAAAAAATATTTCTGGTCAGTGGTTAAAACAAAACAAAAACTATCTTAATGAAAGATACTAAAGATAATAAAAAATAATTTTCTGTTTCTGAAGTGGAAAATGCCATCAAAAGCCTTACAATGCCTATACTTTGCAGAGAAAGAGACATGCTAGCTAAATTCAACTCTAATGAACGATCTTAAATCACTACTTTCTTTAGAATTGTTAGTAACTGAAAAAAGCCCAATTCTGAAAATGACAACAGCATGGGTTAAAGCCTCAAAAGGTTTAATGAAATTATCAAAGGGTTTATCAAAGAGAAGAGACACGATTGTTTTGAATAATTATGAATAACTATCAGAATTTCAAGCATAAACACTTCAAAAATAGTTTAAAGATTTCATCAGACCCTATTCATTTGCATACACTTAGACCAGTCATTTCCTCTTTAATCAACTCTCCCTAGTTTAGTTTGTGCTTTTGATTCCTAAATTAATATTAACCTTACTCTTTTAATTAACGTTATCTATAGTCTTCACAAAAGTGATACATTCCGTACTTAGTGTTTTCCACAACAATGAACCTCTGATGTTTTTGTCTATAGACATATTGTGATGTTTCTTACCTGCCTAGAAATAACCTTCTTTCATGTTTGGTCAAATTTATTTATTTATTTACGTAAATTAAAGGACACTTTTAGTCCTGCACAGTTTTCTGTGCAAATCTGCACTATTTTCTATTACAGATTTTCATATTCTTTTAGAAAGAAACTACCATCTACCCTCAGTTGTTTTACTTACTAGACATCTTGGCCAGAATAATTTTTCTGCTTGTTGTATGAGTTGGGTGGAGTCACTGCATGTGTATTTTGCTGCTGCGATATCTCCTTTTCTTGTGATCACAAGTTCTATTATGTATTGAACCTTTCCACCAAAACCATTTCCTAGACAGCAATTTCAGGCAGTTCTAGTAAGTTTTATTTATGACCATGTAAAGTAAAACAATCAATGCTTTCAAAGATTTTACTGTACAAACCATGTTTCCTACCATATTTTCTGGCTACTTAAATTATTTCATATAAAATTATGATATTGCTTCTATCTGACATAAGAAGAGGGGGAAATCTCTCATATCATTGATCCTGTTTTTCATCTCTTTCATCTTTACCCAGAACTTGTAGTCTCTTATACTTATTTGGTTGTCATTTCAGACCAACATTTTAAAGTAACAGCCTTCCCACCATTCACACACATACAAATGCACATTTTTATCGGATGCACTAAAACTACAGATTCTTCCAGATTATTACCTGTATTGCTTTCTTTCTAGTAACATTTGAAATAATTGGGGTTTTACCTATCCCTGTAAGAGCTTTTCGACTCTCCAAGTCACCTGCTGTCCCCATAGATTTCAGTGCTTTAATGAAATCATCAGTTTGTTTTGTTTCTAAACTGTTTTTAATATTTATATTTTAAGGTTTATTAGCTTTTTAAAACTACTCCCTGCAGTAGTATTTCTTTCTTTGCCACAAGCCCCATTTGAATAAAGCAATCATTCTTTCTGAAATAACAATATATAATTCAAAGTCGAAAGTTACGTACTTATCATTAACTGAATCTTCTAGTAATTTCCTAGTGTTAGCACATGGATTTGATTCAATATCATACTATAGCTGTGTTCTAGTCTGGTTGGGATAGAGTTAATTTTCTTCATAGTAGCTCCTGTGGTGCTATGTTTTGGATTCAGGATGAGAATAACGCTGATAACACACCAATGTTTTTGTTGTTGCTGAGCAGTTCTTAGACAGAGCCAAGGACTTTTCAGCTTCTCAAGCTGCCCTGCCAGCAAGGACACTGATAGTGCTCAAGAAGCTGGGAGGGGACACAGCCAGGACAGCTGACCCAGACTAGCCAAAGGAATAACCCATACCATATGGTGTCATGCACTGCAGTAAAAGCTGGGGAAGTTGGCTTGGGGTGACTGCCATTGCTCGGGGACTGGCTGGGCATTGGTTGGCTGGTGGTGATCAATTACATTGTGCACCACTTTCTTTTTTCCTTTATTTGTGTGTGTGTTTTTTTTTATTTGTCATTGTTGTGTTTTTTCTTTCTTTATTTTTTCCTTTGTTATTAAACTGTCTTTATATCAAGACAAGTTTTCTAACTTTTGCCCTCCCGATTCTCTTCCCCCATTCAGCTGCAGGGGTGAGGGAGAATGAGCGTCTGGCTGTGTGGTGCTTAACTGCTTACTGGGGTTAAACCACTACAGATCTTTCATTTCTCCTGACAAAAAAAAAAAAAAAAAAAAAAAAAAAAAAAAAAAAAAAAAAAAAAAAAAAAAAANAAAAAAAAACAAAACAAAAAAAAAAAAACAAAAAAACTGTTCCATTTTATGTTTTTTTTGTCATTGTTGTTGTTGGTTTGTTTGTTTGTTTGTTTTAATGTAGATTACCAAATTTTAAAGGAAAAACATGACCTACTAACAAAAGGAGCATTAACTAACCACAGAAAACTTCATCACTAAGTTCATATCCTGCTTTTTATTATTCAACATTGCTAATCATTATTTATGGAGAAAAAATAGTAAAAGAAGACAGAGAGAAAAATAGTAGAAAATTTTAGTATTTTTATTACATTAATTTTATTACACTACTAATTAGTATTTGTACCGGCATGTAGTATTTGTACCAGCTTACAGCAAAAGTAGAGTCAAGAAATCTTGCTTGACCAACCTGATAGCCTTCTATGATGGAATGACTAGCTGTGTGGATGAGGGGAGAGCAGTGGATGTTGTCTACCTTGACTTCTGCAAGATTTTGGACACAGTCTCCCATAATATCCTCACAGGCAAGCTCAGGAAGTGTGGGATGGATGAATGGACAGTGAGGTGGATTGAGAACTGGCTGGATGGCAGAGCTCAGAGGGTTGTGTTCAGCAGTGCTGAGTCTAGTTGGAGGCCTGTAGCTAGTGGTGGAGGAGTGGCTGATACACCAGAGGGCTGTGCTGCCATTCACAGGGACCTGGACAGGCTGGAGAGTTGGGCGGTGAGGAACCTCATGAAATTCAACAAAGGCAAGTGCAGGGTTATTCCTCCACCTAGGGAGGAATAACCCCATGCACAAGTACAGGTTGGGAGCTGACCTGCTGGAAAGCAGCACTGCAGAGAGGGACCTGGGAGTCCTGGAGGACAGCAGGTTATCCATGAGACAGCAATGTGCCCCTGTGGCCAAGAAGGCCAATGGTGTCCTGGGCTGCATTAGGCAGAGTGTTGCCAACAGGTCAAGGGAGGTGATCCTCCCCCTCTGCTCAGCCCTGGTGAGGCCTCACCTGGAGTACTGGGTCCAGTTCTGGGCTCCCCAGTACGAGAGGGACATGGAGCTCCTGGAGCGGGTCCAGTGGAGGGCTACTGGGCTAACCTCAATCATTTTGTGATTCTGTGGTACAAAATAAATTATAAAATATATTAAAAAAAAATGCAAAGAGGGGAAAGAAACATGCCCAAAATATTAAAAAAAAAAATAAAAAATACAAAGAGGGGAAAGAAACATCCCCAAACCGAACAAACTTTCTACACCATATGCTTTTGTATTAAAGGGGTTTCTTTATGTTTTGAACTCGCATTCAAATTTGTATAAAAATAAATGTATCTCTGCATTGTAACATAACATATCTTTGCTTTGTTTTCAGATCCTGTTCCCTAACTGATCACAGGGGCTACATTTAGATTACAAGTATTGCAGTGTAATATATAAAAAAATAACATCTACAGTATATGTGTTATATTGATTTTTTTTTTTTTTNNNNTTATATTTATTTTTTTTTTTTTTTTTTTAAATCCTGGACAAACTGTAGGCTGATCGCACGTACTGGGCACATGTTAGCACCTGGAGCACATTAATTCATGTTCTGGCTTAATTTCTTTGAAGAGAAATCCAGTTTTGCATGCTCTGAGATGGCTCTCCGTTTGAACCAAAGTGCAGAAAGTAAGGATGATTGCAAGATTTGTCTTGACAGTGAATTTCTGACCCAACAAAAACATTGCTATTGTCACAGCCAGCGAATATATTTCTTAGATCTGATGCTTTATTGTGGTACAAACCAACCAATTGTACCAAATATGGTACAAATTAATTAAGATAGTAATCCCCATATGATGCAGTGTATTGCCCACTCCAGTAGTCTATAAGGAGTATGGGTAACACTATGACAGGTTTGGCTCTCTCCATCTCATCCAGTACTCTATATCAGCAGTCTTTCTTTCCATCAGATATCTCTTAAAACTCATGAACTTTCAGTACCATGACAGAAGAGATCACCACTGAGAGGGCAGTGACTTCTCCCATTTTCTTCACTTAAAGCAAAGGAAAAAAAAAAAAAAAAAAAAGAAAAAAAATGTATACAAAAAATATGTACAAATTAGGTGAGGGCCACAGGAATAACATGCAGGACCCACAGAAAACCTGTGCTTTGTGGTTACTCTATGCATGCCTCTAGTTAAAAACAGATAGAGCTAGACCTGGTTAATGTTAATACAGGTCAATTGACATCTCTCATCCTGAGGACTAGAGTTGTCTTCACAGAGTGCTTGTCTTTAGCGGTATAGATATAACTAAAGTTTACCATTGGAGAACAGTGAAATTTTAACAGGCCACGTAAGTGTGAGAAAATTATGGTATTTAATAATTTATTGTTGATGCACAGACTAAAGCAGGTAAGGTTTGATGCAGTTACCTCTAGTCCTGTTTTAAGTTTCTTAGGACTAGCTTCCAATGGACGGTTTTAGATATTCCAGGGTGTCTGAGACTTCTTTGCAGAAATGGCAGAGGTGATATAGAATTTGTGGGAGACCAGCACCATCCTGGAACAGCAGCTGTAACCTAAGTAGGGTATGGAAAGTCTCATAAAAATATGTATTGAAATATACCATGTGCAGGCAATTATCTTCAGTTAAGGTTATTCAGAGGTGTGCTAGATGTCTAAGTTCCCATTATAGCCAGTGAAGATTTTGTCTACACATTCTGGCCAATTTTTTAGCTGACCATACACAGATAAACATTTTTAGCGTAAACTGAATGGCCCTTTAGATTTTTTTTAACTACAATGGGAACTTTTGACACCCAGGTTGCAGAGAGATCTTGACAAATTGGAGAGCTGGGCAATCACCAACCGCATGAAGTTTAACAAGAGCAAGTGCTGCATTCTGCATCTGGGACAGGGCAACCCTGGGTATACGTACAGACTGGGGGATGAGAGGCTGGAAAGCAGCCCTGGGGAAAGGGATCTGGGGGTTTTCATTGATGGCAAGTTGGAGCCAGCAGTGTGCCCTGGCAGCCAAAAGGGTCAACTGTATCCTGTGGTTCATGAAGAAGGGCATTGCTAGCTGGTCAAAGGAAGGGATTGTCCTGCTCTTCTCTGTGCAGTGTGGTGTTACCTCAAGTACTGTGTGCAGTTTTGGGTGCCACAATATGAGAAGGACATAAAGCTATTAGAGAGTGTCCAAAGGAGGGCTACCAAGATGGTGATGGGTCTAGAGGGAAAGACATATAAGGAGCAGCTGAAGTTACCTGGTTTGTTCAGACTAGAGAAGAGGAGACTGAGGGGAGACCTCATTGTAGCCTACAACTTTCTCATGAGGGGGAGTGTAGGGAGAGGTGCTGATCTCTTGCCAAGACCTGAGGGAACGGCATGAAGCTGCACCAGGGGAAGTTCAGATCAGATGTTAGGAAAAGGTTCTTCACTGGTGGTGGGAACAGGCTCCCCAGGAAAGTGGTCACAGCACCAAGCCTGTCGGAGTTCAAGAAGCGTTTGGTCAACGCTCTCAGACCTCAGACATATGGTTTGATTTTTGGGTGGTACTGTGTGGAGCCATGAGTTGGACTTGATGATCCTTGTGGATTCCTTCCAACTCAGGATATTCTATGATTCTAAGAAATATGCCTGTATGAGACATAATCAGTACTTTGACAGCTCTTTGCAAAGATAATAGTAATTTCTGCATGTTTCTCTAACATTCAAAGTACTTGATAAAATAATTGGCTATGCAGGTAGATATCACATAATGCATTTGGGTGAAATAGTACCATTCTATCAGAATTAATATTCAGGAAATGTGACTGATTGACTGCTTCAGCCAAAAATAGCTTGTGCTTCTCTAATATTTTTACATCTCTTTCCTTGAGTACACTTTTAAATGTGGGTATGCTTTACGTCAGAGTTAGAATTATGGAATTAGAGTCAATTTTCATTTGAGACTGTCTTTTGGAGAAGTAGCCCCCTGTGCCAATAATCATAATGTTTTTTCTTACTCTTCATCAAAGTCCATGTAACAGTCACTTTCAAAAGGTTACGTCTGTTCTCTGTTCTCTTATTGTCACGCTACAAGAGCACTGTGCTCATTTACTGTGGACTGAGGCAGTGGGAATACAGCAGCAGATTTTTCTCTCCAGATCAATCCCCAAATCAATTCCTGTTTCAGAGACAAACAATTAAAATTTTGAAAAATCTTCATGTCTCACTTCTCCCTTCCCCCTTCTTAGATGAAGACAAATCTTTCCTCCCTGCCTTCCTCTTCATCCCTGTCTTCTTCCCTCCCTGCCTTCCCCTCCCTTTCCTCCTTCTTTCCTCCATCTTCCCTTCCTCCTCTCTTGTCATG
>VXAA01003703.1:15174-67522 GCA_013399115.1 Anseranas semipalmata | reverse complement strand
TGGGCATTGGTTGGCAGGTGGTGAGCAGTTACATTGTGCATTACTTGTTTTGTATATATATTTATAATATATGTAGATATATTATTATTATTATTATTATCCCTTCCTTTTCTGTGCTATTAAACTGTCTTTATCTCAACCCACAAGCTTTTACTTTTTTTCCTTCCCAATTCTCTCCCCTGTCCCACTGGGGTGGAGCGAGTGAACGGCTGTGTGGTGCTTAGCTGCCTGACAGTTAAACCACAACAGGGTGATCCGATGTGTAATCAGTGCAGCCCACTTGCTCCACATAGCATCAGCTGCATGATGTGTAGAGGGGACCCTCCCTTTGAACATCCAGCCCAGCACTGGCAGTCAGGGTGCCCAGAGGAGCTGTGCTTCAGTGCCAACCACTTCCGAATCAGCTCAGATCCTTTTGTATGCTGCCAATATCTCTTTTCCATCTGGAGTATAGAGGGCCTCAGATCCTCTGTATCCCCTGCTCCAAAACCCCAGGGGTCGACCTTGAGTATCCCCTGGTACTTTCTACCAGAGGTTCCAGGTGGAGCCATTCTCCCCGGCTGCGGTGTAGAGCACATTTTTTCCATTTTGTCCTGTCCAAATGGGCCCAAGGGCTACTGCATGAACTCTCTCTTGTTTAATTTGTTCAAAGGCTTCTCGAAGCTCAGGACCCCATTTGAAATTGTTTGAAAAGATCACAAAAGCTTTAACCAGGGTGCTCCAATACTTAATGCTTACAGATTATGAAATATTCTTCATTTAATGAATAGGATGTTATCCCTGTAAAAGTACAGTAACAGCAAAATGCATGGATCTGAGAACCTAATGACTTCAGTCATTGTAATTTAAAGGGTTATGTAGACCCTTGAGAGCTCTCAGGCCAGAGGCAATCTCTGTTCCAATTTATATTCACTTGCATCTAATGGCGATGTTGTATGTAGTAAAGGAAATGGCAACAAAATCATTTGGTATATAGCATACCCTGTCTTTCTTTAGGTCTTCCTGCCTTTGAGGCAGAAGATGTCATACCTTAAAAGTGCTAATTTTTGGTTAATAAATCATGCTAAATTTCAGTATTTCTTCCAGATTACTTCTTAGTGAAGTGATAGATAGTGTCTTGGTAAATAAAGAAAGAAAATTAGTGTTATAATTTATAAATAAAACTATTGTTAAGTTGATTTTTTTAAAGGACAAAAAGTGAAAAAATATGAATGAGAATGTTTTCAGACTTTGCAAACTGCATGGATCTGGCCATATATCCTGGATAATTCTGCAGGTTTGGGAGCTGTGTGCAAATTCTGTCAAACAAGTCAATTATCAGCAGCCTCCAAAGTAAGAAAAGAGAACACAAGAGAAAAACAACCAACCATGCCCTCCTCCAACACTGCTGTAGACAAGATTCATGTATATGTATGTGTATGTGTCCATCTGATCTGGAAACTGAATAGCTAGGGTAAAAGAGTCCTTCAGGACCAAAGATAAAAACTATGATAACACTCTGGGATCTGCAGTTATTACCTCTGAAGTCTAGGGAAGTTCTTAGATACTTATGGGTAGGTAGGTGTAAAATAAGTCTCTGGGGTAGCTCAGCTATTGCATAAACTGATTCTCTGAATTCTGTTTATTATGTGGTATATTATGAATATATTATAAGAAGATTTTATGTGTGACATATAAAAGAATAGTTGATGTGAGATAGTCTTACTTAAGAAGGCTATGAATGTGTTAGGAGATTAAATCATTCCTTCTTTGCTTATGTACAGACAAAAGAAGTGGAAAGAGGTTTACATTTGAACTGTAGCCCAAATGTCAGGTGTGGGGAGGCAGGTTTTACAGAACATTCTCTTGGCATATTAAGTAGGTATTTGTAGTTCACACCAAAAAGGAATTATGACTACATGAAGGGATACAGAACTGTGTTAGAGGTGGATATAGCTTTTAGTACTTGAGTTGAGGTTGTGTAAGAAACTTTTTTGTAGTGAATATCTGTGCTGCATTGTGATGTTGGTTGTATCTTTAACACCTTGGTTTCATATGTCTGCTCTGTTTTACCCAGTAAATAGTTACATGCATATGTATGTCTATTTAAGTTCATCTTATCAACAGAAAAGTTTGATCCTTCACTATTCTCCAAACCAGCCTGACCACTGCTGTTTCAAATAATTAGAATCAACTACCGAACCATGCTGCATTTTTGTGTTACAGAATGTAGTTTTATTTCAGAAAAATACCTTAAGTATGATTTCTAAATGCAATAGTTTGTGAAATAAAGCACATTCTAGAATTGCAGAGAGATATCAAAATCAAATTTGTCATAAGGAGCTTTATGGTCTTAGGCACCATCCTTTGAATGTTCATGTATTCAGTAATTTTATGTGCAGATGAAATAGGATTGCTTCTGTGTGTAAAGTTAAGTCAGTGAACATCCCCTTAAACTATGATGGCTCTTTGAGAAAATTATATCTACAGCATAATTTGAAATGAGTATTACTTAGAACTCAGGAAATGTCACTCAAAAATATCCTTTCATTTAGAAAAAGAAAAACAGAGAAAAAAAAATAAAGTAAGATCTGGTTGTTGCCAGCTCAAAAAATCTACTTCCCTTGAATTTCTTTCACCTGCTTCACATCTGCATGAACTGCCTTCTACTACTGAAGTCTGTATGATATTAGAAACATCTCTAGTATTGACAAGAAATGGTTTCTGAGCTTTTTTAGAATTTCATTTCATCTGGAGGACCCAGACCTCTCCTTCTGTGTTTTCAGGACAATTTGGAGATATAGAACTTCAAACTTTTTGGTGAATTAAACACAGAACAGCCAGACAGGCAAAAGAGGTGTTTCTCCTGGCATACTTAGCTTTGGTGCAGCCTCACCTTGAATGTTGTGTGCAGTTCTGGGCTCCACAATATAAAAAGGATGTTAAGGTCCTTGAAAGCATCCAGAGGAGGGCAACAAAGCTGGTAAAAGGGCTGAAAGTCATGGCCTATGAAGAGAGGCTGAGGACACCTGGGCTATCCAGTCTGGAGAAGAGGAGGCCAAGAGGCAACCTCACAGCTCTCTGCAACTTCCTGAGGAGGGGAAGAGGAGAGGGAGGTGCCGGTCTCTGCTCCTTGGGAACTGATGATGGGATGCGTGGGAATGGCAAAAAGTGGCACCAGGAGAGGTTCAGACTGGGCATTAGGAAAAATTTATTTAGCGTGAGGGTGGTCAAGCACTGGAACAAGCTTCCTAAAGAGGTGGTTGATGCCCCATGACTGTCCGTGTTCATTTGGATAATGCCCTCAATAATATCATAGAATCATAGAATCATTGAGGTTGTAAAAGACTCATAAGTTCAGCAAGTCCAACCACCATGTAACACTACCAAATCCACCTCTAAACTGTGTCCCTAAGTGCCACACCCACAAGTCTCAAGTACCTCCAGAGATGGTGACTCCACCACTTCCATGGCAGCCGGTTTCCCAAGCCCTACTACTATGTCCATGAAGAAATTCTTTCTGACATCTAATCAAAATCTACCCTGACACAAATTGAGGTCATTTCCTTGCATCCTATCACCTGTTACTCGAGAAAAGAGACCAACACCCACTTCATTACAATCTCCTTCAGGTAGTTGTAGAGGGTGATGAGGTCTCCCCCTAGACTCCTTTTCTCAAAACTAAACAACCCCAGTTCCGTCAGCCACTCCTCATATGTTGTGTTTTCTAGTCCCTTCACCAGCTTCATTGTTATTCTGTGAACATGTGCCAGCAATCTTTCTTGTAGTGAGGGGCCCAAAACTGAACACAGTATTCAAGGTGTGGTCTCACCAGAGCTGAGTACAGGGGGACAATCAATTCTCTAGTCCTGCTGGCCACACTATTTCTGATAAAAGCTAGGATACCATTGGCCCTCTTGGCCACCTGGGCACACTGTTGGCTCATGTTCAGCTGGCTGTCAACCAGCACCCCCAGGTCCTTTTCTGCCGGGCAACTTTCTAGCCACTCCTCCCCAGGCCTATTCCGCGGCTTGGGGTTGTTATGACCCAAGTGCAGCATCTGGCATTTAGCCTTGTTGAGTGCCATACAATTGGATGTGGCCCATTGATTCAGCCTACTCAGATCCCTCTGCAGAGCCTTCCTACCCTCAAGCAAATCAGCACTCCTGCTCAACTTGGTGTTGTCTGCAAGATGTATGCTTTAACTTTCGGCTAGCCCTGACGTGGTCAAACAGTTGGACTTAATGATCTTTGTAAGTCTCTTCCAACTATCCTATCCTATCCTATCCTATCCTATCCTATCCTATCCTATCCTATCCTATCTAACCTATCCCAGAAGGTCCCGTGGACTTCTGTATGTCCAGACTGTTGAAATGTTCCCTAGCCTGATCTTCTGTACCAAGGATAAGTTTTCTTGCTCTGCACTTTTGCACTGGTCTCCTCACAAACTGCAGACTGACAAGTAGCCAGTAAAACAGCTCAACCAGTAGGAGATCAGCCTAAGGAACATTCTGAGTGTGGTACTCAGCTGGCCATGGTATGAGGGGTATCTATGTATCTCACCATCTAATAGGAACACATGTGTTGCATGACCATAAACAATGACAAATTGGTTACCATAGTTTTGTGTGATGTGCTCCCATCAGATAATCAGGAACAGTAATATTATGGTTACATGTGATTTGGTGGAGGCGGTAAGGAATGTAAATATCCCTCCTGATATCATAAAGGGTAATGTCTGCACTATGCAAAACGATGCTGCATCTTGATGTAGAGAGTAAAAGAAGCCTGGTCAGTGTATTGTCTCCAATACTAGATATGTTTTTATTGTTGTTTTATAAGTCTTCCACTATGAGTAAAGTGCAACAGTGCTAGGTTGTCTCTGCTGTAGAAATCATTTTTGTGTTGATGTTGTTTGTAAAGGGACAAAAGGTACTTAGAACAACAGTGGAAAAGAAAATCATAGATGTATGCTTAGGAATTATATGTACGAGGAAAAAGAATTTTAAAGGACCTCAACTTTGAGCAGAATTGTTCCCAGAAGGATCCCTTTCATATTACTTTTCTTTTTCTCTGGATAAGATCAGGGTTTTCATCACAGGTGAGAAATCTGGCACAGAGTTGATCACCCAGTGACTACAAGGACTTTGTTGGCAAAGGGACAACCAAAATACTGACATTCCACGTCACTTAAATCAGTGGTAAGAAGATTCAGTGGCACACACTCGCAAATACATGCTAAGGATTTGAATCCTTTAGGAGAAGGGAAAGGGTGTCTAGTTCATATAGGAAATCTGGTAAAAATACATGACTATATACTCTTGTATGGAACCCAATGCATTTTAACACTGTAGACCTGTGAATGAATGAACTGAAGCCAGGACAACACAAAGAGGTTATACACTAGAGATCTATCAGTTCATATAATTCTAAAGGCACAGTGAAAAGATAACAAAATAAGTGGGTTCTTTGCGGAATAGTCATATACTGCAAAGTGGAGTCTGCTACTAAGGTAGCACAAACAAAATGAAAGTGACTTCCTGTCTAAATCACAGTTTGTTTGTTTAGAGCTCAACACATTTGATTCATTCAAGAATTCAGTGTGCTGTTCTGTTCAGTCCCTGTATCTCTGTGTTTTAGAGATTTCAACACAAGAGAGGAGGAGACAGTTTGTGTCAGTGAAGTAACACATTCAGAGTTATTTCAGTTAGTCTGATGGGGGTTCTTATCCCAGTGAAGTCTGTGGGATTGCCTGTGTGTAAAGTAGAAGATTGAGTCTTTGAAATTATAAGCCAGACCACTGTGGATAGGTGAGCACAATCAAAATTTGTGACCAAAATTTCATCATAGCTGTTAGGGAATAGTAAATGCTATGTCTCTTAAGCTTCTGCGGTTAATTTATTCATTCAATTTACCCACAGAAACATTGGTCTGCTGAAGGGCAGACTTCTCCCCTTCCTCTCTGTGAATGCCCCTTTATGTTACATATGAAACTCGTAAAGAAGTTTTACTGTATACCTGCTGCTAAAGACTGTGGTTTGCACTGATTTGAAATCTTTTAACCAAGAGATGACCTGGTCAGCAAAGCAAGTTATGCTATGCAAGTAACTAGAATCAGATACTCTGCAGGACATGGACAATTACTTCCTGTTCCAGCATCCTGCTAATTTCAGAGACTGTTTGGTGTGATGGGTCTTTCTGGGGATTTAGGCTTTAAATATTTTCCATCTGAAAGCTTTGCAGTATTAAGGGAACCTCTATGCCCACATGATGTTGGCTTTCCACAGGATGTTTATGTGAAAGCTGTGTGGTATTTTTGCAGTTTTGATCATGACCAATCCGTGCCACATGTGCTGTGACAGACAATGTGAAGATACAGAAATGAATTCATTTTAGACTTACAAAGGTTCACTGTATCCTTCCCTACATGATTGACATATTTGCATTCAGAATATTCCTAAGATTGTTTTTCTAATGAAAGTTCCTCAGTAGTCTTGTCTTGGGGCATCATGGCTGCTTTCAGGACACCTTTTTCCTGTAGGAAGCATGCAGTGGCAATCAGCACACAACACAGAGGGAACTAGACTTGTGTTCGCAGTGTAAAACTACTCTAAAAACAGTCCAATTATACATTGTTGTTGAAATAATTGAAATAACATGTCACAGTGGCAGTCACTTTTAGTCTTTAGCAGATACAAGTATTTGTAGTCTGTAGCCCCTCCAATGGTGCAGGGTATCTGGACTATGTGGGAATGTGCTCCCAGAGTTCTCTGTCTGGCTTTCATTTCTGTTTGCTACCAAATATGGTTACATTTGACATGCAAGACTTACAGGCACGCACATAAATGTTAGTGTTTTTCTTGGGTTTCCTCTTTCCTATAACTCAAGATGAAGATTTCACTGCCTCTGAAAACTTACACATGTACAAAGCAGACATAGCTTTATGTTTGCCTGGCTTGGCTTATGCCAGGATCTACCCTTAGCTGTCTTGGAGTTAGCAAGGGTACTATTTAGGTTCCAGCACTGACCTGTGTAGAAGAATCAAAATCTTTGTTTATATTGGTGGAAGGCAGTCTGTAACTTTGGTTATTAATACAGAACAGATTCCATGCAATGTATGAGAAAGTGAGGCACAAAAGTGAGGCACAAAAGTGAGTACATAAGTGAGGCAGAATATGTTTTTGGTATCTGATGAAAATTAAGATCATTGGCTGCAGTCCTGTGTCTACCTAACCAAATATGAATACAGAATGCTGGAGAACTAATTAAAGTGTTCAGTTAGTAGTCTACTTTTCTTTCCAGTGTCAGCCTCATTTTAAAATAAAATTAGGCATTAGATGTGGCCCTAATTCTGTGTTTCCTTAACAATGGGAGGTCACTACTTTGTAAACCTCTTTTCTATCTTTTGTTGTTGTTATTGCTGGAGTGTTATTTCCATATTCTCATTTTCTTCTTTCTCATACTTTACCTTTACAGCTTCTTGATTTTCTTTCAGAGATTTTTAGTGGTGTTGCTATAATTTAAGTATATTGTTGTGTTTCAGAAGATGCTATTTTGGAGATATCCAACCTTATCTATTTCTTTTGAGTTTGGCCTCTTAGGATCCTATTCTCATTTGTTTTATTTGAGTTACAGAAAGTGTTTGAAGACTCTAACTGAAATATGTCCCTATTGTCCAAAGCAGCCTATGTTCTCATCCTAACGGACAGATTAAAAAAGATGGGGGTTGATTTTGTTCATTTTTCATTTTCTCTGCATAAGGTGGTATAGCATGTACATACAGGCAAGAAAGATATGTGAAACTACATAATTATTGTAAAGTAATTTTAAAAGTTCCAGTTTTCTTCAATTCTCTTATATTTTGGTTAAATGTCTCTTGTAGGTTGACAGATAATTACATTGTCTTGAGACTGTTGACACAGATCACCTATATATGCATTACAATAAGCAATTCATGGATTTTCTGGCTTTCACATGTGGTGAGCTTATCACTAATTCCGTTACTTAAAATCATTTCTTTTGAAGGTGTTTCCTTAGCCACTATAAACTATCAAGATAATCATCCTGTTAAGTGAACTAGTGTTCAGTAGCATGTAGCAATGTCAAATGAAGAAATACAGCTCCTGTATCTTTATTTGTTTATTTATTTATTTATTTATTTACTTTTAAAAATATTAAAAAAAAATAATAATTAAAGGTTGGACTAGATGGTCTGTAAAGGTCTCTTCCAACCCAAACCATTTTCTGATTCTTTATTTTTATGCAAGCAACAGAACTGTACAGAAGTTCTGCCTCTGTTGATATCCTATTTGCCACAGATGCAGTACAGAAGGCACAAGAGAATATACCTTTCTACATCTCCTAAGAAAGCATCCATTTGCTAAAGCGTCTCTAAAGAAAGCTTCCAAATTAATGGGCTTTTATTAGAATTCTGCCTGCTTGATGGATACTGCTTCCATTTCTGTTTGGATGGGAGCTGGGCTCCTTGTTGCTATCCTTGATTAGAATAAGCATGCTGAGCAGATCTCAGTGCTGCTTGTGAAAGAAGCCTGGCTGAGTACTGGATTTTATCTTTGATCTAGGATGAAGACTTTCCAAGTGTGGCTCAGAAGATAGCTGACTGCCCCTCCTGCTCACTTTAAATTTTAGCTGTCTTATCTCCCACAATGATTTCTTTGTCTTTCCTTTTCAACTGAGTCTCTTTATTGAATCCACAAGAAAAGAAAAGCATGGATGGAGCAGGAAAACGAAGACATATTTTCCTTGGGGTAATGTACATGTTCAAAACCTTTGTGAGACACTGCTCCATCCATTCCAATACAATAACATTTCGTAATAAAAACATTCAATGCACTATGTGAAGCCTGCTTTTTACTTACAGCAGCAAACTCCTTTGTTCGGTATAAAGGTATAAAGATCTCAGGTGCACATAAACATCACAAAGTGCATCACAGCTCTGTTTGGATGCAGTGCCTTGTTTGTGAAAGCATATAATGTCTTGGATGTAAAATCTTGTTCGTATTCAGCTGTGTTAGCATGGCACCATGCCTAAGCTAATGGGTTTTGCAGCTTGAGGAAAAAACTATGCTACAGCAGCAATCCTGTACTGGCTTCTGAAGCCAGTGTGGTTTTCACTCACTCTGTCATCTGTGTTTTGCTCCACTGTATAATGCAGAAATGACTTACATGATTCTCTTGTTTTGGAGTTCTTCTAGCTAGAATCATTCTTTTACTTTTTGAGAAGAAATTAGTAATTTGAAATCATTAAAGTGCAGAAATCCTGTTTTTACTTTCTGCCTGTGTCTTGTGCTATTGTAGTAAGAGCATAATATATTACAGTGTTCTTTCACTCTCTTTTTGTGGTGCCTTAAACACTGAAGTACTCCAGAGTACATCAGATTCACACTGGGCTTCCCAGCTGAGGTCATTGATTCAAGTGAGGTAAAATTCTGTAAATTTTCAAGTTTTTTAGAAGCCCAAATCCAAATGACAGCTTGGAAGGATGAAACTTCATGAACTCACCTCCCTCCCCCAGAAAAGCAGAGAATCTTTTTTATTTCATGATAGAAGTTTTAAATGGACTGCTAGAGTATTATGATGTGTAGCTTCAGTGTTTTATATGTCATGAGTAAACATTTCTAATATTTTGGTACTCACACCTTGCCTCCCATCAGGAGATTTCATAGTGTATTTCAAATGTTAAGAAATCTGCAGCAATTTAGTGAGATATATAAGCGGCATTATTCCTGGACAAAAAAATTGAAAAACTGAGGGCAAAGGAGCTCAGTTTTGTGCTCAGGATTGTTGTTACGCTTGTGGAACCAAGGATTACAACCATTCCTGCATCTGGTAGAAAGACCTCCCATATTTCTGCCTGTTTCAAGTGGATATTACCTTCTCTTCAGGAAAATTATTGGTAGAAAGCGTATTAATGCAGATATACTGCTAAGGTCTTATTAGAGCCAGAGGTATTAGGAGATTTGTAATTAAACAAATGCAATCTTTGAAGAATTCTGTCTATCTTGTTGCAATGCTGTGGATTGCAAATGTCTTTTAATTGCAAGCACTTGTGTATGGCTTTTACTTTGTAATATCAGTATCTGCAATTTCCTTGCCTGTGAGGGTTAAAAGTTGAAATCAGATCCAAGTTGTTATTTGGGCAAGGTTTCCTTAATGTGCACTTTCCTTGCTTTGCAAACTTGCTGCAGATAAGCAAGCAGATGTACTGCAGACAACACTGTAGGATGACAGTATGAGTGTTGTGTAATATACTTGTTTTCTTTCTGCCCGTTTTGCTTTTTCTTTTCTCCTCCTCCAGCAAGTTTGCTCCAAGACATTCCTGGAAAGGTGCCAGTCTAGAAAGATAAATGCTTCTGAAATTCTTCTTAGCCTTAGATTTCTGATATCCTTTTCATGGAGTAGTCAAATTAGAAAGAATCCCCACGTAATTTTTGAGGAGGATGTAGCTGGAGAAGTGAGGGCAGGGTCAGATAGAAGATCCCCAGAGATGCAAGCATCCCAGTATGAAAAGAGCTATTCATAATTTATGTAACTACTCTGGGCAATATAAACTGCACAAGAGACAGAGAACAATGATAATCATTCTTCTTGTAATATGTACATGTTTAGTCTCTTATGCATTCCTCTTTACTACCCTCCTGTATGACAAAACCTTTCTTTGATAGGGTTTTACACAGTGCTTCTAGTCTACTCAATGATATCAACTACTAATAAAAACCATCTATCTTAAACACAGACACACTACATGAAAATAAAGGAACTATAAGGTCTGTTGGATGTTGCGTTATTAATGGTCTCCAGAGCTTAAGAGATGGTGCAAGCTTTGCAATTTGCAGCAATAGTATCTTCACTCTTGCTGCTCTGTTAGGTTGCTCCCCAAAACCTGCTTTCTTCAGTAGAAAACCACATTGTTCAGATCTATACTCTTAAGGTGACTCCAGACACACCTTATGGCACACTGCATGATACTCTTAGATAATATCTATCCCACGGGGCCTTGGCAAAGTGTGTCTAATATTTGGTCTGCCTCAAATTGTCTGCTTGTGATGCCTCTGTGTGGGGCTCTTACTGACTTATGCTACAAATCTATGAGCACGTTGTAGCAAAAGAGGAAGACCTGGGTCCAAGGGCTAGGAGCCTGCCCTGCCTCTGACATGAAAGAAGTGCTTGTCTGGAGTCATCTGAACTCAGCAGTCCCCAGGAAGATGGCATAGGTCACTGCACTGGAACTGTAAGGATTAAAGTCCTTAGGGGACTGATGGTGTGGCAATGTAGATTGCTTTCCAGATCAGATTGTCAGGAGGCAAAACACATGCAAAAGTGATGTACAACTTATCTGTGCCAGGGAAAAAGCCTATTGTTAGTTTGCAGGACACAAATAAAATGTCCCATCTGCAGGGTTTGCAAATAAAAGGACATCTTAGAGTCCTGCCATCGTCTAGAATTCACAATGGGCAAAGGAGATTTTGTCTCCTGTCTTAATGTGTCATCCAGTTTGGCCTCTAAAGAGGTAATTGGAGAGCCAAATGTCCAGGCAGCCGATTTTCCTAGGTGACACACAGCAAACCCAATGGGAAAAAAAAAAAAAAAAAGTGCTTTTAGCATCACAAGTTTGTCCTCAGCTTTCATTTACGCAGTGCTGAAGTAGTGTGTGATCTTGGCTTTTGAAATGTTTCATTATAGGTCTGTGGAGGTCTTTCCTCAGATGCAGGCCTGTGCTGAATGATATGAGCCATCACTCCATATGCTTAACACATTCTGATTCAGGAGAGCACATTACCAGAATTACTTTCAGGATTAAGGTAACCTTTGGCTCCTTCCTACAGAGATATTTGTTGGAAAAATCCAGAGAGGGATACTTGGGATTCTCTCCCCCTCTCTTTCTTTATCTCTCTGTTGACTGCTATGTGAGCACTTTGGAGATATCCCTGGACAAGGATGGGTGACTCTTGCTTTAGCAGCAATATGTATTAGGCAAGGATTCAGCTGGCCTAGTTCCTGGCACGCATTGGTGACTGTGAAATGGATAGAGATAGATTCTCAGTGCAAGGGCACTGCCAAGCCTGCGCGTCCCTTCTCCTTTCCTCCTGCTTTCATCCAGAAGACACCATGCAGGCCAGCCAGCCCCTGGCCCTGTGAAGCTATCTCACATGAGACTGGCAGATGGGCTGCCCAGTCAATATTGGGAAGTGGCCTTTGGAAGATGGAGATGGATGGACACCAGGTGAGACTGAGATGGAAGTGTGTCACTGATAATGATTTTTTTTTGCTTTTGGCCACAGATAGGGTGGACTGAGGCAGAGGTAAGGGTCATGATAAAAAGAAGGTAGCAATCACAATTCTATGATTCTATAAAAGAAGGTAAGAGGATTTTGTGACACTGGGAGAGCACAAATGGCTCTGATTTTTTATTTTATTTTTTATTTTATTTTATTTATTTTTGTGGTCATAGATTAATGTGAAACAGCCCTGTGTGTGGTTTGTGGGGCAATATGCTGTTTTGTGCCTCTGTCAGAGGATTCAGCTTGGTAAAGTTGGATTGTGTCTGGCAAGGGTTTTCCAGGGTGTCAGTTTGTTCAGACTGCCTGAGGACATATGCTGAAAGGATGGTGTGGCCTATATGAACCTTAGTATTTCTCTTGGCAGTCCAGCTGGGGCACTGTTGCCCTGGCGTGCCTGTTGAGCTCCAATGCCATGACAATGTGAATGATGTTTTGGCCTTAAGAGGACTGAATGACTGCTGAGAATACGGTAGCTGCACAGCGTAAGCACAACCATATGGATGCAGTGCTAGATAACAATCCTTTGGCAGCTCCATCTAGCCTTTGGAAAACTGTCTTGAGCTCACTGGGTGGTTTAGAAGAAGGAACATGTAAGTCTGGGTTCATCTTGGCCGTTCCTAAAGTGTAGTTTTCTTAGAGGTTCTTCTGCTAATAAAAACTTAGCATGACTGGAAATGGTGTAAGATGCTGACTGCAAATGTAGAAATCTGATTAAAACTGCATTTTGGATATGGACTGTCTTTATATCCTAGAATGGTATCAGTTCGTCAGACCACATCTCACCTCCTGCTGGCAGCTAGGACTGCAGTGTCCTGTTGTTTTAGAGGTGTAATTGCCTTTGTCTCTCCTCCCTCTCCTGATGAACTAGTGACCCTGTCACACTGTCTCATGTCACAGTGCTGGAAGTGAACAACTGTACCACTCAGCTCTGAGCGGTTCACAAGACAGCTGCAGAGAAGGAACACAAGACAACAGACCTGCATTTTTTTCCCCGACTTACAGCTGGTTTGGGGTACGTTTGTATCTTGGTAGCTGGGAAATCTAATTAGATATCCTAGAGTCCTAATTAAGTGGCTTTTATGGTTATAAGAGATTTTGAGAATAATCATCTGAAAAGACTTGGGACCCATATTCCATTTGCATGTGCTGTTTCTATGGCTGTATAAGTGCTGTAATTGCCTGTAGGAATTCAGAAAATGTTTGCCCAAATGAAAGAAATTACAAATACTTCCTAATATTTAGTTTTCAGGACCCTGATTTTAAAATTACAGGGAGACGTGACATAAAATACTATATTTGAATAAAAATTCAGGAACAGAAATCACATTCTGTACACTTAAACTGTATTTTTTTTGCCAACCTGAGTATAGATAGACGGAAAGTTAAAATTTTACAGCTATTTAACACCTTGTTAACCACCACAGAAATCCTTAGTAATGACTGAGTACATACCATTAGATGGAATATACATTAATATTGTTTTGATTAAGCAGCATTCATTGTAACTCCCTCTCATTAGGTAAATTTCTGAGAGAGATGCACTAATTAAATGTTTTTCCTCATTATGTGTTTCAAGATTAAGAGGAGTTTACTATATTTACAGCAGTGCAACTAAAACTATTCAGAACTAACCATGTCAATATTTACAGAACACAGAGAGAAACTCCTTATGGTTCTGCATTCTTTATTACTAATTGTAAAGGGAATTTTTAGTTTCTTTAGAGGTGCTTTCACTCCTTCAATGAGTAAAATGATCCCTAAATTGATAAAGGGTTTTGAGATCCCCCAGAACATAAACAACATTATAACATTAAAATGCCATTGTTGATCAGTACTCTGAACTATTCACTGGCTTGTATATTTATAATAGTAATAATAAGCTGCCTGGTTTAGCATCGTATTGCCATGTAAAGCTTTTTAATACAAGACTATTGCAATCATTCAGAACACCTAGGTTTAGAAAGGATTTTTCTTATACATCATGAGACCTTATTGCCTGCCAGCATTATGAGATTTTTATTCCATCTTAAACAGAGAACCCTTTTTTGAATTTCTTGTTTACATTTTCATAGGGGAGCATAAAGTATTAATAGTCCATTTGTAGCTCAGAGAACATTATCAAATGTTAGCTTTTATATACTTTACTTCTAGCACATCAGGTTTCTGTACCACATGGATGAGCCTATCAGGGTGAACATTTTCTGTGGTTATCATTTGGGCCTGGGTAAATACCATACTAATTTAAATAATTCTGTTAGAAACCTAGAATGGTAGAAATAGTGGAAAAGTCACAGATGAAGACAGAGGCTCTTGACCTCGTCAGATGACAGGCAACATTGTGATAGCTTGTGTATTTGGGATCATGAGACAAAGTCCAGTTTCCTTTCATCACAGCAGTTTGTCAGGCTCTTGCTCCAGCATTTCCCCACCCTTGCAGTTTTGTAATGGATCTCATGCTGTTTTGGCAGTTTAATTCAATTTAAATTCCTTGTTGTTCCTGAGTTCTCCTTTCATATTTTAAAAGGATTTGATTTGAAACAAAATGCTAGTTTTGCAGGATTGTGAAGAAATTTAATGCTTTTTCCTTCTTATTTGTCCTTCATCCCATGGGCTCTTCATTTTGCTCATTCTCCTCTCCTTAAAATCCCAGTACCCTGGGAAACAAGAAGCTCAGAGGCCAGAAGGCTTGTTTCGCTTTTGTTCCTCTCTTGAAAATATCAAGCTATTGCTATTCAGCCTGTTATTCTCCTTGTAGCCATTCCTTTCCTGTTAAAAGATGCAATTCAGTTATTCTCTTTTCTCCTTCACTCCAGCCCCATTCACAGAAAAATCTAGGCAGGTGCTTGTGTAACTAATATTTTTATTTTCTCTTGAGGGATGGCTGAGCTGTTTCTCAAGACAGTGAAACTGAGACTGTGTAATATTTCTGAGAAGCACATGTCATTGTGCAACAATTGTCCTTTTACAGGTATTCCTGCGTAGCTGCCGAGGTCTGTGTGGATGTTCTTGGCTCTGATCTCTGGGAAGAAACCAGGAGCTTGCTTCCGAATCCTGGGCTGCTTTTTGAGAGTGCCTCTGAAAGCGCTATTATCTGTATATAAACAGTACACAACTGAGTACAAATACAGTAGATGAAATGCAATCATCCTACAGTTCAAAGTTTCTCAATCTGTCAGTTCTGTCTGCCCTGGGGAGGCTGTAACATATTGAAAATGTTCCCAGTCTAATGTAAAGAGATCTGATTTCCCTCACCCCCACCACATGCACACCTTATTTCCCAGAATTCTCAATCAGACCTCTAATACGTGCATACAGGACACAACATGCAGGTCATCCAGAACAGAGTATTCAGTTAGGGTCAGGCACCTCCCACATCCCAGTGTACCTGCATTTGTCATTCCTTGATTGCTATAATTCATCTTTTTTTTTTTTTTTTACTGTTTTACAATAAAAGAATTGTGAAAACACTTTATTTCAAATAAGGTGTCTTTCTTATCTGAGCAGAAAATGACCTAAAGGTCACAGCTGCTTATAGGCAGATATTAAGTATTAATTTATATGACTAAATAGGTAAAGAAACCCAAGGAATAGTTATATCACAATCAGTAAATTGATGTAGGGGTACCTTTGNTTGTAAGTTTTTTTTTTTTTTTTTTTTTTTTTTTCATACCATTCTTAATAACTGAAAAAAGGATTTTAAAAGAGTCTTGATGTGATCTCAATATGTCTCAGACCTTTTTTTTTTTTTTTTCTCTTGCCATTTTGCCTCTCTAAAAGCTTTGGAATGGGAAAGGCTATATTATACCATAGTATAGTCTCTGTGCACAAGAGAAAGAAAAGCAGCAAAACCAATCCAAACAAATCAGTGTAAGTAGGGCAGGCAGAGAAGGGATTATATGAGCTTATTATGCAAATCATTCACTTTCCAATGCACCTTGATATTTGCTTGCTCAAAATCATATTCCACCTCTATCTTACTATTGGAAATTAATAAATTTCAATAATTCTTAAATTGCAAAGAAATTATTAATACTCTGAGATAGGCTGATAGATCAGTTTGTAAGAGTAAGTATTGCTTAAACATAAACTAACTCTAATTAATATTAGGGCCAGAAAAGCTGTGGAAAGTACTGTAAGTTTACTTCCCTCCTTGTTTTCGCTTGGACGGAAGGTGTTTAATGTGCAGTCAGTTTTTATTTCTTCACATTTTTTGTTGTATTGCTGTTTTAATTTGTATGCTTACACAAGCGTATTAATATTTACCTGATCGTTAGTTATACAGGTATGCTAATTTATATTGATTTATTTAACTGAGTTTAAAAATTATGTTTGCAAATATTCTCCATTCTCTTCAATTCTTCACCATTTGGAATTACATTACTATTTTGAATAAGTGAATTAATTATAAATATAGCTTTTAGTGTTCTGTTGTGTTAGGAAAAGTTGTCTTATAGGAGCCATGCAAAAAAGGTGTGTGAATAAGGCCCAAACATGTTGCTTTAGCTATCACAGATTTAATGAATATATCCAGAAACTTCTGTTTTCAGATTGACAGCATATGACATTATTAAGTGAAAAGCAAAATATCTACTTCCTTAGCTTTAAACAACTTCAATATATTTTGCTTTAAGCAGTGACCACAAACTACCCATGAACGTAATTTTATGTTAAGATTTGAAATATGGCTACAACTTAGGTACTAAATCAGAAAATCAGTAACTATGCTGATGCATTGATTTATTTTCACCTGTAACTGTGCAATAGCAGTTATGGTCACTAGTCCACAGAGACTGTGTTGGATATTTCATTACTTGGCTGGCTTTTCTCATATTCATCAGAGTTTGTCTGGCCATTTAGATGACCATGTCCCTAAGTGTCTGGCCTTGGGATTTTTCTAGCACTAGGGCTGATGTTCACAGTTACACCGCTCCAGTCTTCATTTCATTCTGTCATCAGCACACAGGTTCCTGGTATCAGGAACAGCCCTCTTACTGTTGATCTCCTCTTGCAGTATTCTGTCATGTAATGAAGGGATTTACAGAAGATAAATATTTTTTAAATGCTGTTTTGAATGCAAAAGATGAGGATTTCTTTCCTGTTGTATTGTATTTTTTTTCCCCTTTGTTACTCTTCCACCTCTCAGAGAGTATTTTCTTCTCTTGGGAGAATCAGAAAGGTTTTATTGAGCTACTTAGTGAAGTGACAAAATCTGGCTTCTTGCTAACTGCAATGTGCTAACTGCTAACTTTTACCACCAACTTCTCCTCTTATTGTGTAATTTTGGTTAGTACCAATCTGAAGAATTTAGAAGTATTACCCCCTTGAATCAACATTTTCACCCTTTATAGTCAGCTATTATGACTTGATCAGCTGTGGAGTAAACCATTGCTGTTCTAAATCTCTTATACAGACTCCCAGTGGATAAGGATCATTAATGGGAATACGGTCTGATAAGTCTCTATAATCACTTAAATATGGCCAAGTTTTTAAAACCTAATCAATTAAGATACCACCTTGCCTCTTCCCAGGCTTACACTTAACACTATAAATTGATAACCCTAAAGTTAAGTTTTTTTCTCTCTTGCTTTTTCTTTTCAGATGAGCAACACATAGCCCAAGTGATATATATAAGACAGAAATGTTCCTTGGTTTAGCTAACAATACTGCTGAAAGATTTCATTTTAAATTAGGAATATTCTAAACTGAGACCTTCAAAGTTAAGGCCCTTCTGTAATTTTGGTTGAATAAAAAGACTAAACTCTCTGGTTTTGTGTAGTCACTTATACACTTTATTTCTATTTATTCTTACCTAGGCCTGGAGAGCCCTGTTTTTCCAATTATGACACTAAGCTAGTGTCTTACAAGGACAGCAGGTTTGTAAGGTTTTCACAATTCAAGAGATGGTGTATTTTTTATGTACTAGATTTATAAGGTTTCAGCCAGCATCAGAAGCCCATCATGATAGAAAACACGTGGTAAGAATCCTTGATTTAAGGAATTTACATCAAACAAACAAGGTAGAGTGTGGCTAAGCTTGAGGCAGCACACCAAAGTGGAAGGTAGCTCACTGGCTCGCTCAGAGTCACACAAGAATTGAATAGGGCTGGGCAGAACAAACCTCCAATGTTCACAATGCTAAACCAGAAGTTTAGCTGCAAAACTTTTCTCATAGCGTTATGAAACTTCAAGATAACACTGCAAAATTTTGATTCTGCTGAATCCAAACCCAAATCCTAAAGTTGGCTAGGCCTTAAACCTACGCCTGAATACTAGCCAAGATATAATCCAGTGGTGTATCTGAGGCCAGCTTCCACTTTTTATCACTCTTAAAATATCTCTGTGGTGGCTCAGTTTGCCTAGTTATGGGAACAGAAACACACCTTTGTAGGTGCTTGTGACTTTCTGGTATGTCTTCTCCAGTACTATTCAATATATTTATCAACGACTTGGATGAGTGAATGTAGAGCATTCTCAGCAAGATTGCTGATGACACAAAACTGGGAGGAGTGGCTGACACACCAGAAGGCTGTGCTGCCATCCAGTGAGACCTAGACAGGCTGGAGATTTGGGCAGGGAGAAATTTAATGAAATATAACAAGGGCAAGTGTAGAGTCTTGCATCTGGGCAGGAACAACTCCAGGTACCAGTGTAGGCTGGGGACTGACCTGTTGGAGAGCAGCATAGGGGAGAGGGACCTGGGGGTCCCGGTGGACAGCAGGATGACCATGAGCCAGCAGTGTGCCCTTGTGGCCAAGAAGGCCAATGGCATCCTGGGGTGTATTAGAAGGGGTGTGGTTAGTAGGTTGAGAGTGGTTCTCCTCCCCCTCTACTCCACCATGGTGAGACCGCATCTGGAATATTGTGTCCAGTTCTGGGCCCCTCAGTTCAGGAGGGACAGGGAACTGCTTGAGAGAGTCCAGTGCAGAGCCACAAAGATGATTAAGGGAGTGGAGCAACTCCCTTATGAGGAAAGGCTGAGGGAGCTGGGTCTCTTTAGCTTGGAGAAGAGGAGGCTGAGGGGTGACCTCATCAATGTTTATAAATATGTAAAGAGTGAGTGTCAGGAGGATGGATCCAGGCTCTTCTCCTTGGCATCCAACGATAAGACAAGGGGCAATGGGTAGAAACTGGAACATAGGAGGTTCCACTTAAATATGAGAAGAAACTTCTTCATGGTGAGGGTGACGGAGTCTCCTTTTCTAGAGACTTTCAAAACCCGCCTGGATGTGTTCCTGTGCGACCTGATCTAGGTGTTCCTGCTCCGGCAAGGGGATTGGACTAGATGATCTTTCAAGGGCCCTTCCGATCCCTAACATTCTGTGATTCTGTGATTCTCATCTAGTCTCTAATCTTCTGTGCATTTTCCTGGTTATAGTGCAGAAATCTTGATGATTGCACGAGGGCTACTATGTCTCTCACAATTAGAACAGAATATTCAGATTTCATTCTGTTGTTATAAAGCCATGCAAAAGTTAGAAATGTAGAGAGAGGTCCATGAGCAATATGAAAGTGAGCTGAGGACAACTAGGTTGTTAGGTTAAATTGTCCACACGAATGTGTAGCCAGGTACCTCTGTGATGTGGGTGCAGCTGTTGAGAAAGGCTAAAACTGAAACATGATTCATTAGTGCATTGTGATACAAGGCTTGTCCTCTTGTTCAAAGAGCAAAATATATTCCAAATAGATCACTTAATGGTACAGAGAAAGCTGCTACTTAATATTCAGTCATTGGCTTACAGTTTAAATTCAAAAACCTTTGTCACATCCCTTTCGATGTCAATTTTTAAGGCATGCTAAGTGCATCTTTGATAAAACCTATATTGAGCAACAACATATATATATTAAATGTATATGTATTTTAAGTTTATCTTATCTTCTGAATATGTAATGCAGGTCTAAAATATGCTTTTCCAGAGCAAAACCAAACTGTACTACCATCTGAACTTAAAACCCACTGTTCCCAAAGCATGCTGTCCACCTTTGGGCTGAGCGTTTCTGCTAGGCCAATGTCGCAGATCTCAAAACACTACTTATTATGTAGCAGGGTCTGAACGAAACCCAAAAGAGCATGCTCTGTGCAGCATGAAAAAATTCTCTGCACAGTCTTCTGTGTTTTATTGCAACTATTTTGGCTGTGATTTCATGGTTTACATACTCAACATGGAAGTGGGCTTCAAAGCAGAAAGGTCACCTCATCATTCTTTCAAGGAGCTGTGAACTTTTCCTCAAATATTTAGATGAGCAACGAAACTTCTTTCCCTCTTCAGTGCTGTCAGAGTGGAACATAAAGTGAAGGATGCTTAATGATAACTCAGGCTGAATATTTTGTTTCAGACTTGCCTGCAGAGAAATACCGTGAGGAGATTCTGTTGTACAAATACTTAAAAGCTTTTTCAAGGGTCTGACTCCGAGTTCTGTACAGTCCAGAGCAAAATTCTCTTCCCAGTTTTCCTTTCTTCACACACACTTTTCAGGCTATTTATCTGACAATAATAGTCAAATAACAGTACCATTAGAAGCAATGATTATGGCAATAACAGAATAACAATCTTATTAGCTATAATGAACACAACAATTAACATTGTTATCCAGACAGAAAGTACAAATCATTTTTCTATGCCTTGCAGATACAAGAAAACCCATGTAATTTCTAAATGATCAAAAGACCTATTGTGTCATCAAAACATGTAATAAGAATGGAGAAGGACTGCTGTCTTTTGGAAAAACCTATTGTGTCATCAAAACATGTAATAGGAATGGAGAAGGACTGATATCTTTTGGATCTGGTACCTGCAAGGATCATTTATTTAGCTGGAAACCATTTGACCTGTTAACAAAGGATACCTGATCATATTAGGTATGTTAACAATAATTCTGAAAAAACGAAGCTGCCTAGAGTGGGTGACGCTAACTCCTGTCCTTACTAATATATATTCACAGAAACCACAATCTAGCCACAGAAATAGAAAAAAAGGCACATAAAGAAATTCCAGAAATAAAGTAGTAGGGATTATACACAAAGCACCTTTGGTAGGTTTCTTTTTACACCAATTAGGAAGAAAAACGTTCTGTGAATTGAATGAGGTAATACTCAGAAGAGAACCCTCATTCCCTCTAGTCCCGCAGTGCCACAAAAACCTTTACGACTTTTTCAGTCTCATTCAGTCCTCTCCAGGAATCTGTGTAATTTATTCCTCAGCTTGGATGTAAAGACAGCAAAAGTGGGTGCTGAAAATAAACAGCTTTGCAGAAAGACATGGAACTAACTTTACAGGTATAGAAAATATATCATTGTAGCCTTCTTTCTTTCTTTAGTAAATTTTTTCTTTCTGCATACTCATCTCTGAACAGATTTTTTCAATGCCTTCTTGCAAAACTTTTTGGTTGAAACAGCCTTCCTGAGTCAATGGCTGCACCAGGAAGCTAGCTAGTGCTTCTTAATTTTATCACTTCTGACCTTATTTGGCTGCTGGAGGGTGAGAGAGCTTAGGGGTGGCCAAAATGCAATATCTGCCCTAAAGCTGCAGCTGGAGAATGATGATCTCATTTCTAATGACTCTACTTATGACAGTCAAAATCATTATTCAAAGAACAGCAAACATGGTTTATTATGCCTTGGAGCAGACACACCAAATACAAGTGGGAATCCCCAAGGGGAAGTTATGCAATGGGTACTCTAATCTGCTCACTTTCTTAGCCACAGAAACTACAGAATGGCTGGATTGTGATCCACTTTGGAATTAAGAAAATATAAAAGTCTACAAACAAAAATAATGCTGTCAACAACAATTACATATTGTTCTGTGTTACAGGCTACATTTTGTTCAGATAATTCCATGTGATTGCTTGTGATACTGGGGGTTAAGCTGCAACAGGGTATTCTGTGCCTTACAAGAGCTTGTGCAAACTCCCAGTTTCAGTGGGAGGTTTAGTCAGAGTCTATCAAACCTATAAATGGCTCTTCTGTCTTACCAAATGACTACTTGCATTGTTCTTCCCTAACCAGGGATGAATCATAACCACAAGTTACTGTCAATGNTTATTTTATTTTATTTTATTTTTATTTTTTATTTTCCAAAAGTAGCAAGTTATGAATAAATACATTAAACATCAGATATACTGACTGTTATTAGAAGGTGTGTTCAGTTACGGCTGATCTATACCTGCTTTGCAATGGATATGACAGTAAGCGTGGATCAACACAACACATATCTGCAAATAAGTATTCATCTATGACCACCTGCAGAAAAACAGTAATAACTGTGTTTGCCTATATAGAGTTATAAATATTTAATCCAGAAGATAGAGCCCTATAGGCTCTTGCTAACAGTGATCAATAACTCTTTTTTTCTGCATGTCATGCATGTTAACAGTGTTAACATTTTTCTGTTTTATTATTATTAGTAGTAGTATTGTTTGTCTTGTTTTAGTTGTTTGTTTGTTTTTGATTTAAGGGATAGTCAGAGCTGTTTATTTTTTGAAACCACCAGAGGTCACTGCCTACATTGTTCCATGGGAATTTCTATATACCTTAATCATAGAATTAAAGAATCACAGAATGGCTTGGGTTGGAAGGGACCTTAAAGATCACCTGGTTCCAACCCCCTGCCATAGGTAGGGATGCCACCCACTAGATCAGGTTGGCCAGGGCCCCATCCAACCTGGTCCTGAACACCCCAGACATGGGGCATCCACAGCTCCTCTGGGCAATTAATAATTAGTTATTTATTGGCACTCCATGAGTGCCTGCATGAAATCAAGGCTCCTCTAAACTGTATGCATACATGTAGAAGAAGTATTTCTGAGGGATTTGTATAATCTCAATAAATGAGTTATGAGAAACAGAGCTGTGAAGTGTATTGACTGGGATGGTCAGGTTGTTTGCAAAATCAGGAATAGAGTTCTGATCTCCTCAGTTCTTGTCAAGGTGACTTAGTTAATATGCCACAAATGATTTATTGGATGATTGAGATTTCTTCCTTTGTTGTCCATCCGGCAGGTACCTGTTAAAGAACAGATAAAAGATTTGTGTTTGGTGGCTCACTGACAATTTTACAAGTCAGTAATGCCTTGACAAATGGAAATGATTTTAAATCTCATAACAGATTGATAACATGCAGCATATAACTTTTTAATATTAATCTGGGCAATGGGAATAAAGGTGGATCTCTTTAACATTACTTAATTAGCTCATATTTTTTCTTCAGGTATGCCTTTTCTTCTGTTATGTATTCATGCAGTCTATTCATCTATTCATGTAGTCCAGGCAGGTTATTTGCCTAATTTGTTCTTTAGATAGATAGATAGATAGATAGATAGATAGATAGATAGATAGAAATCCTGTGTTCTTTTTATATCTTTTGCAGTATTTGTCTACCTTTAACACTAGAAAGATTTTTCCTAAATCTAAGTTCAGCCTCTCTTATTGCACCATAAGCTCATCTCTTGTTGTAGCCACCATAAACAGCAGTGTACATAATTTCTTTCTTTCACATTTGAAGCAGCCTTTTATGTATTTAAAGACTGTCATCATTTTCCCTCAAGCCTTTTTCCCCTCCACCCCTCTGTACCCCTAGCTCATGTAGTCTTTTCATCTTTAGACTAAACAAGCTCAATTATTTCAGTCTTTCTTCATAACTCATGCTTTGCAGATGTCTCATCGTTCCTGTTTCTCTACTCTGGATTGTCTCCAATTTGATACACATGTTGTTTTGCAGTGTGATGTCTAAAACTGGGCACTATACTTGAGCTACTTCAACTCCTGTCTTACTAGTGCTGAGTCGAATAGAAAAATTCTTGTGTATGTCTGATAATGTTTTTGCCAATTATATGATCATCTAACATTTACCTTTTTTTTTTTTTTTTTTTTTTTTTTTTTTTTTTTTTTCTGTAACAGAGCGCCACTGCTCATTCATTTGCAGTTCATAGTCTGCTATAGTCCCCCATGAACATTTCTGAAGACCTATTACCTTGTCGGTCCTTTGCCATCTGGTATTTCCTGTTCATGCAACTTGTTATTCCCATCTTAGTACAGAACTGCACACCTGCCTAACTGAATTGCATTTTTTTTTCCTAGACCATATTTTCAGTCCACCAAGGTCACGGTGAATTCTAATTTTGTCCCTTGTCACACTTATAGCTATCCCAGCTTAGCATCATCTCAGAAAGTACCATGCTTTCAGAGACTCGTCAGGCTGTTAACGCCTGGTGGATTGGTGCCTGCTTGGTCTGGACTGCGAGTTGTTACTACACCTGAAATCTGATAATTCATTGAGCACTAGAGGAAGAATTTTCCAATGCTATGCTGAAAAAATCTATTTTTTATTTACCAAGGATAGTTTTTTCTTAAACATGTTGACCGAAGTCAATTTAATTTGCTGTTTTGGCAATTTCATTTCAATATTAGGCTCCTCTGGTGGAACAAGTGGACCTGCCCAACTGTAAATTTCACAAAAAAAGCTTATATCTTGGGATAGGGAAGCTGACTGGCTGCCTAGTAAACCATGGCCACATCTGTAGTGAATTTTAGATAATATACTAATTGCTTAGTACTGTTACCAAAAATTCAGCATTCTGATCTTGCTTTCCACTGACAGATTCTATAAATCATGAGATTCTCTTCTTGTTGTTGTTGTTGTTTTGATTTGTTTTTCTAATCGATTGACTTCTGCAGTTAAATAACCTGGAAAAGGTTTCAGATTGCATATTTGATCCCAATATTATCATTTCAATATTTGAGATATATTTGTTGGTTAAGAATTAGCCACCAAACAAATTTGTAAATCATTCTGAATAATGAAGAAATTTGTACTCTGGTTGCAAGCAATTTCTGAAAAGGAACAAAAGGAGAAATTTATTTTAAAAAGTTTAATTGGCTCAACTCCAACAGGACTTTTAACCATCTTTAAAACCTTTATTGACTAAGGAGCAGAAACAAACATGAGGACTTAATGCAGTGTCACAGGAAAGTCAAAGGTAGAGTCAGGATTTGACCTTTTAGCTTCTGTCTTTTGCTCTGATAATGACTGTTTTTGTTTCCACATTAGTTCATGTCTTTAGAGTCCTTGAGGGTAAGGGTTTGGATGGAGGGCCTTGGAGAGCCATGCAAATCTCAAATTGCAGTACCACCAGACTTACCAATGAAGGGGAAAAGGAAAACAGATACAAGAACTGCACTGATGACAGGTCAAGGCTTAGAGTGCCATACTTGCAATTGCTTTGCAATTTGCCCTGGAGGTTGGATTACACACAATTATAATCCTGTTGTGCTGGTTGATAATTCCAGAGCACTGTATGTGCACAATACAGCATAGATTAGGCCTCACAGAGTGAATATTAAATGCAGAACATAAAGGACTAAGCACCTTGTAGGCAAACTAGAAGGGCAGGCTGATAACATTCTGAGTTAGGATTTTTTGTTTTGGGCCATGTCTTAAGAGTGAAATGACAATTTTCTGTGTAGATCTCTTGGCAGGAAACGAAAAAAATGAGTAAGAAGAAAGATTGGATACGACTTAAATTTTGGTTGCAAACACAGAAAATCAAATAACAAGAGTAAGCTTTAGAAGTATGAAAGACAAACTCGAAGAAAAAGACTAGAAAAGATGAACACTAATATTCCTTATGTTAGGCTATATGTCTGATTTCATCAGTTCTCTCAAAAGCACAGATCAGCTGCAGGAAAATCTGCAGTACAAGAGACTGAAATAGGTTCACAATAAAGTCTGCAAATTAAAATAAAAAGCAAAGCTGTAGGGTTTGGTTAGTGTAGTAGAAATCATTCTACAATAGTAGAAAATGGACTCCAAAACAGTCTGCCAAACCAAGAGGCTTAAAGGCTTTGCTTGTAAGATGAACAGAGTGACTATGTGTTACTAGGAGATAACACTACTGAGCTGGTTAATATACTGTGACATAGGATAGTTGTGGCAGCAATTTTTTCAATTCACGTAATTTTAGAACAGCAATATTACAAAATTCTGTAAATGAAGTTTTAATTTTGTATGATCACTTCTTGCTTTTGTCGTCTTCCCATTGGTTCTCTCAGAAATGGCATCTGAGGAAGAGATTTTCAAGCTCTGGAAGGGAGGAGGCTTTTAATTTTACAGAAGCAGTTTGGTGTTGCAAACAAACTGATCAGAGCCTTCTACATCTTCTATACGCTTACGGTTGTACTTCTATACATACTCATAACTTGGTGGTTGGCAGTATGAAAGCTTATTCTACTGATCAACTGTAATTTAACATGAAATATCAACATTACAAGTATCATCAAACTGCTGTGACTACATGAGTTGCTACGAAAAACTGCATTTGGTAGTATTTGCTTTTTGTTATTAGTGACAATGCCTTCCAGGTTACTTTTTCAGTTACAGCTCTAATCACTATCACTCACTAAAAATCTTGCTTTGCCAGAGTGCTAGGCAATTTGGGCAAAAACATTCTCAGTTTGCTCCTGGAGGCTGAACCTGTGGTTTTGCATGAAAACAGAGCAAGTACTTTATACAGGGACCAGCTTCTTATACCAGCTATGTCCTCATTTTGTCCAGAAACCTTTTTGTGTGGAAGATAGTGACAACTTTCCTCATATCTTCATCCCAAAGTCCTAGAGAGATTTACTGCTGTATGAATGCCAGCTACATGACATGTACTCAGGAATTGTGACACCTCCCAAAGATACTGACTGTATGAGCAGGCTTTATGGGGCTAAGACCCCCCTGGACTATAGAGATGTTTGGGATTCCGTTCACAAAGCACAAAAACAAGGCAGCCAGCTGTGTTCAGAGGGATTCAAGGTACAGGGCCTTCAGCTTTATGTTTTCTCTGCTACCAGACAGATGCATTGAGTGGTGGTCATAAGGACTTACAGATATGCTGGAGGAGTGAGGATGGGCTTTTCTGGTTTAAGCAATTGTTTCTGTTTTGCTGTACTACTACACACCAGAAGGATGCTGTTGCCCTAGGAGCTGTGTTTAATGGCTCTGGGTTTTGAAGCAGGGTCCTGGTGTGTACACAAGGCATCTTGAAGCCTTCTTCACAATTTATTGCTACAACAAAGTGAAGAATGGTCAGGAATTTTGAATGACCCTTTTTCTTTTACCATATAGAAGTTCTTAGAGGACAGCAGTCATTTTCAGGCCTCTGATCTAACCTTGCATTGGCAAGCAGAAGTGGGCAGAAGTATATATATATTTATTTCATTAGAATATAGAAGCTGTAAAAATCCACACTAAAAATAAATAAATGCCAATTTAAAAAATCCATATATACTTTTTTCACTAAGCAAAGACTCCTCCCATGGTGAACTGTGAAGCTAGAATAGACCCAAGACTGATTTCAATGACCTCGTCTGAACATACGCAAGTTTCACAAGCTGTCATTGTCCTAACTGGTGAGCTACCAGTTTCAAGTTCAAATACTTCAAACCCAAATTCTTTATACTTCAATCTTGAAGTTGATGTCATTTCTATAATTGGGGAAGACTGAAAAATAACTTTTTCTGGGTGCAGTCATTCACACACACGATTTGGTTTTGCCACTATTAGCTCTAGCAGCAGTCTGTCCTTGATCTTCAAATCTGTGAGGTACAAACCCATGTATGTATCTTGGCTCACCTAATTGGTAAATCCATCTTTCTCTGTCACTTCTGGCCAGATTTCCTACACAAGTGTGTACTTGTCATATATTCCTGAGGGCCGTTGGCTTCCTGAACCTGGTTTCCAACAGAGCTTCTTATATTGATGAAACAGCAGTTCTCTTCTTCCTACATTGATCAAAATAAATTTTCAGTAGTTTTTTTTTTTTTTTAAGCTATGAATTCTTATCTTTGCCTTCTTGAATTTCTTTCATTCTGTTTTAGTGAAAAAAGACATATTCTCTGGGAGCTCATCAGATAATTTAGAAACTTCAGCCTCTGAGAGGTATTAGAGTCCCACATGACATGACATGCTGTGGAGACTCTCCCACAGCAATAAAGGAGATTTTCAGCCTCCCCTGCAGTGTTTTGGGCTATTTTTCATGCATTTGAAAATGACTACTAGATAATTCAGGATCTTTTGATCAAAATATTCTTACCTTCTTTCCCCTTGCCCTGGATTTTTGTTGTCACAAGGCTGAAAAATAAATCAGTGGCATAGATTAGGTGGATTTGAGTAATGGCAGGGAAATAGTGAGCACGCTTCACTGCAGCACCAAGAATGATGAGAATATTGCCTGAAGATGGGTGCAACTATATTGAGGATCTAGTATGAAAGCAGCATCCTAAGTCCTGTGCTTCTCATGCTCTCACTTCTGTACCTTAAAGTGTATTGACCAAATTCCAGCCTATGATTAGATTTGCTATCTGGGCTTTTTGTGTTATCACAGATGAAATGCTGAGCAAGAGCTTTGTTGTCAGTAGCTGTTAGTTATCCCCATCNCCCCGAGCCAACAGGAGCTGTTTGAGCTTTTGCGAAGCCTGTCTCAGCTGCAACTTGCTTTTCATACATCTATATGTCTCAAAGCATGCCTGCATCTCCTTAACAATCTGAAAACAAAACGCTGTGAGTAAGAGTGGTGGAGTGGGGTGGCTGAGGATTGTGAAGATTTTATTGGGTATAATCTGCAGCTTGCAGATTGATAAATCTGGAGATTCATTTTATTTGAAAAATAGGAAGCCAGAAGCATATACTACTGCTTTCCTGTCACTGACTTAATTGTGATTTTGTCCTGAACTCATTTCCATGGCTTTTAGAAGACTAATATGATCTATTGTGACCCAAAGGAATGAGTTCAACAAACAATCAATTGAAATCAAATGGAAAAGGGAGCCAAATAAATATAGGCTGCTTTCAGCCTGCCTGTGAAGAAGAGGCTGCTCCCTTGACCCCTCTGATCCAAAGTTTCCAGCCCAGAGGCTATGTCTGTCCTCTGTAGTGGTACTCAGCTGCTGCATTGGGCTATTATTCTTACCTTTTACTATTTGGATATGTTCTTTATTCTCATCAGGTCTTCACATTTTATTGGATACATTTATGTATTCATTGGAAATAGCATAACTATAAAAGAGTTGACAGAAGAGATTTACAGGGTTATATTTGGTTCCTGAGAAACATTCTTGAGACTTTCTCTAAAGTCACTGATCCCCAAATCCCCTCAACAAAACTTTCGTACTGCTCTCCACCATAAAGTGCAAATTGCTATACAATTCTACCTGTGTATGTTTAAATTACAGAGTTGAGAAGATGGGATTTGCCTCTCTTCTTTCCTCTTGAAATTATTGCCTTTCCCTACTTTGCACACAAGCTCACATATTTTTTCTTTCCGATGTTTTTTTCTCAGCATTCTCATTTTATCTAACACCTTTTAAAATACAGCTGTACGTGGGTACCACTTAAACATTAGACTGTTTCTTTTTTTAGTATTGTGTTGTTATTACCTGCTTCCTACTGCCTCTGTTTTCTCCTAACAGCTGCCTCCTAAAATAACAATATCCTTTCTTCAGCTATCTGTGCATGATCTGTATGATAGTTGGTTTTCAATTTCTGTGATTGTAATATGCCTGACTAGTGCCTTCCTAATCCTCACATCCTTATTTTTCAAGAACATATTTTTCTATTATATATAAAATGTTTGAAGATTTTCTTCTGTGCACATTTAATTTACAGCTGCATTTTTTTGTTTAGTATGATATTATCTCCAGGATCTGTCTTTATGTTCCATTTCCTACCACCAGCAACATATAGTGAAGATGTACTTCCTTGTATCTCTCATTATCCCTGCAAACCTAACTATTGAACAAGTGTTTTTTGATTTCCTTTTTTTGTGGTTGAATAATTTTAAATATCTGGAGCAACATAGATGACAGAGAAGGAATAGATGGTGTAGACAGTCTCATTCTCTTGATAATAGAGTGTTGATCTCCAATGCCTTTTAATCCCTTTATCTGCAAAATATACTGCCTACATACTTAAGAAAGAGTAGCATACAACTTGTTAGACAGAAAGATTAGTTTCTTTTTTTATATACAGAAAGGTGTTTATTTCTCAAAGTGAAATGAATACATTTGCCATAATTTTGCAAAAATTTGAAGTTTTCAGATAGCAACTGAATTTTGATGTTGATTATGTCAGTAAAACCTAAAAGATGAATGTACATTCCTAAAAACAGTATTTAGGACCTGGACTTTTTGAATTCCTGAAATTTACCTTTTCTTCTGGTTTAGATTCATCCTTTACTTCCACCAATACCCATTCTCCATATGCCACTTAATGACTTCCCTTGTGTGGCCAAAAGGATCCCAAAGACCTGTCAGACACTCTTCATCAAGCTATTTCTGGTGCTTGATTAACAGTGGTTTTAGAAACTGTTTGACATCCATGTTGGAAACTTCCTAGGTGGTGCTAAATCTCTGATCTTGACATTGAAGGAAAAAGGTACCGTGCCTGCTGGGAGAATACAGGTAATGACCTAAGGAAGAATAGAGTGTTCACACTGAATTTTGTGTTGTTTTAGAGATACAGAATGGAGCAGAGAACCTGAGCTGTCATTCTTTCTCTTTTCTGCTAGTTGTTATATGAGGTTTACATCTTTACTACCCCAAATGATGCATTTGCCACAGCTTTTCACTTTGAGATCCTAGGTTTCCAGTAATCCCCCTCTTCGCCCAAGTCAACATACTCCTGTTAGGTTATTTCTCCATAAATTTTGTCTAAACAGAATTTGTTTTCTCACTTCCTAGTCATACCATTCGGTCCTGTATTTATTTACTGTAATATTTTATCTATCCTAATTTTTACAACATTTCAGAGCTGTACAATTAGTTCACTTATCAACAGTGTCTGTTATTTCATCAACTCAATTAGGACTATCGGGTGTAACTGAAAATGTTGGGAATAATCCCATGTACCCTGTTGTATCCTTGGGCTCATTCACAAATATGAGTTGAAATCAAATTTAGTCATGATCCCCATTCCTTTATTCTTTCTCATCATATACTTTTGAAATGTCAATACGGAATCCTTTTTCTTTTTTTTTTTTCCTACCATATTTAAGGTATAGCCAGTAAGTAAAATAGGATGTGGTTGTCTTTAGGCTGGTTGAGTTTAGTTGTTGGAAGGCCAGACAGGGAAGGCCAGATCTGTTCCTAAGACCTCTAGGCAATATGAAGGTCAAACTTACCCAGGAGGTCTAAAACTCAGTGTTATTTTCTTTTAGTTATTGGTTGGAGAGAGGCCATGCTCTTTGGTAATCTTTCAGAAGGGCTGAAGCTGGGAAATAGTCCAGTTGACTGTGTGGTTTTGTTAGATTATGCTGGGACTTGTGGTGATATAAGGTGTCCCTTATTTGAGTTTCTGGGAAAGAACGGAGAGGTTGATTTATATTTCTGTTCTGAATTATTAAGTCATTTATTTTACAGTAGTTTCATGAGTTCTCAGCTGAGATCACATCCTGTCTGGCAGGACAAAATAAAAATACATTCAATACGGAATCCTTTTTCTAGATTTACAGACTAGATAGCATGGTAATGTCAAACGATTTGCCTAAGGACAACAAGCAGGTCAATGTCAGAGTTGTTCAGGGAGCTCAAATCTTGTCCTTCAGGACCACACTGCCTACTGAAAGCAGCTGCAACTTGAAAAGGGAAGGTGCCAGGCTTCAGACATGGAGTTTCACTGGAGATAATGGTGGAACTTCCCTGAGTTTGTACCCTTCCCTGGAAAATGACAGCTTTTTGTTTCCCACAGGCAGCTTTTCTTACATGTGCCAACATACCCATAAATCACACAGATATTTTCTGCAAGCGAAACTTCCTCCTTCAAGAGCTGTATTCCTACAGCTCTGCTCTTACCCAAGGTCTGGAGAACAGTTTCCTGTGCTGGCAGCTCTGGTCTTCTGAATACGTGACTTCACGCTGAAGTATATAAGGCTTATGGCTGCACATTTTCTTCCAAAAGCCACTGCTGTTTGTCTAATAAAGTTTATTTCCTGTGGGAGAAATAGAAATGTCATGCATCCTACTGGAGATGCCTTGTCTCTTTTTCTTCTTTCTTTCTTTCTTTTTTTTTTTTTTTTTAAATTGTGTTTTTGATAAGTAAACAATGAAAACTGAAACTGGGTATAAGAAACTACAGTTTCTGTGCCAGATATTCTTCTGCACTGGCTGATGAAATACATTTTACATCCATAATCCTCCAACACCTGGCACATCAATTCCCTGTTCCATTTAAAAATCCTGGCATTACTATAATAACTGAGGAAGCACTTATTTCAGGGATCAACACTGAGGTCCTAGCTTCCTTGCTGTGTTTAATTAAGATGGTTACTTACTATTTGTCTATTTAAAATAATAAGAAAAGATCTCATGCACTTTATTTCAGTTGTCTTTGAAGCCTTTGGCCAGATGCCAGTGACCTTTTGCTAGTGATGGCCTCTGATGCTGTGAGAAGCCCTCCAAGTAGAGCATCAGGCTGATGATGATAATCTTCCCCTCCTGTCAGAGCGGTGAAAAAGCAGTAGGTGCCACATTCTGATAGTTCTATGACTCATTTCATCTCTGGGCTGACAGAGCTATACACATTCCTTTTATAGGTTTCCCATTGTAATCAGAGAGTCTATTTTTGGTCTTTTTTTTTTTTTTTTCTAAAGAAGGAAAAGTTAAGATCAAGAAAATTTAATGTGCTTTTAGAGTAACTCTCTGTGAAGAGACTGGGGATTTTGTTTGGCTGCTGTGTCATCTTACTTTATTTTTCAGAACAGCCTGAGGACACAAAATCAAGTAATGGACATTTCTGGGGACGTGAGGAGTCCCTCTGCTCTCCTTCCCCACCTACATGTGCACTGTGCCAGGAGGGACTAGGAGGGGGAATGGAAGGGGCCGCAAGGCATTTGAGCCATCAGGGATGAAATCCACAGAAGCAGCTTGGCACCTGGGCAGTGTGCAAGGGAGGCATCAGTGTTTAGGGGAAGCCTCCAAATGAGCTGTTGACCTCATTGTGGAGAGCCCTGGGTGCCTTGCTCCAGAATATTGCTTAGAATCATAGAATCATAGAATGGCCTGGGTTGAAAAGGACCTTAAAGATCATCTAGTTTCAACCTCCCTGCTCTGGGCAGGGTTGCCAACTACTAGAGCAGGCTGCCCAGTGCCACAGCCAGCCTGGCCTTGAATGCCTCCAGGGATGGGGCATCCACAACCTCTCTGGGCAACCTGTTCCAGTGCCTCACCACCCTCTGAGTGAAAAAATTCCTCCTAATATTCAACCTAAATCTCCCCTGTCTTAGTTTGAAACCATTCCCCCTTGTCCTATCACTATCAACATGTGTAAACAGGCGTTCCCCCTCCTGTTTATATGCTCCTTCAAGTACTGGAAGGCTGCAATGAGGTCTCCCCGGAGCCTGCTCTTCTCCAAGCTAAACAAGCCCAGTTCCCTCAACCTTTCCTCATAGGAGAGGTGTTCCAGCCCCAGGCCTGCACGCAGTATTCCAGGTGGGGTCTCACCAGAGCAGAGTAGAAGGGGACAATCACTTCCCTCTCCCTGCTGGCCACTCCTTTTTTAATGCAGCCCAGGACATAGTTGGCCTTCCGGGCCGCAAGCGTGCACTGCCGGATCATGTCCAGCTTCTCGTCCAGCAGGACCCCCAAGTCCATCTCCGCAGGGCTGCTCTCGAGTTCTTCTTCTCCCAGTCTGTATAAGTACCTGGGATTGCCCCAGCCCAAGTGCATCACCTTGCACTTGGCCTTGTTGAACCTCATGAGGTTCTCTTGGGCCCACTTCTCCAGCCTGTCCAGGTCCCTCTGGATGGCATCCCTTCCCTCTATGGTATCAACTGCACTGCTCAGCTTGGTGTCATCCGCAAACTTGCTGAGGGTGCACTTGATGAGCTAGGAGGCAACATTGACAGTTCACTCAGCAGCATGACTGTCCTGCCGAGGGAGGTGAAGAATAAACCATCACGGAGAGTTGTGGTGTAGGGATAATGTTGAACTCTTGGAGCTCAGTGTCCTTCTGGACCCTGGACTCTCTGGGGTCTTGTACACAACAGTAGCTTGACTTCTTTGCTTATAGGTGCTCAGAGACCACGTGCGATAGCAGACCTAGGGAGCAGCCTCTCTATTCTCCTTGAAGGGGTCACGAATTTCTTCAGGGCAAGCAGTAGAATCTTGGCTGGCGTGTTTTTTTTTTTTTTCACAGAAACATTGCATTTATGGTTTCACAGTATTGCAATACTGGCTTTACAGTAATGAGGATCAAAAAGGAGTACAGTATGTCAAATTCATTGGAAGAAGTGATGTTCTTCAAGGAAGAAAAATGTGTAGGAGATACTGTGCAGTTTCTAAAAACAAGGGAGTTTGCTAGTTTTTGATTTTTACAGCTCTTTCTTGCTAGAATTTTTTTGCCTGTATGAAAGCACAATATCTAACTTATAAACACACCAATAAACATCTCTTCTGCAAGGTACCCCCTAGAGAGAAAATAAACTTTTTTTTTTTTTTTTAATAGACAATTATTCTCATTATGTCTGCTTAGTGCTGAACTGAGCTCAGGGTGAATTTTCTGAGAGAAAACATAAGCCACCACAATAACTGAGCAGCCCATCATCAACACAAAGGGTGCTTTAGTTCCTAGACTTACTGATACTGTAAAGTTGTACAAGGCTCTGAACAAAGCTGCTGTGGCTGGGAAGAGATAGGGAAGAGAGAAGGTGAGCTCAGAAGCTGTGCTAACAAATCACTTATCCATATTTCCATTCTGCAGCATGTGCAAGAGGACCCAGTAATTATTCTAGGGACACTTGATGGTTCTGTGCTGGATTTTGGTGTTTCAATGAAAATACTGACTTGATATTTAATGGAAAAAAAAAAAGGAAAAAGAAAAAAAAGAAAAGTTAAACACCACTTTGCTGAAATGGATTCAGGATTCAGTTTTTTTTTTTTTTTTCAATCATCTCTTACAGTATTGCAAAAAAACAGTAGACAAAATTATGCCTGGTTGGGTTGTGGGATATCAATAAGTTTGGAGGATTTGTTCCCCAGGTGTCTCAGATTCTACCTGAGTAGTACTATGTGTTACATTCCTCTGCTATCCCTCTCTTCAATATTCACTGCTAAAAAACTTAGGTAGCATAAATAGTCTCACTAGTTACTTACATTTTTTATTTTACTTTTTTCTTCATATCTTTTATATGAATTAAGACAATGTTTTTAGAACACGCTGCACATTTTTAGTATAACTTCCTGTATATATTGATTTCTAGACATAAACCCCCTCAAAAATCATGAACCTCTCTTGTTTGTACTTGAACAAAGATTTTTGCTTCTGGACATCTCAGGTGGGCACCAGCAGTATAGATACTCAATGAGTCATACATTTCTCTGTTGACTACCCATCTGAAATGGCTCAGAATTTATTCCATTTAAAAAAATAATAATAATATTTGGAATAAAATGTACTTAGGTTGCTCCCTGCAGTGAATTTTTCTTCTGGTAAAATGTGAAAGGCTATATTTTTTTTTTTGAGAAACACTTTTAGTTTTGGACAGATTTTAGGCATCTTTAGTATTACTTACATTGTAATACAAATGGGTTTTTTGGAATGCCATAATCCTGAATATTGAAGATACTGTAACAGTTTAGAACTAGACTCCATCTTTTACCTATAAGACCCGGTTTTATTTAGAACTACTCTTGGACTGCTCCAGGAAAATTCTGCCTGTCTTTTCAGGAACCCTCCTAACAATGTCACTTGTGCTGGTGACAAAGGTTGCTAGAGCCCTGCTCATTCTGTCCCCTGTAATCAGCAGGAGGCTATAGATGAGCTTCAGTTGGATTGGCAGCTCTTTCCATGTTGCAAAGGGACAGGAGGATCTTGCACTCTCTCCACTTTCTTTTCCTTACTTAATTAGGGGCCTGGAAACCTTTCTAGAAATCTGCAGCCCTTTCAGCCCCATAAATTAGGCGGTCCGGGACCGCCTAATGAAGCTGGACGTGTATAAGTCCGTGGGGCCAGATGGTATACATCCCAGGGTGCTGAGAGAGATGGCTGATGTGGTTGCCGAACCGCTCTCCATCATATTTGAAAAATCATGGCTGTCGGGTGAAGTCCCTGGCGACTGGAAAAAAGGAAACATTACTCCCATTTTTAAGAAAGGGAGAAAGGAAGACCCGGGAAATTACAGGCCGGTTAGCCTCACCTCTGTGCCTGGGAAGATCATGGAGCAGATCCTCCTGGAAGACATGCTAAGGCATGTACGGGATAAAGAGGTGATCCGGGACAGCCAGCACGGCTTCACCAGAGGCAGATCTTGCCTAACCAATCTGGTGGCCTTCTATGATGGAGTGACGGCATCGGTGGACAAAGGAAGGGCGACGGACGTCATCTACCTCGACTTGAGCAAAGCCTTTGACATGGTCCCTCACCACATTCTTCTCTCTAAATTGGAGAGGTATGGATTTGAAGGATGGACTGTTAGGTGGATTAGGAATTGGTTGGCTGGTCGCAGCCAAAGGGTTGTCGTCAATGGTTCTATGTCTGGGTGGAGGCCGGTCACAAGCGGTGTCCCTCAGGGGTCGGTCTTGGGACCGGTGCTCTTCAACATTTTTATTAATGACATAGACGACGGAATCGAGTGCACCCTCAGCAAGTTTGCGGACGACACCAAGCTGAGCGGTGCAGTTGATACCATAGAGGGAAGGGATGCCATCCAGAGGGACCTGGACAGGCTGGAGAAGTGGGCCCAAGAGAACCTCATGAGGTTCAACAAGGCCAAGTGCAAGGTGATGCACTTGGGCTGGGGCAATCCCAGGCACTTATACAGACTGGGAGAAGAAGAACTCGAGAGCAGCCCTGCGGAGATGGACTTGGGGGTCCTGCTGGATGAGAAGCTGGACATGAGCCGGCAGTGCGCGCTTGCGGCTCGGAAGGCCAACTATGTCCTGGGCTGCATTAAAAGAGGGGTGGCCAGCAGGGAGAGGGAGGTGATTGTCCCCCTCTACTCTGCTCTGGTGAGACCCCACCTGGAATACTGCGTGCAGGCCTGGGGCCCCCAGCACAAGAAGGATGTGGAGCTCTTGGAACGGGTCCAGAGGAGGGCCACTAAGATGATCAGAGGGCTGGAACACCTCTCCTATGAAGAAAGGTTGAGGGAACTGGGCTTGTTTAGCTTGGAGAAGAGAAGGCTCCGGGGAGACCTCATTGCGGCCTTCCAGTACCTGAAGGGAGCGTATAAACAGGAGGGGGAACGCGTGTTCACACACGTTGATAGTGATAGGACAAGGGGAAATGGTTACAAACTAAGACAGGGGAGATTTAGGTTGGATATTAGGAGGAAGTTTTTCACTCAGAGGGTGGTGAGTCACTGGAACAGGTTGCCCAGAGAGGTTGTGGATGCCCCATCCCTGGAGGCATTCAAGGCCAGGCTGGATGTGGCGCTGGGCAGCCTGCTCTAGTAGTTGGCAACCCTGTCCAGAGCAGGGGGGTTGAAACTAGATGATCTTTAAGGTCCTTTTCAACCTATGCCGTTCTATGATTCTATAAATGGGAACACTGCAGCAGGCAACTGGTTATTGTACAGAAGTGATGTAGAAACAGAAACTTGGGTGCATACTTGAGAGTTTCACAGAATCATTGAGTTTGGAAGAGACCTCCTAAGATCATACAGTCCAATGTCCCAGCTCAAAGCAGTCAGCTATAGCAGGTTGATTGTGACCTTGTCCAATAATGTTTTGAATATCTCCAAGGATGGAAACTCCACCAGCTCTCTGAGCACCCTGTGCCAGTGTTTGACCACCCACACAATAAAAAAGTGTTTTCTTATGTTCAGATTGAATTTCCCATTTTTTAGTTTGTGCCTGTTGCCTCTCATGTTATCAGTGAGCAGCACTGAGAAAAGTCTGGCTCCTTCTTCATTCTCTCCCTTCAGGTATTGCAATGCATTGAGACTCCTCTTAACCAGACTAAAGCGTCTCACCTCTCTCAGCTGCTCCTCCTAGGAGAGATGCTCCAGTTCCTTTACCACCTTCCTGGCCCTCTGCTGGGCCCTCTCCAGTATGTCCATATCTCTCTTGTACTGGGGAGCCCACAGCTGGACACAGATCTCCACACACTCTCCTCAGCAGTGCTGACTGAGGAGAGGAGAAGGATCATCCCCCTTGACCTGCCTGTACTGCTTTTCATGGTGCAAACCAGGAGGCTGTTGGCTTCCTTTGCCATGGGGATGCATTGGATTTATTGTTTCATACTTGAAAGACAGCACCAGCTTGAACACAGAAAGACCTGCCCAGTAGTCAGTCCTCTGGCCAGCTGTTGAGAATGCTGTACCATGGAGTTGAAAGCACATTCTGCAACATTAGCTGATTTCCACTTGCAGCAGGGCTTATGTTCATTCATCTTGCTGTCAGGACATTTCACACAGCACGGAAAGCAGCTCTGCAAGCAGAATACAAGCCCCAGGTGGCAAAGCCTGAGGAATTAGTTAAATATAACTCTATGAAATAGCTCTAATGGCCATGACAAATAGGACTCTCCTATTAGCCAGAGAGGTGATCTTTTTCTTCTTCTTTTTCTTTTTCTTTTTCTTTTTCTTTTTCTTTTTCTTTTTCTTTTTCTTTTTCTTTTTCTTTTTCTTTTTCTTTTTCTTTTTCTTTTTCTTTCTTTTTCTTTCTTTTTCTTTTTTTTTTCTTTTTCTTTCTTCTTCTTCTTCTTCTTCTTCTTCTTCTTCTTCTTCTTCTTCTTCTTCTTCTTCTTCTTCTTCTTCTTCTTCTTCTTCTTCTTCTTCTTCTTCTTCTTCTTCTTCTTCTTCTTCTTCTTCTTCTTCTTCTTCTTCTTCTTCTTCTTCTTCTTCTTCTTCTTCTTCTTCTTCTTCTTCTTCTTCTTCTTCTTCTTCTTCTTCTTCTTCTTCTTCTTCTTCTTCTTCTTCTTCTTCTTCTTCTTCTTCTTCTTCTTCTTCTTCTTCTTCTTCTTCTTCTTCTTCTTCTTCTTCTTCTTCTTCTTCTTCTTCTTCTTCTTCTTCTTCTTCTTCTTCTTCTTCTTCTTCTTCTTCTTCTTCTTCTTCTTCTTCTTCTTCTTCTTCTTCTTCTTCTTCTTCTTCTTCTTCTTCTTCTTCTTCTTCTTCTTCTTCTTCTTCTTCTTCTTCTTCTTCTTCTTCTTCTTCTTCTTCTTCTTCTTCTTCTTCTTCTTCTTCTTCTTCTTCTTCTTCTTCTTCTTCTTCTTCTTCTTCTTCTTCTTCTTCTTCTTCTTCTTCTTCTTCTTCTTCTTCTTCTTCTTCTTCTTCTTCTTCTTCTTCTTCATCGCTGTCTGTGATAAATATATATTCTTCATTTTAAAAATGAAAAGAAAGAAAACCATATGCATGGAAGCAGCTTGCTTTTCCTGGTCATTAATAAATTCGGTATTCTCCTTCTCTGCAACTCACTTAAAGATATGTTATCACTGCCTACTAGAACATCTTTCCATCACATATAATAAATACAGAAATGCGGTCACATGCTCACATGCTTCCATGCTCACTGGGACCAGAACTGTAAGTCTTTTCACATTGTTTGTTTGTTTGTTTGTTTGTTTTGTTGGTTTTTGAGGAAAGAAGGAAATAATGAACTAGAACATACTGATTTTTTTCTTAAAAAAGTTGTCACCCTTTTAAGAGTCAAATACATCCGTACATCTTGAAGACAACTATTTAGGACTATTTTAACAGAATTAGTTGAGTGTGAGTCTTCTGGTATTTCTAGACATCATTGCTAAGTTCAGTTTTAGAGAAACTTTAATTGCCTGTATGATACTTTCATTTCTGTTCAGTTTTTTTTCAAGTTGATATGATACATACCATGTCTCCTTACTGCCACGAAAAGGTCCCAGCAAGGTTTTTGTAGGGTTTTGAATGACAGCAGGCCTGAGACTATTATAAGATGAACAAGCATTTGATTTGTTCAGATAATCTGGAGCTACAGTCACTATAACTCAAGATATAACTCATGTTTTCTCCATTTCTAGCTGTGGTCTCCACCAGTAATTATGATAAATGCAGGATTTTTAAAAATCTTCCAAATCTTATCTTCAGTTAAAGTTAGATTTTTGAGTAGCAGGCAAGGGTGTAGTAGAATTTTTAAGTTGTGCTTTAACATAAATAATATTTAAGAGGAAAAAAAAATAGAAAAACTATAAGAAAAAATATTTAAGAGAAAAAAATACTAGTTAAGAGAAAGAAAATTGATGATGGTTATAACAGAAGACCTGTCAAACAAATGACAGATAATTTTTGCTGATGAAATTGTGGTTGTTTGAGAACTTGATTGGTCCTAATGTGGTCCAGACCTCTCTGAACGACTAAACACATGATGTGATTATACAGAAATCTGGCTAAATGCAGAGCCTTTTTAAAAAGGCTTAGTTTGTATTAAAGCATTATGTAAAACAATTGATTTTTTTTCATGTAGACTGAGTGAGTCGTGTTAAAATGTCATCCAACACAGTTCTTGGCCCAGGGGGACTGATACAGGACAAGAGATGTTTGGAACATATGAAGAGCCCACAATGAGAAAAACCTTACAGAGCACCTGTCAGGGAAAGGGTGAACACCAGGATTTCAAGTCAGTTGTCATTAGCTTACTGATGAGAAGAGCTGGTTTGGTATTTAATGGTTTAATATTTAATAATATACTGTTGCAATACAACCTTCAGCATAGTCTGATCTAGTCTTAGTTTCAAAGTTTAAGTGGTATGAACATTGTTTGTCCATAGACAAATAATAACTTTTTCAGGCTTTCAAGCTGAGAACAGGTCTCTGTTTAGATCACTTCTGCTGAATTAAAGGACCTTGGGATCTCAATTCTAAAGTAAAGGATGATTGCTTTATTATCTTTCTGTTTATGTTTGAGTTGTAGCCCCAAAGACTCCCTGACATAGCTGTTCTTCCTTGCCTTTGAGCTATATAAATAAGTAGCACATTGCTTGTAACTTTTTCTTCAGCACCAAGGAAAGATGAACTAATGCAAGTGAGAAAAGAGAATTGGTTATGGATTGCAATGAATGCATTGATCTAGGAGATCATAGCCTGAATGTAAAAGTGTTGAAGGGTATATAGTGCTCCTGGTGATAAGAAACACATCAGTGGAAGAACCATATCACTAAGCATTTTGTCTTGATCATGACTGTCACTTATTTGTATGTTAGTCAAATTAGCCAGAGGACACAGTAAGGATTTGTGTTTCCTTTATGCCAGTTTTATGTTGGCTGTGAGAAAATATATGATGCCTATCGGCATAGAGCACATTGGTTCAAAATACCTTGAATAAATATACACTAGCAGAAAAAAAATATACTTTGTATAATTTGTATTACAAGGAATCAGCATTTTTAATTCTGTATTAACTGTCTGAAAGTTGAATTTACAGTGCTGTAAAGCTCTGGGGTGAGAAAGGAGGCAGATTGATATGTGGAACTGAGGGAGAGGGAATACATGGTCACATATTTGGCAGCTTAAGCTCAGTGATAGCTAGTTGTCCTGATAAAGCAAATTATGTGTGTGTGATGTGCAAGGTGGAAAGGTAGCCAGGAGGAGAGGCATGTTGATAGGGCTATCCCCTGATGTTAAATAATGGAAAAATAGTCATATCAATGGAGATAAGTTTGCACATTTATCCCTAGATTTCAGAGCAGTCTGAAAACCTCTCTGTGCTGGGTTGACCTTGCACAAGCTGGCAGGTAAGCACCTGGAATGGCAGGTAAGCCCTCACCTAGTTGCTTGGTCACTCCCCCACAGTGGGATGGGAGGGAGAATCAGGAGGGCAAAAGTGAGAAAAAAAACCTCATGGGTTAAAGACAGTTTAATAAGCAAAAAAAAAAAAAAAAAAAGGAATTCAAAGGCAATCACCACCTCCCTCCAGCAGACTGATGCCCGACCAGTCTCCGAGCGACGGCTTCCTTGGATGAACTCCCCTCCCCCTGCCCAGTTTTATTGCTGAGCATAACTCTATATGGTAGGGAGCATCTCTTTGGTCAGTTCAGGTCAGCAGTCTTGGCTGTGGCTGTCCTCTCCCAAGCTTTTCCAGGGGCCCACCCCGACCTACTTGCAGTGAGGGCAGAGTGGGAAAAAGAGAAAACCTGTACAAGCACTGTCCAGCAATAGGCAAATTAATCTTGTGCTATAAGCACTCTTTTTGATACAAATCTAACACACGGCAGCATACACTCCTATGATGAAAATTAACTCCATCCCCATTAACCGCAGTACTGTCTGTTAAACAAACTATCAGTTGAAACCAGCATACAGTAGGGAGGAAAAAACTGCTTACACTAAAACAGCATGTCTAGAATGAAATTCTGTATGTTATGCACACACTTAGATGTACCAATATATTTGATTTCTCTTGTATATTCATTTAGAGCAGCAATTTTTATAGTTCTTCACCGAAGGTGAGTTTCAACTTGTTTAAGGGCTTGCGAAATTCAGTTCGTAACTTTTCTCTGCATTTTTCGTTAACATTTGCATCCACAAATGGTGTATTTTTGGAAACTGTTTACTGATGGAAGAATTGCTCCACTGGTAAATGCAAAAGTTACTGTTCTTCATCAGTTTGAATGCACATTTACATACAGTGAGAGGTCAGTTACATACACTGTAACTAGATCAATTTTGTTTTTTCTTGCAGGTGTAATAAGACATTCACTTAGCTGTCCATTCAACAAGCACAGGTGGCGAGTTTGCTTTCATGCAAGTTTGCTTTCTTGTAGGGTCAATGTTTAGTCAATGTTTTGGACTGGTTTTGAGGGAGTACTGAAAACAAAGATTTGATGCAACCTTTGAAGGTTCTGGCTATGTCTACATCTTTAGCCCTCTCCCCAGACAAATCAACATACAAAAATAGGAGCCTTTGTATCTGAAACAGGTACTGCAATATGATGAACTGATACAGGCTTTAAAAGTGGCAGACATCAATTTGGTGTTACCCTTAAACTTTGGGCAAACACTTTTCACATTGCCAAACTGAGACAACCCTAAACTTGCATCCAAAACATGACTCAAGGTGGGAAGGATTCTGGACATTACCAGGAAAAGTGAGAAAGTGTTCACAGACAGCTGTCCAATGCTAAAATTCTCTTGCAGTTTTCAGAATTAGCACCCAAACTGAGGTTAAAATTGCTTTATTATTTTCAGCTTTCAGGAACTTCCACAGTGGGTGTTTGCTTTCATCCACCGAGAGCAATGTCATGTGCTTTGTTAACATCAGTTATGGGGAATTCTTCTGACAGTAATTATTTGGTTGAGGGTGGATCTTGCTGCTTAAATATTTGCTCAGTGGACAAAAGTTTGTTTTAATGTAACGCACTGGACCAAAACCACAAAGAGGATTTTTATGTAATGAGAGAGGTTAAATTGGACAGGGGTGGACTCATACATACATCAGTAGATTTCAGCTGTGCACAGCCTTTACTCATGGCAGCTCAGAGAGAAGGGCAGAGTGAATGTAAGACAGTTTGTAACTGCTTGTATCAATCTCTATTAACATAAAGCTTAGCACCACCTTCCTCAAGCCAAAGAGGATCCCAGAAATCTTTGACAACGTGTTATTCCCAAAATGTCCACCTCTCTTCTTTGATACCACTTCTATAACTAGAAACTTCTGCCCACATCCTTCCTCAATCCTTGTAAGGCATGGGTCCTTACTACCAGGTTGGTCCCAGTGATAGCCAGAACTCCTTCCCAGCCCATCCTATAAGATCACAGAATCATAGAACCATAGAATATCTAGTTGGAAGAGACCCACAAAGATCATCGAGTCCAACTCCTGGCTCCACACAGGACCACCCCAAAATCAGATCCTATGACTGAGAGCATTGTCCAAATGCTTGCTGAACTGCTTCAGGCTCAGTGCTGTGACCACTTCCCTGGGGAGCTGCTCCCCTGTCACAGCTCCATGCCATTCCCTCGGGTCCTGTCGCTGTCACCAGAGAGCAGAGATCAGTGCCTGCCCCTCCGCTCCCCTCGTGAGGAAGCTGCAGGCCGCCATGAGGCCTCCCCTCAGTCTGCTCTTCTCTGGGCTGAACAAACCAAGGGACCTCAGCCGCTCCTCATACATCTTGCCCTCCAGACCCCTCACCATCTTTGTAGCCCTCATTTGGATGCTCTCTAATAGTTTTATGTCTGTTTTTTACTGTGGTGCCCAAAACTGCACAGAGCACTGGAGGTGAGGCTGCAGCAGCACAGAGCAGAGCAGGACAATCCCTTCCCTCGACAAGCTAGCAGTGCCGTGCTTGAAATACTCCTGGATATGGTTGTCCCTCCTCGCTGCCAGGGTGCGCTGTTGACTCGTAGGTCCCAAAGAAGTCCCCAGACTCTTCCTTACACTGCTGTTTAGGGAGATGTTTGGGGAGCATTTGGGAGGGATGAAATTAGGATCCCAGTGGAGGCAGTCCAATCCTTGGGGAGCCACAGAAACTTCTCCAGGTGGCTGAGAAGTGGTACAGTTTACAAGTAAAAAGCAGCAGAGAACATCCAGAAACAAACAAGCAAACAAACAACAAAAAACAACCAAACAACAACAACAACAATAAGCAGACTAAACATGTTTTGTCTTGAAAAAAAGCTCTTAGAACAACGTCCTTCTGTTACTGTATTTGCATTAAATACCTCACCACAGTTAGGCTTGTAGGCTCATGATACTCTTCCTGTTCAACTAGAGTATTTTCAGACTGTGTCTTGAGATACAGGCTTGGATGTATTATTAGAGAAGCAACAGGAGTTTAATGGCTAAAATCAGTGGTAGTGTTTATTTTACATCAAGATCGCGTAAGTAGTTTCAGAAATGAAATTCAGAACTACCTAGCATATATCAGACACAGCTGTCGGTCAGCAGCTACATCAAGTCAAACCAAGGCTAAGAAAATTGCTTTACTGATAATTGTCAGCTTATTTTTTATCTAAAGTGAATTTTGCTTATTCTTTTATTTATTTATTTATTTATTTGTTTATTTTTAGTAGGGACAATATGGGTATAGTGAGGAAAGTCAGCTAATGAAACAGAAGACTGGAAAACTAATCATATTGAGAGTTCGTATTTGTCACTTTCCTAAAATGACTGAAATCTGACAAAAATATGAAGCTCAAAAAGCGATAACAACTTTCCTGACGTCAGCTGTCCCTCCACAGTTTTACATCCTGCTTTGAGGTGCTGAGGGTGATAGTTCTGCATAGAAATCACCATTTGAGGGATGCTTTTACATAGACCTAATTAATGTTTATTACTAAATTTTCTTGGGCCAATATTTATTTAATATCCTGGTTTGTAAGTGTACATTATAGTTTGTGAAGAACTATTTGTTCCCCCTCATCCATTCTATCTAAGAATATTCTTTATTATGGTACCTCAGAATGTAGTAATTACATTTTTTTTCACTTTTTTTGAATTCGGCTTCAAAAGAGAAAATTTTTGGATGAGTGAAGTCTGAGATCTAATGTACTTCTTCTGTATATGATTTTCTAACAAGTATTCATCGTATAGACTTTGCAACAATAGCAGTGAATGAATGCCATTCTAATTTAGAGAAAAATGTAAAGTGAGGGTCATATCAATGAAGTATTCTAGAAGAAAATGCATGAAATAAAATGAAACTGTTTCCTTTCATTAAAATGAATAGCCCATCTGTGTGTGATGAAAGTGTGCTCTTATCTTACACAAGAAGAAAAACATATGGCTGAAGGTAAATTGTAAGATATAAAAAGGTTGAATTTAGTTTAACATTTATCTTGTAGACCAAGGACTTTGAAAGTCAACAGATTTCTCTCTGCTCTGCAGAAGTAGATTTCCCTAGTTCTCTACATCCTTTGAATTCTGCAGTGGTATAGATATATATGCCTTGGTCTGGCTGGCAGCCGTGGTAAAACATGGCATATACTGATATGTAATTTATATGATGCTTTCAGTCACTCTGCTTTCTTTATTGTCAAAAAATAGTCTCCACTAACCCCTGGCTTTTTAGCATAGGAAGTGGGAAATAGATTTTGATTAGGAAATCATTGATTTTTGTCCTTTGAAGACAAGGACCACATACATGTTGAAAAGCAAGCATAGCTGTTGCATTTAAGCTGAAGGGGATAGATTTTTTACCAAAGTGCTTTTCTGCATTCTTTACCCATTTTTATTTTTGCCAAGCGTGCCTTAAATCTTTTTTTTTTTTTTTTTCCTGTGCTTCACCATCATAAAGTGGGCTGAATATTCTGCCATTAGCAGTTTCTGTTGACTTCTAAACAGCTAGCCGTACAAGGCTTTTCAAGTCCATCAAAGATGCAATCTGGTAATAGTGGTAGTCTTGCTTATGGTGTTGTGTGTGTTGTAACTAGACAAGAATTGAGTAGAAACAACAGGGACTGGGCTTCAAACATTTTTAGGAAAAAGGGTATGTCTGCTAAATTTAAAAAAAAAAGGAAAGAAAAGAATTCCTGAGGTGAGGATACACAAGAAGTGATATTTTTGTATTGATTCCTCTGAATGAGCACACTCAATCTTTATATCTCCTTTAAGGATATAAATGTAGAACAGCCAATTACCTGCTTGGAAGTTTCATTGCAGTTTTCCATTTCATTGTACTTCACCAGTTCTTCCCTGGCTCTAGCACAAGATTTGTTTTGTTTTGTTTTGCTATTTATTTGCTTGCACCAACATATAATTTTTATGTTATGTTTCCCCATGAAATTATATTAAATGAAGTAGTTCCCTCTTTCATGCTCTCTATTAAAACACACATTATTTCAGTAGCATAGTTATGATATGCTTTAGTGATATATGACTAAACTTTGGTGAGTTGGAGTGATTTATTACTTTTTCCTTAAAGTGGGTTTTTGTTTGCTTGCATAACAAGGCCTTCTTATGGTAATAGGAATAAACAAAGAAAATGTTTTGACAGTGCTCTGATACTGTAAGCACATTCACTTTCCATGTGATACTAAGGAAAGCTACCTCCTTGAACATTTAGAATTTTCACCTGGTTACTAAAAGCCCTAATGGAAATGCAGGTAGAATTGTTGTGTTTCACAGGACTCCCCTGTTTCCACAGAGGTTTTATTTATATTGGTATCCATTAATATAAAGTTACTTAAAAAAAGCCTCATTGACCTTAACCTTTTGAAACCCTGTTACACGTGTAGCAATGAAAAATGCTATAACAGTAGCACAGACCACACTTTGAAATAAGTATATTTTAACATGAGCTATTTTTCCTTCTCTAAAAGCCCACTTATTGTGAACATATAAGCAAGGCAGAAAACGCGAAAGAAAATTATGTAATAAAAAGAGAGCTGAACTATTTCAAAGATCAGATTTTGTTACTGTCTTTCCCTTTCTTCTCTCAAATTTTAATATCATTTTTAAATTTCTGATTCATTTAATTAATGGCTAACATTACAGTGGAATGGACAGAGTATAAGTCAAATACCAATGTTAACTTCAGTTGTACTCTATTCATGAAAGGATATCCTTTTAGGAGCTGTACAGAAGCTTCAGAGTAGCTCAGAAACCTTGTCCATAGCTCCAAAGAGTGGTTCAGGATCTTGTATTTCCAACTGCTTTAGGCAGAAACATCATCCTAATTCTTTCCTGCCCAAGAGTGACAGATGCTGCTTCTGTTTCGGAAGCAATCTGCGATTACCTCTATTAATATTAGTCCACATCAAAGACCTTGTAAGAAGTTGGACTTTCTGGACATCTGACAAGCTTTATTTTTTCTCATCCATACTAGTATTGCTATATGGTTCATGCTATGTGCCACAATAAATGGGAGCAGAACTGAGAGGATTGTATATTAGTGAAATAATTCTGAAATAATTGCAGCACATTGGCTTGTATCATCGACTTGTTTCTCCCTTGTCCTGGTGTCCTTATGACAACAAAAAATGTCCATATTTTACAGAAAGGGCAAGACCTAAAATCCTTTAGTTTTTAGAAAATTCACCAAGTGTCTCACTGAATCCCCAAATGAAGCAAAGAACAATTCACATAAAAATTAACCAAGTTATTGAAAAATCTGAATTAGTTTTTATTGCATTTCCTTTCGGTGACTGTGTCCTGAAGCTCCTAATCACTGTACAACTGAGAGTTCAGGTCAGTGTTGAGTCTGTTCCCTTTCTGCTCTCTGTAACGGGTAAACAGGCAGTTTGGTCAAGGATGACACTGCCAGAAAGAAACCATGAGCCTCACAACTGCATGGAAAGGACAAAAAGCTAGGGACATTGTATTATGGGAGAGAAGAGAAGCTGAGGAGGATGGCAGACAAGGATCAACATGGGGTAAAGTTTGAAAGGAAAGGAGCCACCAGTTGGTAGCAGTCTGAGATATGGGATCTTTCAGCTACTCCTGTGCAGACAGCAATGAATGAATTAAAGTTTACTGTCCTGTATAATTTAATCATTATATTCTCCTTTATAGCTAAGCAATTATAAAACATTTTATCAGGTATTTGTTACATCATTAGACCTCACCTTAAATCACCAACTACATAAATAAAGAATTCTAACAGCTTCATTTTACACTTCTGCCATGTAAGTAAAAGTGGTGTCACTCTCCAAAGAATACGACCCCTGTGCAATCACCATATGTCCTCCAAAAAATTGTTTGAAGTATCTAAACCTTTGCCAGAGATTTTCAGAAGAGTGTGAGGAGAAGTTATTAAAATAGGTATAAAACTAATTAAGAGTTTGCAAAAGCAGTGGGAATAAAAGGTCAGTTTTGTCTTTGCAAAAGGTTAATAACAGGACACCACGTGGCTGTGTACTCAGGCTGATATTTATTATGTCTATAGATCATATCAATATCCTCCATAGGTCTGACGATTACAGCACGGGGGCTGGTGTGGCCAAAAGCCAAGTTTTGAGGAATTGCCTCTCTGGGCACAAGTCTGCATGCCATACAAGTGAATATACAGTAAACAGAGGTGTCCCTCAGGTCTGGGCAAGTGCTATAGCTTCAGAAGATGAAAACTGCTGGTTAGAAAGCATTGCAAAGATTAGGGCAGGAAAAGAAAAGGGTAAACCAGGATCCCTAGCTTGAAGAACTGGGCCACATTTTTTGAATTCAGTACTAAAATCAATGGGAGTATTCAACGCGGGCATAAAATAAGTAATGGTACAAACAAAATGCAGTCGAAGGTGAAAAACAAGACATATGACTGTTAAGACTTGGTACTCTTAAAAGTGACCGTGAATATACTTTTGAAGGGAAGGCAGCTTTTTGCATCCCTGCTTTGCACATGGCTTTTGCGTAAGAAATATCTAAGCTTTATGTTAGTCATATTTAGCAAAAAACATCTTCAATACCTGCATTTTTTTTTTATGAGTAGAATATGCTTATACTTTTATAAAACAATCTAACCACATTTTGAGGTAAAATTTTTGAAGTCCTCACTCAATTTAAATTTGCTTCTTGTTGAGGTACTTTTCCTGAATAACAGAATATATTGAAAACAGAAGACACCAGGAATGCAGTCCTGTCCAAAGCCTGGTTTCTGCTTTTGCAAAGATATTGAATGGACTCTGTAAAAGTCCTATGAGGTTCTCAGTATATTACAGACTAGTCAAGCTGTAATTCTTCCTGCTCGTGTTATGCCTGATTATTCTTCACGAACTCTTTGGTGCTACTCAAGCAAAGAGAAAGCTGACGAAGACTTCAGTGCTTAAAGTCTGCAGCACTTAGGATTGCATCATATTGAGCATAGTAACAAACACCTGCCTTCTGTCTTTCTTTGCACAGAAAAAGAGTATCTAAAAATATATTTAAACAGTGCTTAAAATTTTCAAGGAAAGCCCTGTTCATTAGAAAGCCTAATAAAATTGTTACTATATAAGATTAATGACACATCAGTCAAACAAGAAGAGCTGACAGTTAAATTGAGCTTTGCATTTCTCACTAACCTTGATCTGGGTTCTTTGTCAAATCCTCAGTGCTGAATCTAATTTCATATTTGCATAAAATTAGTAGAAAATCCACCACTGTTGCTATCTTTCCTTTGCCTGCACTTCTTTGAAATACAACATATTTTTAATCTTGGTTAATTTTAGATTATTATTATTATTCTTTTATCTTATTGGCACTTGGCAAGTTGGCTGTGAATATGAAAGTGTTCAAGAAAGTTTTTAACAAATGAAAGAGGAATTAGTCAGTCTGCAGCGAACCTTTCAAAAGTCTGCTGCCATTCCAAAAGGGGGAAAAAAATCCCTAGATTTTCTCTGAGATTTAGTGTCAAAAAAATTTTTTTGAAAGATAACAGAAAAAATAATTGTTCTCTGTGTTCCATTCAACTAGTGTATTTCTTCTCTTGCTCTTGTGTGTTTGAATACGTCAGCTATCTCCATGAAATCCAACCACTGTGATACCTGCCATTGTATCACTAATTATGTCAACAGTACTACTATGGAGAATAGTCACTAATTGCCCACAAAACCTGAATGGTCACATTGGTTTCATAAAGGTGAGCTTTTGGGCAGCTCAGAAACTTCCTCTCTCCCTAGAATACATTTCAACAACCTAAAAAGCAAGAGTAGATGTAACTGCAAACAAGCACTTCGGGGACTTTGGGAAGACATTATATGCTGACAGCTTTGTAATTTGCCTCTGGAGAGTTTAGCTTAAGCTGTCCAGCAATGTCCTTTGTCACGTCCTTTGTCTTTCCATCTTTTTGAATGTTACAATTTGTGCACCAAAGGGATTTTACTAGGAGATGAATAAAAAAGGAGCATACTTACCGAGTATATTTGCTGCACCTTCCATGGTTAGACCTGTCAAAACCATTCTTCATCCATTAAAACACCTCTGTCTGCAGCCTGTTTTCAGGGCCATAAGTGTCTTCATGATGGTAACCTTTGAGGACTAGGCATACCTGACGCTTAAGCTGTTCTCTGTGGTGCCAGTTGCATAGCCCGCACAGCTTAATCTATCCTTAAACTTGCCAGAGCACCTGAAAATAGCCTGAGTTTCTGTGTGGCTGTTTTAAAATTGAGTTGACTGCTTGAGCTCTGACCTTTCAGTAGTTTGCACACTATGCAAGCCAGTTTTCACCCTACAATACTATGTTTTAAGACAGAAATATACATTATTATATACATTATTATATTATTATATAATGTATATTATTACATTATTACATTATTATATTATTATATTATTGGCCNTTGAGTGCTGTGAGCAATTTTGAGTGCCATAATATAAGAAGGACATAAAACTTCTGGAGAGTGTCCAAAGGAGGGCAACAAAGATGGTAAAGGGTCTAGAGGGGAAGACGTATGAGGAGCTGCTGAAGTCACTTTGATTGTTCAGCCTCAAGTCGCTTGGTTTGTTCAGCCCATAGCAGAGGAGACTGAGGGGAGGCCTCATGGCGGCCTGCAGCTTCCTCACGAGGGGAGCGGAGGGGCAGGCGCTGATCTCTGCTCTCTGGTGACAGCGACAGGACCCGAGGGAACGGCATGGAGCTGTGACAGGGGGGGTTCGGGCTGGGTGTTAGGAAAAGGTTCTTCACCGAGAGGGTGGTTGGGCACTGGAACAGGCTGCCCAGGGCAGTGGTCACAGCACCGAACCTGATGGAGTTCCAGAAGCATTTGGCCAACGCTCTCAGACACAGCGTCTGATTTTTGGGGTAGTCCTATGGGACCCAGGAGCTGGCCTCGATGATTCTTGGGGGTCCCTTCCAATTCGGATATTCTATGATTAAATACATAAATACAGAATATTTAAATTTGTTTCAAATACATGAATATTAGCAAGGACTTGAATCCTGAGCAAAAATCCATTTCAACTAATATTTGATCACACAAAAGGCAAGCTGTGATTTCTCTTTGACCATATGCTCACGTGCTTGTGTGTAGCACTCTGCCTGCGTTGAGCAACTGATACCATCTACCTGGACTTGCGCAAAGCATTTGATACTGTCCCACATGACATCCTTGTCTCTAAATTGGAGAGAGATGGATTTGTAGGATGTACCACTTGGTGGCTAAGGAACTGGCTGGGTGGTCACACTCAAAGAGTTGTAGTCAATGACTCGATGTCCATGTGGAGATCAGTGACGAGTGGTGTTCATCAGGGGTCAGTACTGGGACCAGCGCTGTTTAAC
>VXAA01003703.1:0-15141 GCA_013399115.1 Anseranas semipalmata | reverse complement strand
GGCACTGGTGGATGAAAAACTGGATATGAGCTATGAGCCAGCAGTGTGTGCTTGCAGCCCAGAAAGCCAACCATATCCTGGGCTGCATCAAAAGAAGTGTGGCTAACAGGTCAAGGGAGGTGATTCTCCCCTTCTGCTCCTCACTCGTGAGACCCCACCTGGAGAACTGCACTCAACTCTGGAGCCCCCACCCTAAGAAGGACATGGACCTGTTGGAGTGAGTCCAGGGGAGGGCCACGAAGATGATCAGAGGGCTGGAGCACCTCTTGTATGAAGATAGGCTGAGGGAGTTGGGGTTGTTCAGCCTGGAGAAGAGAAGGCTCCAGGGAGACCTTAGAGCAGCCTTCCAGTACCTAATGGGGGCCTACAAGAAAGGAGAGGGACTCTTTGTCAGGGAGTGTAGTGATAGGACAAGGGCAGTGATTTTAAACTGAAAGAGGGCAGATTTAGATTAGATGTTAGGAAAAAAATCTTTACTCAGAGGGTGGTGAGGCAGTGGAACAGGTTGCCCAGAGAAGCTGTGGATGCCCCATTCCTGGAAGTGTTCCAGGCCAGGTTGGATGGGGCTTTGAGCAACCTGGTCTAGTGGGATGTGTCCCTGTCCATGGTAGAAGGGTTGGAATGAGATGATCCTTAAGGGTCCCAGCTCAAACCATTTGATGATTCTATATGTCTGTCTCCAGGCCTCTAGGTTTCTCTCAGCACTCAGATATGTTGTGGAATTCCTAAACCCTCCCATTCTAGGTGTTTGCTCTGTCAACTATTCTTCTCCTGCTGTCCTGGGCCCCTGAAAGCTCCTCCAACCTACAGCAGCCTCCAGGCAGGTTCTCAGTGGTACAATAGTGAATTTGGTCATTTAAGCACTGCTGGGTGATCTGACCATGTGCACCAAGCAGAATTGCTAGTGTTGTTAGGTCCTAGTCCTTGCTGTTCATTGAGGTTCGCTGATAGATGTCCAGTGTAAGAATATTTCCCAGCTAAGCACTTTCTGATGACTTAAATGTATTGTATAGTAATAGCTAAATAATTCTAAATAAGTACCTTTTTTGGAAGTTTCATAAGTAGAAACTGGTACTAGAAGAAGCACAAGAGACATGTACGATGTCATTTTGAAATAAAAGAGACACTTTTTTTCTTTCTGATTTATCATGCAGGACTTTCATCTGGATATTTTTGCAGCAGAAATTTAAAACACTTATGAATTCAACTAGCAAAAAAAAAAAAAAAAATCTTGTTTTAGTACATTGATGATTTCCAGGCAAATTAAATATTAAAAGCAAAGTCTGAGAAGTGCAGCTTAAAATGTATGAAGCTAAGATTCAAAAAGAGATGTTTTATTTGTGATCAGTGTGTATGTGTGTGTGTGTGCTTGCTAACACAAATGATATAGGCTCATTTGAGAATGGGTAAAATAATAAGAACTAAGAAGTAAGAAAGGGCTGGAGAACGATTTGTCAGTGATGATAAAATCAGAGGGATGTGCCTTCCTTTATCTTTCATGAAGGGAAATAATTAAAAATGGCAAGAACTGACATCCAGCTTTTGGTCCAAATCTGAGAATCAGTCTCAAAATTTCAGCACAAGGAAATGTAATTATAAAGAGCCTCAGCAGATGCTACAGAGACTCTTGCAGAGTTCTGCACACTCCCCTGGCAGAGGAAAAATTCACATCAGAAGAAAATGAGATGCAAGATGGAGAGAAACTAAGCGTGTGTCTCACAGGATGGGTCCCTGTAGGCTGCTGTGCATATGTAGGGCAATAGATAAAAAACATGGTAATTTTGATCTCTCTCAGAATCATTTATTTGTTTACTGAATTTAATTTTCGGCTCCTAATTCATGTGAAATTTCAGGAGCAGGACTGGTTTTAAATTCCTTTTAGAAGGAGCCTTGAAAAGCCTTCTGACAAAACTTCTTGCCTCAAAGAGGTATACAACAGTCCTCAAATGAGGTGTGTTGCCAACAGAATCATTGTCATATGGCAGAATAGTAACATAATAAATATTCATCGGAAGACTGCTGCAGATCTAAGAATAATGTGAGAATAAACTTTATTTATGTTTAAAATGCCAAACTTTTCACACTAGGCAAAATTTTAAATAGTTTCCCTTAGGTGTGTTTTTCTGCATACCTTTGTTTCTTAAGACAATGGTGTCAAAGGATCAAAGACATGCAGTGCTTTGTGTCAATTTACTGTATGTCCTTGAGAAAGTCACCTAGGACAGAACTCTAAGAAATAGCTGAAGACAGCTAGGGACAGAGCTCCTCATTTGAAAAAGGAGTAGTGCAAAAACAGAAATTTTGCTCTTATGCAGGCAAGTCTGAGAATGAAATCCTCAAATTATATTTTGGTGTGTAGGTTCAGGCAGGCATTTAAAAAAGGAAAATATCTTGATCTTAATCTCTCTGGAGTCAGGCTGTGCCTACCTGTCTTCTGTTGAATGTTTTGCTGTCTAGAGATGTAATGTGAGTTCTCTGTGGCACCATGCTGTTTATGAGGCAGATTTCCTTCCACTTGACTGTGGTAGTTTTATGTGCCCATTTCTCAGCTGCAGCAAGATTGCAGCATTTGTCTACAACGATATATGCTCCAGGAAGTGGCTGAGAGACTGTAGGAGTCGCTCTTCTGGACAGTTCACTGAGCTCAGGAAATCCATGAAGGAGTCTCTGTGGAGGTGTTTTCATTAACAGCTTGAAGTGATAGACATAGTAAACTGTATAATCAAAACATTAAGTTCAGCAGGATTAAAATTAGCTGAGTTGAGTAGACAGGCATTCTTAACCTCCTCAGTATTTGTTTCAAGAGCAGGAACCATATAAAATCTGTACAATACAGATTATATATACAGTTGTTTCTCCTCAGCATTGCTGCATGTCCATCCATGCTGTTCCTGATCTTTTTGTCACTCAGCACTTTGCTCAGCAGTAGCAGGAGTGCAGGACATGATGTAGAGTGCCCACTGGAATTTATCCCAAATACTAATCAGGGATCTGGCAAATCAATGTATTGGTTCATTCCTTTCTGAGGCAGATGCAGCCCCTCCATGCTGTGATAATAACCTTAGAAATACAGCCTTTTTACAAGCTACCTTCAAACAGAAATGAAAGGTCTATCAGATGTGATGGTACCTGTTTTAAAAACTTGCCAGGCAGATATGAAGGAAGCAGGGGAACATCATGCACTATAGCACTGTGACAAATCTGCCACATGCATTGGGATCTTCTGAATCTCCTTTTTTTTCTCTGTAGCATATGATTGTGCTACAATTTCTCACTGTCCACCTCTGAGCTTTTGGGGTGGCTGGAAGCAGGGTAAAAACTCTAAAACTTGATTCTGGTTTTGCATGTCCTTTTTCTGCCTCTGTTCCCATGCCAGAGATCATGCTTCAGTGGACCTGGAATTAACAAGTCTCTTATTTCCTTTGCCTGCTTCTTAAGGCTTTTTTCATCACCCATAGTGTTGTCATTTCAAGGAAAAAATTCATGGCACTGATCTGAAATATAAAGGTCCTCTTCTCGCTCTTTCCTGAATTTACATTTTCTGCTTCTCAGTTTGTGAACTCTTTCCTTTTCCAGAGGGAAAACAAAACAAAACAAAACAAAAATGCGTTTCAGGGTTGATTCTGCTACTTCCTAGCTGTCAGAGCCAACACTTTAAAACCTGATTTCTTGAGACCCTCAGCAACACCAGTGTTTAGATATGTTTATAAGAAACCTGGTTGAGAAGGGCTGAATACCTTCACCTGCATGTCTGTGGAACTGAATATTTTTATAAATAAATGTGCAGCAAATCCTTGGCCTTCAAGAAAGACCTCTGCCACATAGCTTCTTTCATTTTCAGAAGGAAAATACAGAAGACCCCACTGTAACCTGGACATTTACTTTCCTTTTGGGGAAAAGTCATCTGTTTTATTGCTTAAAAACTAGTATTTGAAGTATATTGCAGTCTTCTAGATTGCTTGGCATCTCTTTGTGAGAGAAAATTTGTGCCTCGTCCTTCTTCCCATTTCTTTCATTCCTTTCTAAAGTGCTAGAAAACAGTTTTTTTTTTTTTTAATGATAGTTCTATTTCTAAATTGGTCTTACAAGTAAACAAGTAATAAACTGTAGCAAGTGAGAGCAAATAGTAAAAGAAATATAAAGGAAATTATAAACATACAGAAGATAATGGAACAGAAAACAGAACCCTAAACATAGACTAAATAATGAAGTCAAATAAGAAGTCATTAATGGTCTGGTAGATTTTGAAAGCTGTGGTATTGTTCAGCATTTAAGGCAAGATAATTCAGCTGATAAAATGCACCATAAATGGTAAACATTATTTATTAAGTGGAATTTTACAAAACCAAGTAAAACGTAATCTGCATTTTAGGTAGATTACAGTTTGGAACGAGAAATGTTCAAGTATGGATGCAAGGGAAAAAATATCACTTCATCTATTTTTACATAGTACCATGCTGTTTTCTGAGAATTGTTACTTAAACGTTGCTTTAGGGTCTGCAATGCTGTTAAAAATCTAAATGTTTTTAAAATTCCAAATGTTTAGCTAGTAACGTCTATAATGACTTTATACTGAAAAGATGATGATATATGTAGGTTTTCAAACTGTTGAGTTAACATACTAATCAGTTTTTTAACAAAAAAAATATAATCCTTTTCTATACAGAAATATATATGTATATATTGTTTTATGTATATATATTTATATTTAGTATAGGCAACATTGCCCTTGCATTGAGGCAAAGCACAAAAAAAAAAAAAAAAAGAAGAATCAGTGAGAAACAGTGAGAATACACATAGAAAGAATTCAGTAACGCCCCATTAGAAAACAAGGATGGTGTTATTTTTGTTGGTGGTTCTCCATTTATTCTGCTGCATATCATCTTTCTCATATAACACTAGCTCCATTATTTACAGTGCTAATAATCATAACATTTGTGCTGTGTCGCAACGTCTGCATATTTATAGGCCTGGAAATCCTTTTGCTCGGTTGAGGGACTGAGGTGGCAAGGGAGGTGTCGTCATGTCGTTTGGGGGTGTACAGCCATTATTGTCAGCTTCTTTGGTTTGATGGGGCTCCTGTTCAGAAGCTGTGAGAGTCTGCTCGTAGGAACTGTAGGGAAAATGAGCACAGGGAAATCTCAGGCTGAGATTTGCTAGTTGCTATTCGCACAAAAAAAATAAAGTGCATTAGCAAGCACTTGGTAGTAAATGCATGCCCAGGGCCTGCTAACCTTCAGATTTAAGGATGTATTTAGGGACTATGTAGTGGTTTTACCCTGCCGGGCAGCTGAACTCCACCACAGCCACTCTCTCACTCCCCCTCCTCAAAGAAGAGGAGGAGAAGAAAGTATGATGTAAAGAAAACAGGGTCTCTCGCAGGTTGAGATAAGGGTAATTTAATTAAAGGAAAAAAAGGAAAGAACAAGCGAAGGCCGCACGGAAGCACAGAGGGGAAAGGGAAAAAAAAATATTCTCTACTTCCCCATCAACGAGCGGTGTTTGGCCACGACTTGGGAAGCAGGGCCTTAATACGCGTAGCGGTTGTTCGGGAGGACAGACGTCTTCACAACGAGAGCCCCCCCTTCTCCTTCCCTTTCCCAGCTTTTATTGCTGAGTGTGACATCATATGGTATGGAATATCCCTTTGGTCGGTTTAGGTCAGCTGCCCTGGCCATGTCCCCTCCCCACTTCTTGCCCACCCCCACCTACTGGCTTTGGGGGGTCTGGAGAGAGTCCTGGTGCTGTGCCAGCACTGCTCGGCAGTAGCCAAAACACTGGTGTGATACCAGCGCTGTTCTAGCTACAAGTGCAGGGTACAATGCTATATGGGCTACTGCAGGGAAGGTTAACTCTATCCCAGCCAGACCCAGTACAGACTATCGTCCACATTAATAAGAGAAGAAAAAAGGTAGTTGTAAACAACATCCATAATGTGTCAGTAAAGCATGATCATTCCAGTGTCTGCCTTATCCCCGATGAGATGAAGCTGATTCTCTCCAGTGCCTTCTCATTTTACTGGGGCAGGTTTAGTCCCTATCAGCAGGCACCCTAAATCTCTGGGATTGGTGACAGGCAAGACTGGTATTAAGCACTTCCTTCCCTGCTGCAGGAAGTGTGTTGGCTGACTGCATGCCTTGCCACCACCAGCAGAAAACATAAAGCCCTCTGATGTAGTAGGCATCTTCAGACATTGGAAATCAGTGATCCTTGCCAGTGCTGAGAGGTAGTGTGGATGGTGTCTACTGGGAAAACACCTCAAATAGGAAAGTGCTTTTATGCTCCATTAGTCCTTGGGCTTGATCCAATTTTAAAGAGAGACAAGGAGAAGATTTTCAATGGCTGCACTGGGTGCAAGATCAGGCCTCTGATGTTTCTAGACCTTTCAGTTTGCACATTTTCCTTCCAGCTCTTTTTTCCAATATTTGCTTTATGCTATCCTGCATATATAAAAACAAAATTCAGGGTACTTTAGTAAAGAAATCTTAGAGCCCCATAAAGCAAAGCTGACTCTAATGTTCATTTATCCCTGTACATGAAAAGCTCCAATTATACTCAGCAGGCAACCTGCATGCGTGAGGAGTTTCAGGAGCTGAGTATTATGCTATTACGGGGTGGGGGGCCAGGGAGTCCTTTCAAGTCTGCTGCACTGTATTTTTAATCAATTGTTTAGCCCTTAATCAATTGACTTTTGATTTAATTTACATTGACTGCAATCCTTTTGTTCTTTGCTCAGTTGCACACATCTTATTGTACTTACAGTGGGCCCTGTCATTTGTTTCCCAGGGAAGAAAAGCTGTATCTAAAACTCTTAAGTTTTCTTTGTCTCATAGAATATTTTGCCAGAGTTAGAAATACAGTGCCATTAGTTTCAAAATTAGTGTCCAAAAGTTCATTTGTTTCATTTAAAAATAATAAATATCTTGCTAGTTATAGCTGTGAGAATATTTCATATTTAAACAAGATGTCAAAATCAGACTAATTAGTTTTAAGTATTAATCTATGACTAATACCTCAAAAAGTCTCAGTGGAGAGAATGTGACACTCCATTGTGATGTGGCTTGAGAGAGTACTGTACAGCTCAGCATTGCATGTTGTTTTGTGATTTCAAAATATAACTAATTTTATTCTGACTCAGCAAATGCCTGAGGCAGCATATGGCTGTACTGAAGTAGTATGCAGTGCATATCTAAAAATGTCTTGGTATTAATGCCCTTGTAACAAATATCTAAAGCTTTTGCATAGAATATTGAGATTTTGATGCTTATTTTAAGAGTTATACTTTGAGCTTACTGTCCAGCATCTGTAGCTTTTAAAGCTGCCACAGTGGGAAGTTGATAATAGTAATATTGAACTCTTGTATTGTACTTTTTATCAAAAACATGTCTTCGGTTTGCAGATAAAGAACATGAGCCACTAAGACACTGAATGACTTACCTGCCCAATATCACATGAGAAGTCACAGGCAGGGCCAGAGAGAAATGGGACTCACGTCATCTCTTTTAATGATGAGACCACACTGATGCCTTACTTCTGCAGTGGTACATCCCTCTGTCTAATTTGTATCAGTATGCTAACAAATCTTTGAAAACATGAATGAATGCTCAAAAACAGTGCTGGGAATTAATTACATGACTTTGACATTATTTTTCCTACATGTTTCCTTTTTGTTATAGATGTCATTGATTACTTCCATGATACAAATATTATTGCTCTAGATTTTTTTCCCAGTCATTTTTTCCTCTTGTGCAAGATACCATTTTTGCTTTTTTACTTCAAGCTTTTTATGGGATCCAGTTAAGGATACCATTTTATTTTACCCTTGCCTGAGAGAATAAAATAACAACAAATGTATCCCCTAGGATACCTAGTGCAAGATAATATCCTGGGGATATTTCTTGTCTATCAAACTTAAATGAGAGTCAAATTCATCTTCATTTAGAGTTTTACATTAGTAAGCACTGGAGGCTATTGATAAATCTTTTTTCCACATTCTTTTCTTGCCCTCTACTTTTCTTTAGATCTTCTTACTTGTCATTCTTCCCTCCTGGAGCCTTGATCTCAGTATTTATCTCTGTGTGGGAGTCCTGTCCATGAAGACATTTTAATATAGCTCTTGTATTTAGCCAGCAGGTGTTATTGCTCCAAGTGCTTCTGAGCAATACACCATTAACTCATCAGGGTATTTGCTATCACCCCTGTTACCCTTATGCAAGAGTCTTTAAGGAAGTCAACAACAGAGCACCTTCTCAAAAAAGAACAAAAGTGGCCAGGCTTAAATACCATGACAAACATTTCATAGGATTTTCACAGGGCTCATATGAGTTGAAGAGCACTCTGAGGTTTCAAAAAAACCTACTGGCAACTTTTTGTACAAGATCTTTCTTAACACACTGGAAACTTATGTATGAAGCTACATGATGGATACTCCCTGACACTTCACTGTTGTGTGTGCTGTGTATATGTGTGTATTTTGGGTCACACAACAAGGAAAAGCAACAGTGCTGCCCTGGTGAACTTTGCCTTGTTAAACTTCACTTTTATATATTTACTTTTATTTTTATATATTTTACTTTTATTTTTATATATTTATATATTTACTGTTCTCTATATTGCAAAAATGGAAAATATTCAGCATGATAGGAGGAAACCAGGGAATAAGAGGAATCAAAGTTCTCGGTGTTCCTTTTTTCTATTTTTTTTTTTCAAGAGTTCTCTCCCAAAATGTATTGCTTCCTCTATTTTTTACTATGCACAAGCAATATTTTCAGCAGAGGTTTCATTGTGTTTTGGCAAAATCTCACTTTTCCAATCACACTGCTATCTCTGGCAAAGTCCAATTTTTAAAACATTTCCTTGTGTCTGTACAGAAAAAGGATGGTTAATAGTGATAGATTTGTACCTGCTCATCCCTTCATTCTAGAGCGCAGTCTGTGGCTTTGAAGATTTTACCATTGAAACTACATAGGTAAGATACAGCCAGCACATCTAGACTCATTGTTCCGAGAAGTTTCTTTATCTAGATTTAAGTATGTATTTCTGTTTCTATTTCATATCCCTCCTCTCTTTATTTCATTGAAGGAGGAAATGAAGAAAACTGAGATTACAAATAAAAAAAAAGGCTGAGGGATTTTACCAGAAATTAAATAAGTTTATCATATGAATAAGAATTATTGTTGAGAAAGTGTAGGTAGGTGGAGTTGGGGAAGAAGAAGAGTTGGGATGGTACAATAAGCTTGAGTGAAGAAAGAAAAACAATGGTTTGGAAAAATTTGCTTCTCGTGACTCATATGCCTCTTCTCCTTCCCATTCTACTTTCCCACAGGTTGTTGACATAGTCCTGAGGAGCCGAGGAGCTGTTAAAAATGCTCAATGTTTTTCATAAATCACAGAATCATAGAATGATTTGGGTTAGAAGGGACCTTTAAGGATCATCTCATTCCAACCCCGCTGCTATAGGCAGGGACACCTTCCACCCGACCAGGTTGCCCCAAACCCCATCCAACCTGGCCTGGAACACTTCCAGGGATGGGGCATCCACAGCTTCTCCGGGCAACCTGTTCCACTGCCTCACCACCCTCTGAGTAAAGTCTTATATGTAATCCAGTCCTGCCCTCTTTTAGTTTAATGTCATTACCCCTTGTTCTATCACTACACTCCCTGACAAAGAGTCCCTCTCCAGCTTTCCTGTAGGCCCCCGTTAGATACTGGAAGGCCGCTCTAAGGTCTCCCTGGAGCCTTCTCTTCTCCAGGTACTCCAGGTGGGGTCTCATGGGAGTGGAGTAGAGCGGGAGAGAATCATCTCCTTTGACCTGCTGGCCATGCTTCTTTTGCCCTTGAGCTTCACATTCCCCACCAGCTCCTCCTTGTTGGTGAGAATGGGGTCCAGCACAGCACCTTTCCTCACTGGCTCCTCTGTCACTTGGAGAAGAAAGTTATCAATGCATTCCTGGAACCTCCTGGATTGCATATGGCCTGCTGTTGGTGTCCCTCCAACAGTTTTTGGGGTGGTTGCAGTCCCCCGTGACTACCATGGCTTGTGAACATGAGGCTGCTCCTATCTGTCTATAGAGGACTTCATCTGCTTAGTCTTCCTGGTTGGGTGGCCTGTAGCAGACTCCCAACTATTACATCACCTGTGTTCTCATTTTCATTTCATGAAAATGTAACTCCGTAAAGATGTAGAGAACAGTAATACTAGAAATACAGTGGGTTAGCAGAATTCTTTCTGAACAGAATGACTTTAAAATCTTTCTCCAAAACACTGACAAATGAGTTCCTTAAAATTCTATATTGTGAGAGCTAGGGTAGTATATTCTTCATTTTACTGTACATCTAGCATATAGTGAGATCTACTTCATTTGCTGTTTCACCCAAAGAGTCACTGATAAAATCAAATTTGGTATCCAGTCTTTCATTGTAAAATATTCAAACAACTTTTCCTGTGAGCAGTCACAGAATCAATTGACTAGAGTGCCTCCTTCTGCTGCCTTTTGTTTACACCTGAATAAGAGGTCCACTAACATAAAAACTGCACTTAATTCTCATTACTTTGAATGAACATTATTTTTATATGGCTCTTGGAGTTTGTTCTGAATAAACCCTCCTAGGCTATGTTTGGGTAATAAACAGATGTCCTATCCCAGTGTATGCAAGTATGCCAAAACAGAGAAACTTACATGGTTAAAGTTAGGCATGCGGTTCAGTACTTTGCCAAGTGGGAGACATGACATCAGTGAAGCGAAGTGTGACTGCAGAGAAGATCAGGCCCTTACTGCCTGTAATCTGTACAGACTAGTTCCTGCAGTTTGAGGACCAAGCTAAGTTCTGCAAAGGTGAAGAGCATAATTAAAAGGGGAAGACAAATCCCAGGAACAGATTGAAAAGTAGTTTTTTCTTTTCCTTTTTATTTTTCCCAGAGCTTTATTCTTTTATTGTAAAGGAACAAGAAGAAAGGAACACTCAAATGTTTGAACCCTCTCTGGTAATAACAATGTTAAACATCACAAGCACATTTTATGTCTACCCACTCAAGAGGGAAGGTAAATGTGTTTTGGAATTTCATACCCTACTTTGCTGCTCCAGTTATTTTATGTTCTGGTCCCTGTGCAACCCAACAGTCTATTATAATTTGTTTTATTATTCTACAGCTTTTGTTGGGAGTTTGAAATGATATATAGCATTGGAAAAAGAGATGCATTAAACATACAGTGTTCAGTTAGCATGCCCTTGTTTCTTTTACTTCTTTGTTGTGATGTACGTCTTACTTTTCCCTCTACAATTCAGAATCCTACAGAAATGAAATATTGATGGAAAAGAGCTATCACATGCCAGCAGTAGCTAGTGAGGACTCATGTCCAACCCAAATCCTAATGTGACCTTTACATTCTAGAACAAAATGTTGAAGTCTGTAGGAACTACTGTGCTCAAAATCTCCCATAGTCATGGTCCTGGGACAAGCACCAGTGTTTCTGAAGAGTTCCCTCTTATTCTACTCAGATTTTCCCAGATTTCCCACCCCACTATGATTATGTCCCAAAGGTTTTCCTTTAAGTTAAACAAGTATTTCACAAGAAAATAATCACCAAATGTTTTATTTAAAATCTTTATTTATTTATTTATTTATTTTTATTATTTTTTTTAAATACTTGTCCCTACTAGCTGTGTCTGCCACTGTGCTCTTCTGGCCAACTTACTTGCTGTTCCACTGAGTCCTTCTTCTCAGAGCAGTCCTGGGGAAATCCAGTACAGTACAGGATCCCCAGGGATCGCTGCCACAAGAAAGGCACCTGGATAAAGTACTTTCTTAGTTCAGCAGATACAGGCAACAGGAGTGTATTAGACCCCACTCCAGCCTCATACTGTAGTTGTCAAGATTTTTCTGTTAGGCCTTAGCCCTAGACAACTTCACTGAGCTCCTCACTGGTTCCCCAGTATGCTGATGGGGTATCTCTGCTGTCTGGAGTTGCTGTGGTAGAGGAAAGAGAAGCAGTGGGTGAGGCCTCTGCTCATTTTCTTCTTCACCATCAAGTACCATAATTGAGTCTCTTTATATTTACGTTTTCAATTCAGTAGAGTTAAACACATAATAGAAAACAGCTTCTTTGTCAACTGAAAAGTCCAACAGCTGGGAATGACTCACTTGAAAGTGCTGCGAATTTTCCTTTGGTACTACATCATCTGTCCACCATCCAGAATGTGGGAAACGATGAACTTATTCCTTGATTTTAATTCTTGGAAAAAAGATCTATGCTATCTTCAGGTTAATAGAAGAAGAATATATTTAGGACTCTAAGTATATTATCTTTTTTTTTTTTCCTGTGGAAATCTGTTTTTATTATTTTAGGCAAACATCCAGTCCAAGCAGGAGACGGTATGCTCCCTCACTAAAAACAAAGCAAAAGAGCAAGAGAGAAGTCAGTGTAGGGTGCACACAATCTGGTTTCACTGGACGGGTGATCTTTAAGTAAAGTAGAAGAAACAGCAAGTCTGTGTAAAGATACTATTGTCTGATTTTCAGAGCTACTGTTGGTTTCATTTTAGCTAAATTGACTTCATATAGTTAAAGATGGTCTGAGCACCAAAATGGGCTGAAATAAGAAAAACTGAATTATGGCAAATAAATCTACTTCGGTGTAAATCTATGTGTGGACCCATTTGTTTCCAGGTCACAGTGTAAAAAATTCAATCTAGAAAGTCAATAGCAAACTTCCAGGGTGAATGCTTTTTGTTCTTTTCTTATGTCCTGAATGCTGATGCAACCTATTACTTTGTTTCTTCAGATATTCCATCTGGAATTAGCCTTCTATGTTTAATGTTTTAAAAAGCGTTATTATTATTATTATTATTATTGTTGTTGTTGTTGTTACTATTATTATTATTATTATTATTATTATTGTTATTATTATTTTAATGTCTCAAAATAAATTGCATAAACTGAAATTTCAGACGGAATGCAGAAATTCTTTTCTGTTCATCACTGGCTCAGCAGTTTTCAAAAATATGTTTGACTTTGCCTGGACGGCTGTGCAAATTGGTGGTGCTGTTGGACCTCTGCATCTCCAAACCATTTTATTTTTTTTAAGTTCTGGTATGTAAGGTAGTTCTCTACAGACCTGAACTCTGTGTAGTCACATGCTGCTTCATTGTGCTTATATAATAATTGTACATAAATGAGGCTATTTGACTGCAGACTTCAAAAGCATTATTGCTGTAACGCATACAGTGTACAGATTATAGTGTGGACTGTTATTCTGTATTTCAGGTTAAACTTTGTATTTATATCTTCCAATTGTCAATTTGTAATCTTGAATTTAATCAACAATTTTTGTGTGCATACAAACATAATTATAATTTAATTTTCTCCACAGCTTTCATGTTCTCAAAAAGAATAATTTACCTATTTGATACATTTATTTCTTCAATTCAGTTTGTGTTGCCAGATGCTCTGCTATGCTTGGAGTTTGGATGAAAGTGAATAAAAAAACATTTTATTTTTTTTTAAAGAGATTCTGTGTTGTGCAAAGATGGAACTACTTCCTTCTGTGAGCCATATCTTTATATTTTGAGACCATCACTGCTGGATTGTGGAAATACTGGTGGAACAAAATGGAGTATATTGAAATTTGAAATGGAGATTGCACAGTTGATGAAAAAAGAGTTCAGATAGCAATAGCTATTTCCTGAGTTTCTGTACAAGTCCGCATGTTATTCCTAGAGGACTTGCAGTCTGAAAGTAACCATCAGATATAACAAAGAAGTTAAATAACTACAGAGGAAAAAAAAATTTTTGTTTTTGCTTTGAAAGAAATCAATACCGTCTCCTTTATTTCACCTGCTCAAAAAAAAATAAAAAATAAAAAATAAAAATAAAAAAATAGACATATCTTTCTCTAAAAGACTTTCACTACCCGTTACTTAACCCTATCAATTTGTCCAGTCTGTTTTGGTGATTTTGTTTTCTCTTGACCAGGTGATGATACTGCTGTTGCTGCACTGATGTTATTTTTGTGCAACTAGGTTTTGCGGGCTTATGCTTCAGCAAACCAGTTCCTCCTCTCTCATCCAACCGAATAGTTGGTAGATGCCACTGACATAAGTTGATAATATGCTACGGTTCTTTAAAAACTTCCATTTTGTATTTATGTCAAAATAGATATGTAAGGTGTCTTCAATGAAAGAAACCACCTGAAAGACAGTTTCCGGCTTTCTACTAGAAATTTCAACAACATGCTGAACCACTTCTGATGAAATGCTTTGCTTGCACAGTGCCCGACAAAGAAATGGATATACTAACACATCTCATAAACAATCCTTTTCCTAGTTGAATTACATAGCCACCACAAGGCACTCACACACTTCTCAAAATCACAGTCATCTCCAAATTCGATGGGGGAATTGGAAGTAATAATATACTACATTTTTTCTTTAAAAAGCTTGTCTGTCAGTAAAGTATTTCTGCCATATATTTGCTGGTGGGGGACTTCTGCAGCTGTGCAGGTAGTTATGAAAGCTGGTGGGTGTAGTGTGCAAGTAGTGGGTGGAAACGAGAAGATGAATGTAGGCATTGTAGTATTATACATGTAACTGAAGCAAGTGTCTTATCTGAAACTACACTGACAAGATAGATATGACGATATCAAAAGATTCCAAGAATTAATTTGCTTATATTGAATTACTTTTTACCAACTTTTAAAAGTAACAGATTAAATCTTTATATCAAAACAATGGAGTTTGCTAAAAATAAAAAAAATCCTTAACTGTATTTAGAAAAAAAAAAAAAACTTTTAATAGCTTCTAGATGAAATACGAAATAGAAATTTAAATTCTGAAATGAATAATATACTTTATTTGCCTAGTTACATTTTCAGTATTATTTTTTTTAATTGACAGAGAAAAACAACAGTTATTCATATGCTTTATGTTAAGGATGAAAATGTATTTCATTTATGTTTGTCCATATTGTAACAGAGAGATATTTCATCTGAGATGATCCTGCATGTTGAGTGCTTGGTTTTTGGCAGTTGAGGACTATAAGTGCATTATCAGTAAGTGTTCTTAAGCCAAATTTATTTCTATGTTTCCTGGGGTTGGGAGGGGGCTATAGGGGTAGCAACCGGGTGCAACCAGCAGAACTTTGGG
>VXAA01003702.1:270553-285431 GCA_013399115.1 Anseranas semipalmata | reverse complement strand
CCCCCTCCGGATCAGTTTTGAACAATTTAATATCCCACCTTGTGGGCAGCCTGGTGTAAGGATGTTTGGTAGTGCATAAGGGATGCAGGCAGAGGTTGAGTTGTATGAAAGTCTTCTCATAAGTTTTAGATTAGTTGGATGACATCAACAATTCTAAACTAAAAAAAAAAAAATGGTATTTTAAGGAAACACTTTGAAAGCCCATCACTTTCCCATCTAGGTGGTTATCTCTTGCATCCCCCATGCTGTTACAGAAGGGAAGTAAATTAGATATAAGTTAAACATGATCCAGTTCTCTGGCTCAGCCATTGAACCATACATTGTAAAGGTTCAGGGGAAGAATTCTCAGTGCACCAAGGAAACAGAGGGTTTATTCATTTGTGTGTTTAAAAATGAAATAGTTTGATCCGGAACTGATCTGAAACACATGCAAGGGCCTCAGTGTAACAACAGAAACAATTTATAAAAACAACTTAGAAAACTTTAGCTTTCCTAAAGCTGCAGATTTAAAGAAAATCAGTTTCCATTCATTTTACATGTTTGCCTTTCACCGGGAATATTGCTAGCTAATAAAACTTTCAGTGCATCAGAAATCATGGGTACTGCTTGATGAATCCAGCCAGCTGGTTACAAGGTAGATATGACATTGCAGAAATAAAATTTCTATGGCCCCAAAAAACCTTAAATAACCATTTAACAGAGAGTCAATGGTTAAAGATTTCTCTTTTGCTTGTTTTAGCTTCATTTTTCACTGCTTCTCAAAAGCCTCTTGAACAAAGAATTTCATTATAAAATGACCCAGGATCATGTTTGTTTTTTTTTCCCGATGGCAAAATACCAGTTAAAGCCCAAATGAGCGCCAATCTGCGTAGAAATTATAGTGAGCCTCAAGAGCACTCATGGTTGCCTGCCTGGGTGGTGAAATCCCATAGACACAGTAAAGCTCTGTTGTTTATTTTACAGAAGGGAAAATGAAACAGGCATAGAAGGCCCTTTGGAATGAATGCTATATAAACATAGAAAAAAAATCATTGGAGTACAAATCTTTATCAGTTGTTATGCTTACATACACTTGAGGCCAGAAGAGGCCAGAAACCTATGCCATGACAATATAAGTGCAGTCTGATCTCCTGCTTTTTGTACAATATTGAGAGGGCAATGCATTTCTCACTCTCTTTAGAAAAAAACTTTTGCAAAGACATTTTCAAACAAATTTTCTGAGCCCTTTTACCTCTAAATGTCTACTCTGCAAGGGAGAAGTGCTTCGTCCCTAGTTTTGCTTGGAGCCAGATGGCATGTATGAAACGGAGGCTTTTCCTTCCCATGATATTTGTTTCCATGGGCAGCGAGGTCAAGGTTTGCAATTCCTCCACAGGCAATAATATCAGCATCTTATGCAGCTGGTGGGAAAGGGCAGGGGGAATCATTTTTTTGGCATTTTCCCCAGAGCAGTCATGATGAAGAAGTCATCACACCCCAAATAAAATAAGACCATTTTCCCCTCTTCATTCTGGATCAGAACCTGCTAACTCCTACTGCAGAGTGGAAAACAATAAATCCCCCTAATTATCTCCTTCAACGCTATAAGTAATACTCACTATACTGTGTTTCTGTTGTTTTGGGGTTCTTTGTACAAGGGAGACTACTGAGGAGTACTTAGAGAGATTATCTTAAATAGGTTTATGGATCAGTGGATAGGGAGTGTAAAATAAAGTATTTGCCTGGCAAAATAAATGGAGATGATCATCGGGGTGAATCAGAAATGGGAGTTGACCTTTTGATGTTGAATGAGAGATGATAGAAAAGGTGTGGAGAGTTTTTGAAGAGCTTTGAAACAGAAGAGAAGTAATTACCACTGCAATGATAATGAAGAAAAGCCAGTGAAATCTTTACAGGGTTAAATCCATGTGTCTGAGTGGGGCAAATCTGTATTCATGAAGTCCAGAGAAAAGGAATGTGTGTCCCTCACGTCCTGTGGATATACTCATTTTCACAACCGCCTGGCTGTTGGCTCCACTTGATAATGCCAGCTCAGACTGCAGCTGGGTTAACACAGGCGCACAGCAGGTATCAACCCAGAAAGCGCATTGACACGATGGCCCGATTTGTGAACCACAAAGGCTGTGTGAGGGTAGACACAAATACAAGCATGATTTGTATCACAATTTTAATACAGTTGCATTCATAGTTATTTGTGCATATGGACACACAGATTTCCCAGGCATTTACTGGCCTCACTGTTATTAACTCTACGTTCCTCTAACTGTGTATCTTTGATCCAAAGTTCTTTACAATGACCTGTGTTCTTCACCTGTATGTACTTCATGGCCAACAGTTAATACACCTCCTCACCTCTGGGCTGGTCTTCCTAGGACAGTCTGGACTGGACTCCAAGAATTTGCACATTGTTTTATTTTCTGTTAACTCTCAGCCTTTTCTTTGAACTCTTCACCATGTTGATACCTATGTGATAAAGGGGTCAAAATTCGTCGGGGTGTTTTAGAGAGGGCACAGTCTGACTAAGTACCTTTAGCAATATCCAGGGTACTAGTCTTTTTCATTTGGCAAGCACTGTACCACTTAAAGGCTTCCTACTTAGCCTGAACTGAAGAGCATCTTGTCATGATACCATATTGCTAAATTTGGTCTAAAGTCTTAAGTAATCCTAAAGCTGTAAACTAGGAAAAGTTGTTCAAACACTCAGATAGGAAAGAAAGTAAAATAGGCATGATTTGATACTTGTGATCGGCTTGGTGTCTGTCATTAAGTTTATTCAGAGAAACATATAAAATATAGTTGGTTTCAACATAGACTGTAATTATGATTTTGATTAATATTAAAATTTCTCTAGATTTTGAAATGTAACTTTATGTGAGGTAAGTTATCTCACATTCTTTGAAATATCTCTTTCTAAGAACCAGATACAGCAAAAAGAATAAAAATTAACCCTTAACTTCAAAGAAAGAGGTTGATTTTCCAAGCATGAGATGCAATTTAGAAAAGGAAAAAGAAATGCATGTCACATCCAGCTAGCACTATAATGTGTCAGAGTTTCCAGGAGTTATAAAGAAACCAGCTTTACTCAGTATGTTTGATCTTGGAGCCATACTGCTTTTGGCTTTCCTCTGAAGACTTTGAATCAGAAAAGCAGGGGAAGGAGGGTATTTGCTACTGCCTAACAGCCTCTGTCCAAGAGAAGCTGCGTGAAAGTACAAAAACCCTTCATTCCTGGCATGAACCTTGGGAGATGGCAAGAAACAGTGGAGCCATTGAGACCCAAGAGTGCTTGGTAAGCACTGTTTTTGCTCTCTGTGTTGGCATGCATCAGGTATTTTTCTGTGTCCGGAAGAGCAATGTTGTCACTGCTTGCTCTACAGCTACTGTAATAATGTTATTTGCCCTGTTTAATGTATAACAGTGTGCTTACTGTTTAAGCCTGTTCAAACAGTACAAAAACAGTGCAAAAATCAGTAAAGGTCAGATGAACATGGTAGGGTCCCTCTAAAAACGCTGTAGATACTGTTTTATTTTAGTAACTAGGGACTTCAAACTCACATTACCTATCTGCTCCATAGATTAACTCATTCAATAGATTAATTCATTCACGTACAGCTGACAAAGCTCACTATGGCAATGACAATCTACCCTGCACAAAGCTCTTCTTTAGACAGCTAAAGAGACAGATGTGGTTTTCACTGTTGTGAAAATGACTTTTTGAATTAAACTTTTAAAGAAACAGCAATGGGGCAAACACAGATCACTGAGCACAAACTAGAAAGTTGTAGGATTTTCAGGAAGGATCACTCCTCATTTGTAGATAGCTACAGTATCTACTTTTTTACAGAGATGACAGCTCCCTGTACTTTAGTAGATGGAAACTGTCAGAACAGGGGCCCCTTAGGCAGGAATGGATCTGGAAGGTCTCATAGCAGAAAACCTGCAGGAAAAAAAAAAATATATCAAAAATGAATCTACAGCTTGTATGAATGGACCCCTAAGCAACCAGTCCTACCTCTTTTGTTGGTGGGGTCAAAGAGGAGGTATCTGACTGGCATGGAAGGGTTGGTGCCCATGTGGAGAATGTGCCTTTTCTATGCAGGTGAGGTGAGTAGGATCTGGTGAAGGGTAAGGTAAATAGACCCATGAGAGGATAAGAAAGTAGTTGTGGTGAAAGCATGCTGAGGATGACAAAATCAGACAACAGCAAGACCTAGTCATTATGGTGGTGAGGCACTGGAACAAGTTGCCCAGAGCAGCTGTGGATGCCCCATCCCTGGAGGTGTTCAAGGCCAGGTTGGATGGGGCCCTGGGCAACCTGACCTAGTGGGTGGCATCCCTGCCAATGGCAGGGGGGGTTGGAACTAGGTGATCTTTAAGGTCTTCTCCAACCCAAACCATTGTAATATGATTCTGTGATTCTATGATTCTATGGTTAGGAAAATACATGAGCAGATTCTAATGTGTGAATGAGTGAATGGTCCCAGAAGAAAGTGGCCACTATCCCTTTTTGGGGTGTGCTGCTGCCTGGGCACCACACGACAGCCCTGTGTCAGCCCCTGCCTGACTGCTGGAAAGAGCAACATTCCATAAATGAAGGTGGGGCCAGCATGAAAATCTGGCTCACCCCAAGTAGCCGCCAGCAACACTGACTTTGCCTTAGGTTTTACAAGCAGGTCTCAGAAGAGATAGGTGACGAGAACGTTTTCCTCTCCTTTGACCATTTCCACACCCTTTGCAATGTTCTCCCAGGAGCCAAAATGGCCACATGGATTTGGCTGCACAGAAGTTGGAGGAGCAGGAAATCCATGAGGGTTTTCAACACCTCCTCCATCTACTGAATGACAGTGACAGAAGCAGATGACCAAGCAGCACTGCTCCAGAAGCTCCTGGATGATGCATAGAGGCATGTTTCTAGAAAATTCCAGAAACCTTCAGAGGCTAAAAAGCAAACCAGTGATTACCTAGAGTTAAAAAAAAATAAAAGTATATATATACATATATATATATATAATGAATTTTTAAAAAGGGCAAAATTGTGAAAGAAAATTGAGATGGAAAGGTTGAAGGAAAAGATGCTTTGTCACCTCTGAGAGCATATTCCATTTTCCAGGAAGACCATCTGACCCTTCAGGGGAAGCTCAGAAAGGGGAGGAGAGAGTTTCACCCCCTGGGACACCTTTCTAAGATCTCTGCTACAGATAAGGACTCCTGCCACTGTCCAGATTTCACCCACTGCCTCCCTGGGTAGACATATAGATGCACACAATGTCGTTCTTAATACTTCCACTTTTAAATTTTTTTTTGTGTTCAGCTCCACCAGCCAAATTAATCTTCCTTATGACCATGCCTCTCAGATCCCTTCTTTCTGATGTCTAGCCTAGAAGTATCCATTCTATGTGCTTTTACTTTTCAGGATGAAAAGGTAAACTGCTTAGCAATATCTGCACCCTTCTGGAAGAATTTTCCATATATAGTTGAGAGAAGTCTATCAATTTCTTTCTTCATATATCATCAGAATTTGAGATCACTAACTGAGAGGAATTGAAGACATATGACATATTTGACTGTCTGTATATTCATGATATATACTGGAGACTGCCATGACAAAAGTCTCAAATGATTCTGTAATTGTGCATGTGGACACTTCTGTTAGCTGCTCAGTAACTTCCTTTTTTATCATTAACTGATCATCTATAAGTAGCTTTTCACTTTGGGTGACTCCACATAGTACTTCTATTGCAGTAATAATTAATTAACCAGATTTAGACCCAGAGTCCTTCACTCAGAGATGATCTTTTATCCTAATGCAACTCTTATTCCTGGGACCAGTGCAATGGTGTGCTGACTGGTCAGAGCATGCATGGAAGATCCAGGTAGCTGATCTGCAAATATTAGGGAACAAAGAGAAAATAAGAAAGAACAGAGAGAGCCCTCACTGGCATCATGACATACTGGAACACATGGAAATTTCCACTGGAGTTCAAGGCAAAAAGGTTGAATTTGCAGTACCCTCAATTCTTCTAAACAGTACTAGGATATCACACTTGGTAATTATTCCTTACATCTTGAGCTTCTGAGTGGTGGTAGAGCTGTCACAGTCACTTGAGAGGCAGTGAAGGACATCCCTGCCCAGTGTCAATGAGCTGCCATTCTGAACAGCAACTCACTAAAAGCAGCTTCTTTCAATTCTGAAACCCTTGTAGCCCACAACATTTGATTTAAGAGGCAAGTAAAGACATGCCAGGCTCCACCCTCCCCTGCACTGATTGTAATGATGAAATCAGATTTGCCCATTTCCTCTCGGTGGAAAAGATCCACCAGACATTGCTGATCACTTCCCATCATCTACCTCCTTTCCTGCTGCCTTGACTGACAGCCACACAGGGAATAAGGACGCACAGCAGCCACTGCAGGTGTTCATCCTCTGACACACTAGGCAATGCTGCTGTCTGTAACTCAGTCCCTGCCCCCTGTAGTTTGCTTTATGCATAGGCAAAAATAGGAAAATATAAGGGATGGCTCAATAGCATCACTAATGAACATCCACAATGCGTCTCTTTTTTCTGATCGTGCTAAATGCCTGGCCACTTTTAATTTTCCTTGGCTATTGGATTGCAAGGTAAGAAGGCAGCAGGGGCCCAACACTCTTTTACTACAAGGGCAAAGCAGCAGTACATGAACTACAATCCCACTGGGCCTCCCCTCTTTTTACAAGTCTTGTCACAGTTCATCAACTGCAGGAACACTATCAGCTGGTCATTCCCCGGGACAAATTTAGATACCCATCTATATCTATGTGAAATACCTTCACAATAATTCTATTCTTTGCAATTTACTTTCTCCCCTTATAGAATAGTACTGCAAGTAGCAGCAAAGGAAGATGCAGCCTTACAGAGCTGGGCAGTTTTTGTCCTAGAACGAAAGCCACAGATCCTGCTTCTTGGAGCACCTTGGCCACACACACATTGCTGTCACTAGCCATGGTGTCAACAGCTCCACCATTCATGTCCAGGTTAACTCATGTTAACCTCCTAGTTTTAGATTGAATGTAGCTCACTTGAGTTGCTCTCATCAGGACATTGTGCCCTGAATAGAGAGGGTCCCCTGTGAAAAGAGGTGAGGGAGTTGGGGTGTTTGTCTTCTCCAGCAGAACATGCACAGTGGCCATCCCTGCCCAGTGCTTCCAGTGCCTGGTCAATTCCCATCATTCTTCTACCTGATCTCTGCCATCATGGACCACTTCAGATACGCAGCAAAGACTGCTTAATATGGTAATAAGTCAGCCAGCACCAAATCAAGTGTCACAGGGATGGAGGCAAAACAACTCCAGCGCATTTGTGTTGTCTGCATTAAAAGGACATGGGATCTTTAACACAGTGTTATGTTTTGGGTCTAAGGACAAGATCACCACTGAAAGAGGCTGTAAATGATATGCTTTAGACACTGCAGCTTCTACACTAGAGTTCATCATCTCATGGGCTAGCTATTGTTTCTTGTTGGTTTTCTTCCACTTCTGTTTTACTGGAAATCCCCCCTTCTTCCTGCACTAGTTTTGCAAATGTGAATCCAACTTATTGAGCGAATAACTGTAAATTTCACCTTGTTAGATCATCCTCTTCTGTTTATACTGAGTCCAAAAGACGCAGGGTCTCCTCTGCCTGTCTGCAGTGACTGATTTTCACCCCAGGCCTGGGACCAGCTGCTCTCTCACAGCCGTTAATGTTGTTCACCTCAAACACACCTGAAAAAAAAGTAGAAAAACAAAAACAAAACAAAACAAAACAACAACAACAAAAACGCAGAAATCAAACAGATTTCCTAAGCGCAATGCTATTAATAATATTTCATAGCAATTGATTACTGGAATTTTCCATGCATCATTTCTGTAATCTATTCTTTGTGCTTCCACATGATTTCCAGTCACCACAAGCAGGACTCAGCCACTGCTGCAATGAGTGTGTGTGGGATGGAGACTTTCCCTTTGGAGGCAGGCTGGCACCTGTTCCCAATCCTCCACGCCCTTCCTTAATCCTCATGGGTCTCATCCCCAGATCTGCCCCCAAGTGAATCAAACACCACACCAGAGCAGTGATAACAACTAACTTCAAGCTTGTCTTTCCAATAAGAAACACTGTCAGAAAAACATTTTTCATTTTCTCAGTAAAAGAGCCAAAAGGTTCTCCAAGTGATAAGCATTTTTGTCTGACCCCAGCTGAAAAGCTGTGCATTACTGAGTGGGGGAAACATGCTATAACAGTCTGACAAAATTTAGAAGATGCTTTTAAAATACTTTTCCAGTTCAAAAACTGTCAAAATTAAATGCTTTAATTTTTCATCTAAAAACTACTCCAGAATAAACTATTATTTGGTAGATTCAGCATAGGCTTGGGAGTTGCTTTGAACAACCTGAAACAACAAGTTTGGATGAAAAGGAGTTTTGACAGGAAAATTTCTCCCTGTCAGAGGCTCCTCTCTCTTTATCGTGCAGCTGACCTCCCTCTAAGTGGAAGGTCCCTCGTCTTTTGTGAAAAAAGCAACACAGAAAATATCTACCTTATTTGCTGTTCCTCAAGAATGATTATCTGTCGCTGGTCTGGTTAATATTTATGATAAAACCAGGGTTTACAAAGTTGTTTGTCATCCTGTAAATAGTAGCAAACAAAATGGAATCAATGAAAGCTAAAAGAGGAGCTAAATCAATGTTAAATTTGCACAACTGACTGTTTAGGTGCTAGGAAATGCAGAAGTGAATGTGACATTGACAAATGTGTCTCAAGTTCCCCTGTGCAGATATTCTGAGTTACNACCTTGTTTTTACCTTGAAAAAGGGCTGGATATTGCTTTTCTCAAGGTATGACTATCTTGATTGGAAGGGAGACTGAGTTCTTAGACTAGCTTTTTTTGCAGCTTGCATCCGTACAACTACAGAGTTACAACTTATGAGTCATGCTGGAAAGACAAAAGTCACAGGCTGCACAGGCAGCTGATACTTTGGCAGAAGAATATACAGACAGCAGAACGGGACTTGATCATCATGATATCTGATCATCACAAAGATACAGACCAGCCTGACGAAACGCACTGCGTCAATCAAACAACATTTTCTGAAACATTTTCTTCTCCCCTTCAGCATTTCCACTACTTTTGTGGTATTAACATTGGATGAGAGATCTGCCGTGCTAAGCTTAACACCAAAAGGCTTTGACTTTAATTTGCCAGAGAGCTGAGGAAAAGGAGATAGGCACAAGCTTGTGTTGTCTCATTAAGATGCTAAAGTATTCAGAAAATATCCTCATAAAATTAAATAAAGAAAATGTCATGTTCACAGACAAATGGCTGCAGCTGCTACAGTTGTGAAAGATATTTATGAAGCAGATGCTTTCTCTCATGACCTTTGGCACTTCACCAAGATTAAGAAGCAGATCGGTAACTACAAAAAGCAGAAAATGCGGGAGAAAATCTCTAATGAAGCCAAAGGTTTTGATCACACAGACATTGCAATAATTCTTGTCAACAACATTTTTCTGAATTATAGGAAGTACAATGCAAGATTACTAGAAGCAGACCTTGTAGGCCTTTCTCACCCAGCTCTCCCAGGCTCATACCCAGCCACTTCTGGGATGCCAGGGAGGTCCTGGGGACACCATATGTTGCTCCCCTCCACCCAGCAGCATGTGCTGTAAGCAAGGACTCCAGCCCAGGGATACCTTGGAGGGAAGTACCTTCTTCCTGGAGCTCGTGGCCTCTCCTGACCCAGCTCTTGGAGTCTCATGAGTAGAGCCAGAAAAATGCTGAGAGCCCCCTAAACCGGGAACTGTGTTGTCTTATACCCTTCAGAGATATCAGCCTGAGGCTTTTCAGAGAGAAGGAACATGCAGTTTTTAGCTGCAGCATAGTGAATTCAGATGAACATTTCCGAACAACTGAGCATAAACACTTTTTCTCTGAGAAGCATGGGTCTACTGCATGTGTTTGTCAGACAGTATACAGTAACTAGATAACTTTGCCAATTTTGCTTTATCATTTTCAGCAAAGGTAGTGTTAAGGATACTTCTAAATGATCATCATTTGAAAACATGCAAATGTAAATTCAATGCGTATATGGGTCTGAGCTCTACTGATGTTAGAAATACTAGAAATCCACCTAGAACTTTTGGAAATTTTCTCCCCGCAAAAGTGTCAAATTTCTAATGCTACTTGTAGTCCCAACATTAAAAGTCTTCACATTTGCCCAAACAAGCTTGAAGCAGGAAAGTTTTTCCCAAGGAAGGGCATCTGGAGTTCTAATGGCTGGTCACCTGTACAAAAGCAATTCAGTGCAAATGATATTGTAAGAAACTTGTAAAGATGGAATTATGCTATTTTTAAAATGTTGAAAAATTCTTTTAGAAGGTATTAAAGAGTGCATGGACATTTCACTGTCAGATACTTGTACAACAAGACCCAGCAGGGGCGTTTTCACTGGGACTTCCCAACAGCATTCATAATGCACAGTCACCATGGAGATTTCATAGCTGTACTGCATACATCCAACATAATTATAATTATATTGTTATATACTACACATATATATATTATTTAACATCTACTACAAATAACTACAAATCTTCCTGTCGGTGCTTATAGTGAGAAGGAAAAATGCAGAACACATACAAAGATAATGATAAAATATTATTCAAATATGACAAGATCATTATAAATTGTAGCTGCTTCTTTCTTTTCAGAATGCCCCAGTATTTCTGATAGTGTAGAAAACATGCCACAATAGAGTAGCCCCATTAGAAAAAGAGCTTTCAAGCTTATGTAATCCTTCCAAATACAGCAATGCAATCTCCAAACATAGACCACATGCTGATAAAAACACCAAGGGACAAGTAAAGTAGATTTAAGTTGAACCATTCTCTCCAGGAAAAAAAAAAAAAAAAAATTAAATAAAATTTTATGAAAATGTATATTTTCAGTGGCTACGGGTATAAGCTGGCAAAGACTTCAGTCAGGAAAATCAAAACCTAACATTTTCTCTGGTGTCAGCTGGCAGCATGTTTCGGCATCCATTTGACCAAGTGTAGTGCCTCCTGGGAGCTGTGGTACCCATAAGAGCTCTTCCACCTCCTTAACCACGCTGCTGGCTCAGAGCAGTTTCCCTTGGCCTTTCAGAGGCCAGGTCTCTGTGCATCAAGATGCACCACAGACAAGCTGAAACACAGGTGGGAAGTTAGGGCCCCCAAGGAAAACCTAAACAGCTCACACTGAAATAAAGACTTGCTTGGGCTGTGCAAAGCAAAACTCAATTTCCTACTCTGGGAAAGATTAAGTGTCTTTTCTTCAATACCCACTGCTGAAGCAAAATATACGTTCCTAATTCATCTTTCGGTTTTCACTCTAGAGAGAAAATGTGAAAAGTTGACATTTTGTTCTCTTTGGAGATTAAGACAAACATCTAAACACTGAAAAAATAAACTGTCTTCTGACTAATCCTTCAGTTGCTAGAAGCCAAGTGAAGAAAAGCTCTGCTGCACTCCCCAAGGAAGAGGATTTTTCCGTGGATCATGAAACAACTGCGTTATCTGCGGGAGGACAATGTGTTATAAACACCTTGGGCAAGGGTGATCAGCTGCTGGGCCTTCCTCTGAGGTTATCTTCCCAGGAAACGCCAGCAGGTTTTTCTGCCGAAATGAAGACAGGGGATAGAAGATAACCTGCCTGGAAAAGTTCTGAGACATGGGAAAAAAAAAAAAAAAAAAATCACAACAATTAACTCTTCAGCTGCTCCTCTCCTGGCTGATATTTTAGATGGGCATAAAACACTGAATTATGCACCACGGTTTACTCTTCCTTTGCCTGGAGGACTAAGCAATAACAACAACAATAAATAAATAAATGAGTCAGAAATGTGGGATGCATTTAGAGCAGGAATGACAAGCTCCATCAACATCAGAGTTTTTCTTGTGCTTGGTGTGGGTCGCAAATCATCTGGATAGGAACTGGCTCTCCTCTGGGTGATGCTGGATGGGGCAATGCCTTCCAGGAGCTCCCAACACTGGGAGACACCCAGTCCAACAGGAAACTTGCCCAAAACACCTCTAGCGTAGACAGCCAGTCCTCAGCACTGCTGCCCGCCATAAAATAGCTCCACATTAATGCCATGTTTACTAAAGAAAAGACAAGAAATAAGACTAAATTATCTGGAAAAAAAAGAAAAACAGTTTTTCTGTGCTCCCCCTTGTTGAAACACAGACCCCCTCAGAGAGATATTCCTTTCTAAATGATCACTTATCTAGTAGGAAACGTCTTATGTACCATATGGAAATGCAATACATACTAATATTCAGTCATCAGTCATTGTTATTTATGTTTTCAGTAAATGTTCACACTGAACTTCTTTCATACAAAATTTCACTGAAACTATTCGCTTCTTTCAGACTGAACCTTGCTACTTTTCTCCCCATTCTCTCCCATGTGTGCTTGTGTACTTTTCTGCGGGTTTAACAGATCACCACAGTATATTTTGAATTTGAAGTTGGAGGTAGGGAACTAATAACTTTCACTGCACTGCATCTCTGGAACAGATGGGTGTTTATGTAGTGTGTGTAAGCTGATACTGGTTTGAGCATGTCATAAATATAGGAAAGTGAAACAATACACGTGCCAAAATCTTCACTCAGTTACCCTAATTATACATACAAGTGCCAGATACTGCCACCACTCTGCTTATCAATACAAACAGCAGCTTTTAGTGGTCATCAATAGAGATTTTGTGTAATACTTGTATACATGCTTGCAAAGTATTGTGTAATATTTTAAAAAGTATAGTCACTTAAAGGCTTTAATCTTTACTATAGGGTGCTTTTCTGAGCAGTGTCAAGTGTTTGTGTAACCAAAGATTGTCCAATTTGAATGAGCTAATGGACCTGCTCAGAAAAATGAATGGGACCCAAGCACTTACCAAAACACCCCGTATTTGTTTGGAATTACTGGGAAGTGATACTGTACTGTTCCAAGCAGGTGAGCAATGCCTGGATGTACCTACATGCTTGACATACATTGGGAAGGGTCAAGACATAACAAGACATTTCATCAACCCAGACCTAGGCAATTCTTTTCTTTTCTTTTCTTTTCTTTTCTTTTCTTTTCTTTTCTTTTCTTTTCTTTTCTTTTCTTTTCTTTTCTTTTCTTTTCTTTTCTTTTCTTTTCTTTTCTTTTCTTTTCTTTTCTTTTCTTTTCTTTTCTTTTCTTTTCTTTTCTTTTCTTTTCTTTTCTTTTCTTTTCTTTTCTTTTCTTTTCTTTTCTTTTCTTTTCTTTTCTTTTCTTTTCTTTTCTTTTCTTTTCTTTTCTTTTCTTTTCTTTTCTTTTCTTTTCTTTTCTTTTCTTTTCTTTTCTTTTCTTTTCTTTTCTTTTCTTTTCTTTTCTTTTCTTTTCTTTTCTTTTCTTTTCTTTTCTTTTCTTTTCTTTTCTTTTCTTTTCTTTTCTTTTCTTTTCTTTTCTTTTCTTTTCTTTTCTTTTCTTTTCTTTTCTTTTCTTTTCTTTTCTTTTCTTTTCTTTTCTTTTCTTTTCTTTTCTTTTCTTTTCTTTTCTTTTCTTTTCTTTTCTTTTCTTTTCTTTTCTTTTCTTTTCTTTTCTTTTCTTTTCTTTTCTTTTCTTTTCTTTTCTTTTCTTTTCTTTTCTTTTCTTTTCTTTTCTTTTCTTTTCTTTTCTTTTCTTTTCTTTTCTTTTCTTTTCTTTTCTTTTCTTTTCTTTTCTTTTCTTTTCTTCTCTTCTCTTCTCTTCTCTTCTCTTCTCTTCTCTTCTCTTCTCTTCTCTGATGAAAAATAAGTTAATAATGCATCTTTCCTAGCTAAGAACCTGCATAAGCTCCAGAGACGACTGCACCCTCCTGCTGTGTGCTTGCCTTCATGTGAGCACCAGCACAGGCTCCCACCCCAGCACCAGGCTCAACTCAACAAGGCAATTCCTGCTCCACGCAGTCCACAGCACCATCCCCTGGGTCACTTGTGTTAGAGCAAGGACAGACAGTTTGTCAGCCATGGAACCAGATTTACTTTATTTTGCTCTCTTTTTAAATAAAGATGAAAACTAACAGCTATGCCTGAGTTATCTGGCTCTCAGGACAGCAGTGCACTGGACAGGCCTGCCAGTCTGCCTGGAACTTTCAATGGTGTGTGGTCTTTCTGCAGTCTTTCCACAACAGTACTGGGAGATATCTTCCTGTATCAAGAGTGCAAGAACAGTCCTGTTTGCTCAATGAAAGACATTCATTATTTGCCTGTTCAGGAGACAATGCTTTTATGAACAGTTTACATCTACAAGTGCTCTTCATAAACCAGTTCCATCAGGAGCACCAGTTCCCCCTTGGGTTCATTTGATCATCCTCTGCCTCCCTCTGTCGATGGGCTGACCAGCAGCACCCTCAACCTGGGGAAGCAGTAAATCCTTTGGAAAGCTCCATACTTGGCAATGCATATTATTTACCTCTGATGCATTGATTACAGTGGGTCAGTAAAGTGTGTTGACATCAACAACAAAGGGTGTATTTCCACAGTGGTTAATCTGTTACTAATTAAAGCCTTCAGTTGGAGGGCTTAACACTGCCAGCATTGATTGTAATGAGTTCTACATAAACAGACACAACTTTTCCTTTATCCTTGTGTGTGATTCCTATTCAAGAAGTAGTTTGGGGAAGTGGAGACAAAAAGTGTGTGTGTGTGTGTGTGCGTGCGTGTGTATGTGGGGGTCACCATCACACACATCTCCCTCCATTTACAGCTTTTCCCACCTCCCCACCCTAGTTATGGACATCTCATAGCTTGCCAGCTCCCTCTAAGCCCCTGCAAAGGGGCAGAGGAAGCTTTATGCTTCTAAGTGAAAACTAGCCAAAAAA
>VXAA01003702.1:193494-270541 GCA_013399115.1 Anseranas semipalmata | reverse complement strand
AAAAAAAAAAAAAGCAGTAAATTTTCAGATCATTGGAAAAGGATAAAAAAAAGTATATATATATATACTTTAAAAAAAAAACAAACAAAAAAACAACAAAAAAAAGAAACAAACAACAACAAAAAAAAAAAACAGAGAGAGAGAAAAGAAGAGTTAGGGAATTATAGGCCACTGAGCCCAACTCTAATTCTTGGAAAAATGCTGGAAATATTAGTAAAAATAAAAACCACGGTAAGCTTCTATAAAAAAAACAAGATGATAAATAGCAAGAAAAAAAAAACAAGATGACAAAACGAAAATGGTTTTGTCAAAAACCAACCACATCAGACCAACCTAATCCCCTCCAATGGCAGAGTAACAAGCCTTGTCATTAGCAAATAGTTGAGCTAAAGTACAGCTTAGCTAAGCAATACCTAGGTTATATTTAGGTTTAGTAAGGCGTTATTGTCTTACATGGCATACTCTTATATAAGGTACAGAAATATGTGCTGTAAGATTAGTGTGAGTTTGGAAACCATTTTCCAAGTTTCTAGCGACCCAGAATTAAGGAGAAATTGGGCCTTCTTGGGGGGCTGTTCTGGGTGTAGGGTGATTCAATATTTTCTTTATCTGCCTCCCATCTCTTGCCAAAAAGCACAGCACGGCCATTACAGATGGTGGATGGGACAAAAATTGGGATTGTCAGGGAAGAGAAGACAATGCAAATACTGAAGCAATCAGCCTAACACACAGGTCATGGTAGACTTCTGAGGTTTAAAATCAAGCCAAAGAATAAGTCTCAAATAATAATAGTCTTCAGTCTGCTGGGACAGGTATTTCTGTAAGTGGCCAGACTCCAATTTCCTAGCCATTTGAGAGAGATCTAAAGGCATTTTGGCAGAGGTGACATAATTTTTAAAGAGGGATTTGAAAGAAGAAAGTGTTTCTACAGGGCATGTGCAGACCTTAAAAGCTGGCACCCCCCGGTTTTAAATCTCTTATGAACCATCAATCTCACAGCACAGGGCAAGAGCTGTGCAGAAATTTTAAATCTGCAGAAACCCATGGCTTTCCTTTGGTGAAAGAACCAACCGTGATCAAAATGAAGATATAACACCTAGTGTGTGCAGACCACATCATTTTAGAGTGTAGAAGCAACAGATTCAGAGTCTTTCTCTTCCCTACAGTTCTCAAGAGGGAATAACTGCAAACAGACATAGAGAAACAAAATTTGCTCAGATAAAAGTGGAAAACTGTCAATATTTGTTCTCAGACCCACTCACGTATATTGTTTATTCATGGCACAAGAAGGCAGAACACAAGTCTACTTGGATAATAAAAGAATGTAAATGTACAAAGCAAATTAACATGCATTTGAACATTTTCCAGACTCTGTTCTTTTGCGCTAAAGAACAATAATCAGAGACAGCTCTCCACACCACAATCACACAACTTCTTTTTTGGAGGTGCTTTGCCTGTCCCTAGCCTAGATTGTGAAGGATCAGATTTGTTCAGCCACCTGCAGTCATGCTTCTTCCACACCTCTGAGGAAACAAATGGAGTTAAATATAGGATTTTCTCAACTGTGTAACCAAAGGCCCCATTAAGGACACATCTGAAAAATTGCCATCTTAATGGACACATGAAGGAAAATGACAGTACTGAGTGTTCCTTTGAGAGCAACTGACTTCTCATTCTGAAATAGTCCATTCAAGTTTGCCTTTTCCAAGGCTCACCATTTTCCCTCCTCCCCTCCCACCAAAGCTTTTAAAAAGTATCTTTAGCAGTTCTTAATTACAGGCAGGTCTATAGAAATCAAGGCAGCTGCATGGATCCCTGCTGAGATCGCAATTAGTGCTGCGAACTCCCAAAGTCTCCGAGGAGAAAAGCACTGCCTGCGCCCAGCAGCATCACGGAGGGGCACGTGCCGCCTGCTGCGGCTGTGGCGTGCGGGGAGCAGGGCAGCTGGTCCACCAGACCTGTTTGCTCCCAGTGTGACTATTGTGTGCTGCTCCCTGGCAGATGCTGTCTGGGCAGCCGGGAGGGAGGCTGTCTGCTTGCCTTGTGCTGGCTCTGCTGGGCGTGGCAGAGGTCGAGGGAGATGACACCTTCCTGAGTGTTTCAGGGAAAAGCCTCTGGAGTCATGTGGTGAGAAGCAGAGAGGTTTCTCTGCAGGGTGAGGTGCAAACCTGCAGCATGAGTGGAGGTAGGGACTCCTGAGACCAGGGTTTCAGTTATTTTGACTAGAAACATAGAATAATTTAGGTTGGAAGGCACCTCTGGAGGTCATCCAACCCTACCACCTGCTCACTGCAACACCAGCTTGGAAATTAGATCAGGTTGACCAGGGCCGTGCCCAGCCAGGTTTTGGATTTCTCCAAGGACAGTGATCTCACAGTCTCACAGAGTGATCTGTCCTCATGTTTGAGCACCCTCCCTGTGAACATTATTTTCCTTATGTCTAATTTGCATTTCCCTTGCTGCAACTTGCACCCCCTGCCACGCACCCTACCCATGTGCATCCTGTCTCCATCTTCTTTCAAACCTCACCCATTACGTAGGGGAGGACAGCAGGTACAGCCTCCCCCATCACCTTCTCCTCTCCAGGAGAAGCCCTGGTCTCCCAGCCTCTCCTTGGTCCTTGGCTCCAGCCTCCCGACCTCTGGTCTCAGTCTGCTCCAGTACTTCCACATCTCTCTTGCACAAGGGAGCCCAAAACAGGAGACAGCACTCCAGATGCAGATAGAGGGGAATCATCACTTCACTCAACCTGTTGGCTGTGTTTCTGCTAGTGCAACCTTGTACGCGGCAAGCCAAATTAACTCTGAGTACAGACTCTTCCTAAAACCTCCTGTCCTCCTGTGAGATACATCTTCTCCCTTCCTTCATTATGGCAGTATTAGCACCTGTGAGCACATGGGAAGCTGGACCAATTAATCTGTAGAAAACAAGCCTTTTTCCCCCCTTTTGTCCTGGGAGGGCACCAGAAGTGTTATAGGTGGCACAGGAGAGAGAGCAGGAATGCTGGAAGATAAGACACCTCTAGCAGCAGCAGCCTGCATGTAGGTGAGGTTAAAGCAATAGCAAAACCATAGCCTGAGAGGAGGACAACGCAGACTGATGGAAAGTAAGAGTCTCCTAGGAACACGGAGGGGCTTCACTGCATAGCAGAAAGAAGCTGATCCTAGAGGGAAAGCAAGGGTAGACACTCACTGTGGTGACTTGTGGGACCGGCAGTCCTATGTGCATGTTCCTCTACTGGGGCTGGAAATAACATCACAGTGAACCACAGCTCCCTGGAGTGAGCAGGGACCTCCTGCATGGGGCTGGCAGGGGGTGAGACAAGCACACAGCATGTGAGATAGAGGAAGATGCAACTTAAAGGTGAAGATCTGCCGTGTCTTTGCTTGGAAGGACTGGAGCAGAGCCTTGGTACTGTTGTACCTTCTCTGTATTGGCGCTGCGGATAACTTCTTCCAGGAGGTCACTTGTGAGCTGTTTGTGTAACCAAGAGTGCATTTCCCCTTGAAACACAGCGAGAGACAGAGCTCTGCAAATTAAACATAGCCTGCCAGCGGAGAGAGAGATACTGCCTTCACCAGCTCCACGCTGACATTTAATCTCAGCAGTGTTGTAGGAGGAGGGACTCGTGTGCTCTCTGTACTCCAGAGGGCATCATCAGAACAACAACCAATTGTGGTTTAAAATGGCTTTCAGGGTAATTAGTTAAATATTTAAAAGAGATGAAAGTGTCTCTGCCAGAGAAGCAAACATACAGTTTTTCTAATTTAAATAATTAATTTATTTTGGACTATAGCCAGCCTGTTTCCAAGGGAATTCATGCTGGATGACTTTTGTTAACATTGCCAATTTACTGAAGATAAAACTGTTATTAAGATCTTGTAATAATAATATTAAAAACAAAAACAAAAACAAAACAAACAAAAAAACACCTTGGGGTTCAAAGTAGTAAGATGCCTAATGTAGAGCACTGGTAGTTTGATCCAGAGCAAATGGAAGAATTCCTAACAGCACTGTCATTAACGATTTGTCTTTCAAAATATCAGAGAAGTGGCCCATTGCCTGCAAAAAAAAAAAAAAGAGAGAGAGAGAGAGAGAGAGAGCTGCAAGTTCATATGCAACATATTCTGTTATCAAATATTGAAACAGAGTCTCGGCAAATTTCAGGATAATTTACATGAATGGCTGAAACTGTTGTGTACATGAGGGAAAAGAAATCAGCTATCGCATTGCAAATAACATTGGAGATTGGTATGGATTAGTTTTTATTCATTTTCCCTCTTGCACTCTCATACAAATGTCAGCAGGTAGAAGACACATTCCATTGCAAGACTAACCTGTTCTTAAATGAAGTCATGTTAAGTCAGTTGTTTTTTTCTTCACTTTTCTCAGTAACTTTACTCATAGCTGCACTTCTTTGTCTTTTATTATGTTCTCATTTGTCTCGGTGCATGTTATTATTCACCTGTAGTCTGCACATGTTCTAGGTAAAGCTCTGTATCTTTGGAGGCTGTTTTCATTTGTTATTTTTGTATTGCTGTTTTACCAGCTGGTAAACAATTCAAACAAATGTTCTAACAGCCTGGATCCAAACTCATACTGAACTGCTCTGTTTACCTTTGCGTGGGTGAAAGGCACAGAGGCGAAGGAGAGAAGCCTGGAAAGGAAGAATTAGTAGCAGCTCCCACAGCTGTGCAAAATGTAAAGCTTTGTTTCAACACATTGCCTGCAAAGAAAAACCCCAATCTCCACAGAAGATTCAGTGATGCCTCCTTTAAGCAGCAATTCCTGCTGCAACCCTGTCTCTCAAGGGGATACTCCTGCTGGGTGGGAGGTGTTCAGTTCACTGACCTGTGAGCATTTCCCAGTCCCACATTAGCACAGCCCCTGAGGTTCCTCTTCCATGGGTGCTGTAGGAGCACAGACTTCCATAAGGAGTTTGGCTGTAAGGGATGATCATGTGAAACAGGCAGCTGACCATATGGGTCCACCTTCGTGTAAAAGCATGCTCTGGCATACTGGCCTGATGCTTCCTTGCCTGCATTTTGGTAGTACCTGCACCGTGTGCCAGCCCACACTCACAGAGCACAGTGCAGCTGTTCGTCTGTCCATCCGTTGCTGCATTCCAGGTCACATCAATCTGGCTGTACAATGGGTACCACCGGCTCCAGAGTGCCCACCTCTGCCATCACATCACCATCCCTACAACAGCCCCCAGCCACTGCAAGCACCAGTGTTACTGCTTTAATTTTAAGTTTACTAGTGAAGTCCCCAGCAATTGTCCCTTATTAATGGCCATGTAGATAATTAAGAAACATTGGATAATTTAAAACAAATATGCCAAATAAAAGCTATAAAAAGTCTGGTATAGAGGAGGCAGAACATCTCTGTGCAAAATACTGAGATGTGATCTGGCTGCAGCATGCATTCAGCTATCTTTTCCTGAGGCTTTTGTCTAGTATTATGGATGTGTCTAATTTTACTCATTTCAGCAGTTCTAATGTATCTAGTCAGGCTGTTTACAGAAGTTAATGATGCATGTGAAGTATTTGCTAGAGTGAGGTGCTGGATTCCCAGCAGGAGATTGTGCAGAAATGCAGGAGGACTCTTATGACTGTTGTAAGCAAAGACAGGGTTAGGCCATGCATATACAGCAAAAATCAGGTACCTCCCCCCCAAAATTGTCTTCACTGTTTGCTCTGCACCATTCCTAAAGTAATAACACTTGTCTGCCCTGGTTAATGTTTTCTAGAGGACGCTTTGCTTTGATAATGCTCTTTAACGGTATAAATAAGAGAGGGAGCTGCAGTGTAGTCCTAGTGGAGACAGCAGGATCCTTGGAAGCTGCTGTAAGTAGTGATTTTTTTGTTTCCTATGGAGACTTCAAAAGTGTGTCCTCCTGTTGCACACAATTGATTTTAAGCCTTTCCTAGGGTTGTATCTTATATTGAAATCTGTCTTAGTAATTGTTCCAGTGATAAAGAGGCTTATTTCGTCAGCTGGATACAAAGCACATAGGCACCACAATTTAGGCATGGAGTTGCCTGTGTGTTGCTAGGTGGCTGGCAGGAAGAATAAGAATGTAAAAGTCAGAGTGGGGTGTCTAGCTGTCTTGCAGGGAAGCAAGGTGATCTCTGGAGCCAACAAATCCTAAGCACCTAAAGGACGGACTTTCCCTGATGAACCTCCTGCTCTTCCCTGCTGGAGGGAACTGGCTCCACTCCATTCAGAGCCTGAGGATGGGTGCCTAGAGCTTGATGCATCAGTAATTCTTTTTAAGTAATTTTGCTGATTGTTATATTCAAGGCCTACAAGAAATATCTTTGCTAGGGAATGGGACATCTGAGGTCTGCTTCCCTTTTAGATGAGACATCTCCTTGTTGCTCTAATTATCAGATTACAGGATAATTGAGAAGAAAAGAGGGAAAAGGTGTTCTCCACATGCTCAGATGAGCTGAGATCACAGTGAGGACAACACGTAATGTTCATGCAGCCAGAGACTGGGTAGTGGTCAGGTGCATGCTGGAAAGTAGAAACTGGGAACCTAGTCTGATCTGTTCTTGGGACAGCTTGTGCTTTGCACAGAAAAGAAATCTCCTCTGTCTCACCTGACTGCCCTAACCACTGCACTGGTCCTTTTTTTATCTTTTTATCTGCTGGCCTCAGTGATACTTCATCCGTGAGTGTGTGCAGCAGCTCAGGTCCAACAGCAAATACCAGGAGTGCCCTGGTAGAAGAGTGAGAGCTCATGCTCACCTGTCTCCAGGTAAAAGAGGCCTAGAAGTGGGTGATGCACTTCCCGGGTGAGCTCTTTGGTGCTAAGCTGTCTTGCAGAAGATAGAGGACACTGGGAACAGCTCTGATTTTAGTCCCTCTCTTCCCTTCTCCCAGGGTTTCTTTGCACTTATTGGTCACATTCAAGCAAATTTGGCAAAGGGCTCGATGTTTTAAAGAAATTACTAGAAGTTCCACCCAAAAAGTCTGCCAGAGAAGTTTATTCCATGCAAAGAAAAGCAACGCACACATGTACAGTCACATACATTTCTAAAGGATACTGTAAACTTGACTTCCATGTTTCTGTTGCAAAAGGAATTACTTTTAATGAAGTGGTCACAGTGACTGGATTCTTTACAGAGTCTGGTGCCCTTGGCTTGTGCTTGCAGTCTTCTCAGCGGCCTCCGGCACAGAGGCATCAAAACTCTGAATCATATAAGTAAATGGCTAGCTGATCAGTCTGGAAAAGCCCCTGAGCATGCCCAGGCACATAATATGAGGTATCTAGAGAGCTTTCAGGCCAGCCAGGAAAGCACATATTAGTTTGTGGTGCTCCTGTAAGTAGGCAGTCCTGGACAGTAGGCTTCTGAGATCACTTTCTTACACACAGGTGTGACTAGTTATCTTTCTTTTGTGACTTTTTGTGTGCTTGGGTTGTTTTTGTCTCTTCTTTGGATTTGACCATGAGTAGCTGAGATTAGCTCAGCAGACACCACTGTTGGTGGTGGGGTCATGTCTTGATACGCCTGGTGCCCTCAGAGTGCAGCTTTCAGGAAAGAGATTTCTCAGATTTCCTCACTTAGAAGCAATCAAGAGGGAAGCAGCACCATCTGGTGAGCAAACAGCTTTTCTATTTCATGTTTGCATGTTTTTGAGTACTGCAAATTTTCATATTTAAAATGAGCTTGCAGGTGAGGTCCCCTTATAGGAGTAGCATGGGATGAATATTCATCTCCTGGACAATTCCATGGGATTCTAAAGACAGAAAATTATCTTCAGAAATGTCTCTCCAAATCACAGAGACAAAAATCAACCTCAAGTGGACAAATTAGCTACATCCACAAAGAATCAGGTTCTGTCAGTTGGAAAATTTAGTCTGGCTCTGTTCCAGGTCTTTCAGTAGAATTATTTTAGGGTAACTTCAGCCAAACCCAGTTTTCTCCATTTTCTTTCTGGGATAGAGTGTCCAAAAAAAGTACGGCCATTCTGGGTTGCATGGTAGGGAAGATTGTAATATATTCAACATGTAATATATATTCAACAAATGTTATCACTAAATCTATTACAGGTAAATTGCTTGAAACATCACTAACCTCCAGGTGTTGGCATGTTCTTGTGCCATTGTCTGTTTTGATTGTGCCATTGTCTGTTTGAAAGCTCTTCATGAAAGAAACTTTTTCTTGAATGCTATAAATATATTGTCATCGTCTGACACAGACAAAAAGAAGAAAAGAGACAGAGAATTAAACTAGTTTCCTTCCAGGCAACAAGTCAGTGTAAATTTGGAATTACAATTGAAGAGCTCTTCACTTCTATTCCAATATTTATGGGCAATCTGACAGATTGCCTCTTAGCAAACTGTTCTTCTGGAGATGGTATGAGTCTTAAGATAGGAAGCTTTCTTCAAAATTATCCTCTTCAGACAGGGAATTCCCTAAGGGCTTTTTCCCTAAGGAAATTTCCCTAAAGGAATTTCCCTAAGGGTTCCCAGCTCTTTGTTTTTTAATAAATTGTTAGCAAGTATGCTTGGTAGGAAAACCCCTCAATCATGAAGACTACCTGAGAATCTACATCTTCTGTTTCATATGGAAACGGTCTCTGTTGTTAATTTACCACTGGCTGATCACCTGCTCACTTAGCAGCCACAGTAATATCAACTAGAATAGTAAATATGAAGTAAGAAGTAATAGCTCCCAGTCATATTCTAAAGGCTTACAGGATGCAAATTCTACTATAAAAGTACCTTTATTATTCAAAGTATAGCATAATAGAGTGGGTCACTTCCATCTTCAAGGCTTAAACAAAACACAGACACCCACACAAAAGAGACCTCTACAAAATGCAGCTGCTGAGTCTTTCATAATCTCATGATTTTAAAATCAACCATTACCAAGATTTTTGTGAGGGCTGACTCATAAGTCTTAACTGTTTGTGATTGGCCAGTACTGAGTAACAGATGGATGATTCAGATTCAGAGTGTATTTAATTATCTGTGAATTCCGAGCTGTAATAAAATGAAATTAATTCCATGAAAGTTCATAAATCAAACACAAAAAGCAAACATGTCATAACTACATAGAGCAAAAATATCAGGATAGGAAAAAAAACTTCAGAAAACTGTAAACAATATTTTACAAAGCTCTTACTGCAAAACCATGCTATATCCATTAGCTATAATTTTGAGGCCAGGTCAGTTAAATTCTACATCTACTTTGCATTCCAAATAAATAGAAATTGGCATTGCAATGTGTATATAGAAAATTCCATCTATACACTGTGTTTTGTTATAGATATGAAATGTGATGACATAGGGAATAGGTGGTGACATGTTTAAAATGAAATATTTCATTCTTTTGTATTCATGTTATTCTTAATAAATTATGATTGCAGCTGAGTAAATAATTCACAGTGAATAATTTATCCAGAGGCAAATTCTGAATTAGACTGCTGGATATGTGGAGATAGATTAGGTTCAGATATAATGCTTTTGCTTGGGAGTTGATTTCTTTTCAAAGTCTGACTAATACTTTGGATCACCGATAGCTGATTTTAAATATTCAGAACAGGAGCTCTTATGTTGAGTTAGAAGTGGTTAGATATATTGAGCAGTATCATTTCAATGTCAAAATCAGAGAAGAAGGCCAAAATATAATTTAAAACTACTGTGCTCAGTAATTGAAAACGTAGTTACCAAGAACACTTTGGGTTCTTCCATTTGTCAGTAACACAGTAGGTGTTATTGCAAACAGGCCCGTTTTTTAGAAATACTTGTATCAGACATGTAATTGTTTGAATACTTGATTATAGCTCAAAAATGTTTTGTCATTCTTACGCAAGTCTAATTGCAACAGGATATTCAAATACTAATAAAAATTGCTCCCTCTGATGTTATGGAGAAATCAGGACCATGATCATAACTCTTTCTGACCACAGTCTTTCAGGTTGGGTCATGCCAGAACAGAAAAGTGCAATTAGTTTAATAAGTCTCTCCTTGCACAAGTTTTAACAAATCTGGTTCATTATCTCCACAAATCCTTTGCAAGTCTCTCACCATTACTTTGCACTAGATTCCTCAGAAATGACGCTGGCTGCGGCTCCGCATTTCCAATGTCCAGTTATAGGAGCTGATACAGTGTCAGCTCTGCAAAGGAATATAGATACCACAGCCAAGAGTAATAGGTTAAGATAAATATATTGCCCTTTGACCAGCAGAACGTCTGACGAAAATAAGGCCTTGTTTTTGCTAGTGTCATTGACTCCTTTTGCTGTGCTGAAAATGAATCCACTCCAACAGTTTGGTTTGTCTATTAAGAGACAAAACATTACTTCAGGTTCTGATTTAAAGTGTCTCATCAGTTTTATTCAGAAAGAAAGAGAACCTATTCCTTAGAGACATAGAGCTTTCTATTTGGTTTGAAAAACAGCCACCATCATTGTGCTCTCGTGACAGAGAGGGCCTTATCAATCTGACCAAAAGATTATTTAAAGATCTCCTCCATGCCTATTTGCTCAAATTCTGTTTTTACGTAGCTACTGATTCTGCCCAATTGCATGATTTTCCTCTTTCTTCCCTTACTCACAAAACATCCAGACTTGCTCTGTGCTGCTCTTTCCAGGAATTATCTTAGACCATTAGTGTCAAAAGCACAGTGGTATTGCAGCCCTCCAGTGACTGCCATGGTATGTTTTCTGGTGGGATATGCTCTGTTCTCTGGCCTGCTGAGGGTGCTGTGTATTCAGCTAATCTACACTGACTTTTGCCTTTGTGGATATATATAGTGAGGCCAGCAGAAAGAGTTGTGGGAGATTTGCCAGGAGGCCTGGAGAAATAGAAAAAACACCTGACAAGAGGTGTTTTTTAAAGGAAATTAGGGACGAGAGAAAGATGCAAGAACTCTTGTTCTGTAAGAATGACAGAATAACTGTATTTACATGATTAATTTATTTATCTTAGTAATAGATTCTCTTTTCCTCCATAGGATTTTAATGCAAGAAGATGAAGACCACATTTTACATATATTTGCTACTGGCTGGGCTTCACTCTGTTGCCCATGGTCAGCTTGCACCCAACCAGCATGATGGACATGATCCAAATGAACCTGAAGACCATGTACATCACAAAGGTGAAGCGATCTCTTGCCTCAAACTAGTGCCACACAATGCTGACTTTGCATTTCAATTTTTTAACAAGGTTACACTGGAGGCACCTAATAAGAACATTTTCTTCTCTCCTGTAAGCATCTCCATTGCCTTTGCAACGCTGACCCTAGGGGCTAGATCAACCACACAGACTCAGATCCTGGAAGGACTCGCCTTCAACCTTACAGAGATGCAGGAGAAAGAGATACACGAAGGCTTCCACAACCTCCTCCACATGCTGAGCCATCCTGAGGGTGGGGTCCAGCTCAACATGGGCAATGCTATCTTTCTAACAGAGAAGCTGAAACCCCTAAAAAAGTTTTTAGATGAAGCCAAAGCTTTGTATCAACTGGAGGCTTTAACCACTAACTTTAACAATCCCACAGAGGCTGAGAAGCAGATCAATGATTATATAGAGAGGAAAACACAAGGGAAAATTACTAATTTGGTCAAGGAAATGGATCCACAGACTGTAATGCTCCTGACTAGTTTTGCTTTCTTTAGAGGTAAGTCCTCCAGTGTTCATGTTCATGTTATTCATTCTTATCAAATGATCTCATCAGCTGCCTCATTTGGAAATTGCTCCAGGGGAAATTTCCAATGCTCTTTGTTGGGGCGGAAGCCCCTCATGGCATGCTGGAGCCAGATAAAGCATCAGGGCCCTGCTCAGCACCAGAGGCGGCAGGAGACCCTGCAGCCTGGGATTTCCCCGTGGCAGCCATGGGAGCTGTGCTCCGAGACACAGCCTCCGTGAAGCCTGAGCTCATTTTCATGGGTTTAGCCATAGCTCCAACTGCCCCACATTCTTTTAGTTTTCAGTAAAGGCACTGAGATGAATGCACAACCTATTCCTTTAAAAGTCTCTCTTTAAAAGCGTGCATGATTCGATTGCCTAATTTACTATATACCACATAATCCTATTTTTTCCTATTGGAATCCTTGAAATGTATACACACTAACATATTTATATACAGATGAAGCTAGTGATGAGTAGAGGAGGGCATTTTAAGGAACAAAGTGGAAATGGTGTATTTTTGATGGGGGTTTGATGATGTGCTATTAAGCCTGACACAACAGCACCCAAATATGAGATCCGACATTAATTTTATCTATAGATTGAGGCTTATGATTAAAGTCAATAGAAATTAAATACATACACTATACGAACACACAGATGAAGTCACATAAGCCCTTAAATGACAACTTACAGAAAGGCCACTTAGATCACCTGAAGAGAAAAGTAATGGAACCTAATACACTCGTTTGACCAGGTAAAAGACTCTTGCCTTACAGTGACACACATATTTAAATGGTAAGTTCGAAAATTGTGAATTCAGCAATTGGAGGAATAGGTGAATATAACTAGTTATATAAAATTCCATATATGATGGAATGGGACATGGGATATTCAGTTGCATTTTCCCTCTCTATATCAGGCAACTGGGAAAACCCTTTTAAACCAGAGAACACTGAAGAAAGGGAGTTCTTTGTGGATGCTGAAACTATTGTGAAAGTCCCTATGATGTACCAGATGGGCAGATTTGACTTCTATTTCGATGAGGAGCTGTCTTGCACCGTGGTACGGCTTCATTACAACGGAAGTGCTACAGCATTTCTAGTTCTACCAGCAAAAGGGAAAATGAAGCGGTTAGAGCAAACTCTGGTCAAGGAAACCATCCAGGAATGGTCAGACCGTCTACTGCAGAGGTAATCTGCCAGTCAGCTGCAGCAGCACCTAGATTCATAGTCTCTTTTCTTTTTTAGGAATGCAAACACTACAGACTTGCTGATTCTGGGAACTGAGTGGGTTATTTTTGGCTTGTGCATCCTAGCTGTAAAAATCTTGCAGCTGGTTGGTATTTAATTATTCTCTTGTCAATGCCTGAGTGACTTTCTGCTCCCTGCACCAGAGTGGAGACCATCTTGATGCAGTCTCAGGAGTACCAAATAGCAGTCCCTTATTGGGGTTTCCAAAAGTCATTGACTGAGTGAGAAGTTGACAATTCTATGGCAAACCCCCTATACTGAGGTTTCAGCTAATGTGTTTTACCTCACATATGTCACTGACACACCATGACTCAGACATATGTCCAAACCCTGAATAAACCATAACTTAGACAGATTGTATTAACACATACATACATAATATGTCCTACACAAAGATCTTTCTTACAAGGGCCATTGCAGCACTCAGTGGTTGTTAGACCAGGCTGGTGCCCTGATTTTCTGGCGTTTTGTTTTTGAAACTATAAAAATCTAATAAGGTTCTGTTAGCTCCTACCACTGAAACTAACATCAGCTAACACGTTTTACAACCTTGTTTGTCTGGGAGGGAAGAGATCTAAGCACCAGGAGATGAGTAATATCAAGTTAATACGTGCCTAATTTACCAAGCTCTACCCTGATTCACAGCTAACAAGGCTTTGGAGTTCACACCCATGATTCTTGGTGCATCATTATAGAAATGCCGCCACAGTTAGTAAAGACATAGTGGGCAGCAAATTGGGTATGAGCTAATAATGTAATGCCTCAACTATGAAAAATAAAAACGTATAATTCTCATGTGCAAAATCAGAAAAATCCTTATCTAAACAGATTGTTGGTGCAAGTACCTTCCAGACCAACATATGAATAAATACTCCATGTGAGAGGCTCTGAGAACCAAATGGCAATTTCAATTCTACTATTATGTTGATGCCAGTGTTAATAAACTTGGTCCCATCATCTTCTAATGCACAGGGCAGTATCACAGAAAGGCAACAGTAGTGGGGTTTGGATTCTGTTCATTTTGCTGTTCATCCCAAGTTACCCCAGGGACAGACATCAGAAGATGTGAGCTAAGCTACCTAAAGAGTAATTCCAGCAGTAGGTGACTAGGAGGCTCTGTAGGTCCCTAAACAGCATGTGAAGAGAAATCCAGCAGAAAGCATACCAAGCAGGAGCTGCCCACAGGTAGCCTGGAGGTGGTGTGAATCCCATCAGGAGTAACTTGGAGAATACAGTCTGATCTCTGGAGCTGGACAGAACGTGTCCTATATATCAACTCTGACTGCTCCTCACTGTTCAACGCAGACTTGATCATGGGCAGCTTGTGGAAGGAAGACAATTAGAAAATGGGGTGCCCAAGGATGCAAGTGGTAAGGCACAGACAAAAACACTGCTCTGCTTTGAAGTGCTGGGGTTTGTCGCACTTTTCCCCAAGCAGACCTGTCTGTGCCCCGCTTCAGGTCCCTCCTTGCTTGAGCAACCTGGGCTTTCACCTCTGTGCCTCATCTTCCCTGGCTGTAAAGAGGGGCTCTCATTACTGCCCTCCTTTGCAGAGTACTCTCATATTTGCTAAAGCAAAACGCCAGATAGATATCACTATTATTACCACTATTATTATTACTATGAATGACAGCATCTGTATCACCGTGAGAAGGGCCAGCAATCAGATTAACACTCATTGTACATTCATGGCTGGTCCAGCCCCATGGTATTTGACAACCATGGGAATTACACAGCTTTCCCACCATCATTTACCTCAGTGAAAGATCTGTCTTACCACCCTCTGTGTTTCTCTTCTGTCTAACAGCAAAATAAGACTCTACTTCCCCAAATTTTCTATCTCCGGGAGCTATGAAATAAGGAACATCCTTAGCAAGATGGGAATCGTGGATGTGTTCACCGACCAGGCAGATCTCTCTGGCATCACTGGCACCCCTGAGCTGAAGGTTTCTAAAGTAAGTCTGTGGCCACCAGCCCTCTTCTTCCTTTCACAAACACACGTCCTACCACAGAGAAAGCTACCTTTTGTGGTGGCATCCAGAAACACCAGCTAAACACAGCTCCCAGATTCCCAGCTTGCCACAGCCAGGATCACCCTGGCTTCAGTCTGTGAGTTTACAACTGAGAGGATTTTGGCCCTCAGTGACAGTGGAGATCAGATTATTTTGCCGCACAACTCTTTTTTCCAAGATTGTTATTGGTCAAGATCCTCTGCGGTGTATCTGGAACATGAAGAAAAACACCAACCCTCAGCTCCTCAGCAGGAGGCACTAATGCTCCTGGGCACATCACAGCCCATCCTAGCACCCTGCAGACTCAGTTTTGGAGGTGCAGAGCTGGCCTCCCCCGCATATGCCTGAAAGCTGGCCAAGAGAGCAGGGCAGCAGCCTGGTCACCCCTCCACCCCGGTTAGAGGCAAGTACAGAGCCCTGCCAGGGCTGGGGGCTGGCTGGGCATGGGCACCACCAGGGCCTCCCCTGTCCCAGGATGAAGAGCAGAGACTGGTGAGAGGCAGTAGAAAGCACATGGGAAAGAAAGATCAGAGAAAATCTCAAGATTAGGGGATACAATTTGGACAAAAGAGACTCTCTTTTTTTTCTTTTATTTTAATTTGGAAATTCAATAGAGCATCACTTTTAGTGGCAGTTTATTTGCATTTGCCCAAATAATCTCTTTTCCTCCTCTTCAGGTGCCTTGTTTCCTCGTATGTAATAGGACAAATAAAAGCATTTAACTCAATGCGAGAACAGAGACTGTTATCCTCTTTTTATTTGTCTCAAACAGCACAAGAAGCCCTCACACATTTTGTAAGCATCTTGCCACCCTTCAGCACAGAGTGGATTTCACTGATGATCTTCTTACAAGTGGAATGTCCATTCTTCATACAGACTTTAGTACAGAAGACAAATAACTTGGGACTTTTTTTTTTTTTTTTCTTTTGAGATTTCTGTAGCTCTATCCTGGTCCTCATTTAAAGCAGTTATGACAACACAGCTCACATCTCTGCTGCCCCTATAGATCCGCTGCAGTGGATCCTCCAAGGCAGGGCTGCTTTAAAGACAGTCTGGTTCACCTCTCAGGTGGCTGTTTTCTGCCCGGAATGACTGTTTGTGTTCTTTTTTCCTAGGTTCTCCATAAGGCTGTTCTGGACGTTGACGAGAGCGGTACTGAGGCAGCAGCAGCAACTGCTGCTGAAATAATGACCATGTCTCTCCCTCCAGCCATTGAATTCAACCATCCCTTCCTCATGCTGATTTTTGATAGAGATACAAACAGTACTCTCTTCATAGGAAAAATAGTTAACCCGACTATCACTAGCTGAAGTGACATATGAATTCTTATTGTTATTACTTATTAAAGAAGTTGTGAAACCATGTGATGTGATTTATTTCTATTTGTACCAGCTTAGTATAAAATTCTATTGCAGGAAGTGTTTTCATTCTATGCCACTATCGAAAACTGATGGTATTGACCATGACACTTGCTTAGGAGGAAGCAAGAAAAATGTTTTGAATTCATCTGACAAAGAATGACTTTTTTTTACTTGACTGAAAGCCAAGGAAAAACCTGGTAAGATTTGCCAGTATTTGGCTAGAGACATTTGTATTACAATGGAAGATTCCTGCTTAGCAAGTCATTGTCAGCCAGAATAACAGATAAAATGATTAACACTTCTGCAAGCAAAGCAGAAGTGGTTGTAATTTACCATAAGTACATAAGCAAGTAAATAAGAGATGGAAAGAGCTGGATCAACAATGCAGGGTTGTCGGAGACAGAAGCTTCAAATGGAGTCAGCACTGGAAACGTGAAAAGTTGTCTTAAACAGGGAGAGAGAAATCTCTTTTCTCCACCACAAACCTTTTATCACTTTTAGCATTAATCTAGCAGCAAATCTTCCTGAAAGAGCTTCTTGCAGCTCAGAACAGAGCTGTAGGATCAAATCTGCTCTTCATCCTGAAGACTTTCAACCAGGTATTGCCAATTCAACAGACTTAGCCCGTGTGGGTGGTTGACTTCTCACACATATATCCGTCAGTGGTCAGAAGGAGGATGTAGCTGGATGAGCTGGCAAGGTATTTGGACATTAATTACACAACATGCTGTCAGCTGAGATTTGTAGAGAACATTTAATGAGGGTCTAGCAAATGGTAGGTGTTTGAAGTGCCGTCCTTTTATAGCCACCAAGGTAAATAGGTAGATATCACCCCATAAGCAAGTTGCCTGGCCCAGGGGGTGGTGGCAGCCACCCAGGTGGGTCTTAGGGCTGCTTGAGGGCAGTCTGGTAACCCCTTTTAACAGACTTGCCTTGGCATCAGGTACAAGAGCACAGTTGCCCCTTTCTTCCCTACAGCTGTGTTTTTTGGAAGGAGATGAAATGGTGTCACGGCATCAGGAATCGCAGCAGGAGCGTCCGAATGGCTTGGGAAGCTAAAAGCCTCAGTAATGTCTTGTGTGACCTCTGTGAAATTAGAACAAGGGTGATTTTATCAGTCTGGTGCATATGTAAGAAACAGCAAAGCACTCTCCCCCCTTCACAGTTGAAAGGAAAGCCCCCTTTCTGCTTTGTGTTCCTAGTAAAAATGTCCTGTCAACTGTCACACTTGGTGCTTGATGGTGTTTTTTGACTAACTGCATATAATCTCTGCATTGGTAACTGTATGAGCAACTCGCAAGCATCGATGGCAGGAATCCCAGTGAAAGAGATGCATGTGCACTACATCATCTTCCTGGCTCCTTCCTGCACTCACGTCCATCTGTTTGGGTGGTTTTGTGGCCCGACATGCCCACAACAATAATTCCTAAGGCAATCTATCTGACCATGCAGGTTTCTTGTCTTTCTGAAATACAACTGCACAGTGCAGCATCAATAAGGCTAATCTTAGCCATTGTCACTCCTACTGTTAACTGCAGTTAAAGAACTGTCATACAGAAAAGCAACAGGAAAACCTTTAGGGATGAGAGAGCTCAATGAGGTCAGGTCCTCAGATATGTATTTCTTGAGCTCCCTGGTGTCGTGCCAATTTGCACCAGTTGAAAAACTGATGTATTTGATTTTAGTAGAGCGGTTCGTGGTTTACATCAAGAAATGTGGAAGAAACAGAGGTCCCAGATGCACAATTATCTGTGGCAGCCACAAGACTAAATATTGGTCCCTCCCTTGTAAACCATTTTGGAATTGATGGAGACATATATATATATATATATATGCATATATAAGCATAGTAAGAGGAAGGTTGTCCCCATGTGGTTCTGGGAGAGATCTGAAGATCAAGAAAATCTCTCATATCAACTAAATCAGCTTTTTGCTGTTAATCTGTATTTTGGGAGGGAGACTCCATTCCTTCCTACCCTCAGTACCTTGGTGCTCTCACACACATATGCCCCTTTCAGCAGGATGTGGGAATTCTGTTTTTCTCCTATATTCTGGGAAAATGAGACCACGGGGCTTTAGAAGGGAGGTGCAGGGCAAATGTGCTGTCACACAGCACTGGTGCACTGCAGCATGTCTCCTGCATGACCTCTCTATGTTTGTAGAAAGTGCTGGAGAAGTTGCCGGCACAGCGGGCAATGCAATGTCTGTGTGCCAGCAGTGGGAAAACAGAGCAGTGACAACAACGGGTGTCTGCCATCCCCACGGGGGATTTCCTGCCAATGTCAAGATCGGCACTGGGGAGTCGTCTGCCAGACTTGCTCCATCAGACAACAGCTCCTGGTTTATTGACATCTTGCTGTGATTTTCCACTGCAGGATTTGCCAGAGACAGTGTTGAAATAGAGGCAGGCACCACATTCAGCACAAAAGAGCAGCAGACAGCTTGCTCCCTGCCTACGTCCATGCTGCGCTGTTTGTTACGTAGCTCATCCTCGTCTCTCCCCCCATCCACCAAGTCCTACTCTCCGAATCCTGCTATCGTCGCAGCAAGCATCACCAAACAGATTTTCCCTATTACACTTGCTCTTTGCATTTCCTCTCTGCACCAGCTCTTTTTCACAGCCTCCCACTCCCTCTCCTGCACATATTTTTGCCTCCCACCGCCGGCACCGTTCCGGTGGGTGGGAGGTGGAAGCTGCTGGTTCAGCTGGGCAGCTCTCGCTTTCCTCCTCCTCCCAAAACAGGGAGCAGGAGGCAGCAAGTCCCCTTTCCTCCTGCTGACCATCCCTTGGGCACTCACGGCAGAGTGGGGAAGGCTGGGCAAAAAGGTAGAGTTTCAAGCCACCTCCTTCACCAAGCTGCTCCCTTCAGTGCAATGAGCAATGCGTGGTTTCATGAAGCAGTGATGCATCTCAGGAGTGATTAGGGACCAGGTTCATTAGCTGCTGACACAGCTGGCACAGCTGGGGATGGGGCTTACAGCTGCACTTGTGGTGATTCCAGGTTTTGGTGACCTGACTGGCCTCTGGCGAGGCAGAAAACCCCTTTTCATTGCCTGCTCGAGGGCCATGCCATCTGCTGCACCCCAAAAGCCTCCGGTGTGCTCCAGGTACCGCATCCCAACACAGCAGCAGCCTCCCCAGCTAGCACACTGTTTCTGGAAGGATGCATTCGGGGTGCATTTTGTTCTTTTCTCGCCCTTGTCCAAGGCTGCACCTGGAGGAAGGGAACCAAACCTCCCCTCATTTCCCACCCCATGTCCTTCAGCTGTCCTGAAAAATGGAGCCAAGGGACAAACGTCCCATTTACGCTTCAGGCAGGTGTAGTTGGGCGGCTCTTGGTGAGCATGCAGAAGGATCTGTGTCAGCATAGCCTTTAGCCTTGCAAAGACGGTGGTGTTGCCTGCAACACAGCTAACCTGCTCTGTGCCAAACAAACAGTGCAGGGCATACCTGTCGGGTTTTGCCTGGACACATCTTGGCCTGCCTGGAGTTTTGTTTTAGCTTGTTTATGTGTAACAATAATTATCCAACACTCAGGTAACTGTTACCTAATTTGCTTATATTTTTCCTTGTATTAGTACAATTTTATGGTATAATATCTATGTTTTGTTACAAATATAGATATTTCTGTAACTAGTAGATATGAAGAATGAGCAGTTATTCTGTGTGAAGTGTCTATGGCCCTAGAATGAAAAATTAGTACAGGCAAGGTGGCATGATAGCAGGAGATTTGAGAGTTCAGGCACAGGATGATACTGGAGGCCCCAGGGCTATAAACAGCTCACCAGTGCTCAGTTAATGGTCTTTAGAGGACCGCAGCCTTGGGAGCTGAGTAAAACCAGTCTGGGGGATAAACAGGAGAACAGAGACGGAGTGCCCAGTGTAAGGCACACTGCAGGTGATAAGCTCAGGTGTATGTGCATCTGTGAACCAATGAGGGAAAAGCAAGATGTAGAGCATGTTAGGAAATGTATAAAAATGATCCCAGCTGGATCCCGGAGCATGGAGTTTGCACCCACTGCCCTCATACTCCTCCCAGCAAGGACGCAGGATGCGGCCATCCTGCTGTTCCCTTCACTTGAGGCTGAAGCCATCGACTTGAGGACCCAGCAGGGCAGAGAAAGGGTAAGCATAACACCAGAGAGTGGGGAAGATGCTAAAAACTTTTTGTATACTAATTTTAACTATATGTAATCTGAACTGTAAGTCTTAATTTTATAACCAGAGTAATTCTTGGGAAAGACTGTTAAGATTTTAAATAGACTACTGGTAAATTCTCATCTTTGCATACCAGGCAGCAAGCAGCATGCTGGCCACGTAAGGATGGTCCCAGAGGTTACCGAGAAGGGAAGGGGGACAGAAGCCCATGAGATATGCAAGAGGCTCACATGCGGTTATATGCTGGGTCCAGACAGGAAAAGGCTCTCCTATCCACAAAGCTGCCCTGGATGCCAGCTTGTGTAGTATTTAGAGCAGGAGTAGGAATACATCATGGGTTTACCCAAAAGGCATGTTTCAGCACAAGATCTGCTTCACAGAGTAATACCAATGTCCCAGAGGTCCCTTCTGCAGTGCATAGGTGTTGGCACCTACAGAACTGACATTTCAGAAGGAAAGCATGCCAATAGAGAAACGTCTTTGCCATCAATCAGTGATCTCTGCCAGCTGCCGAGCACTTAACACTTTGTGGACCAACATGGAGCTAAAGCATCAGAGAAAACCTGTCCCACCCACAGTGCTTCAAACCGCTGCTGTGGTCTGGAAACTGACGAAGGCAGTGCAAAAGACATCATTACAACTCCTTTTTCTTTGCCTCCTTATCTTATCTGATATACTGATACTCTGTTACTCAGTCACTAGATATTTAGCAACTTGACCAAAAACACTTTTTTTTTTCTTTTTCTGGGGGTAGCCATAAGAAATAAGATTTCATCATTATTTATTCTGTTTTATCTTCAGTAACTGAAGCAGTCAGCTACACATTAGTGGAAGGCATCAGCCTGCCTCTACTCACTGAAATGGTATCTCACTGAGCAGAAGAAACCACAGCTAAAAACTCTAGCGATCACTTTCTTCACAGTTACATGGAAAAAAAAATATATTTAAAAATAAATCTTTCCACCTGTAAATGACAACAGCCACACAGAAGGAGCTGTGGCCAAGCCTGTGTGTGCTCATCCACGTGTACCAAAGTCACCGCTCTCAGAGGGCCCAGCCTCTAACCAGAGCCGAAGTCGAAACCTGTAATCCAGTTCACGTGCTGGGGCTGAGAGGCCCTCCTCAGGCGCTGATGGCAGCCAGCATTTTTAGGGACACCCTCTTGTAGGCTGCGTGACAATGTGGCTGTACGAGCCATTAGTTCCAGCAGATCAGCGTGAGAAACCAGTTGTGATTGTGATGGCTCTTTAGGCAATCCGAAAATATGAATTTGAAGTAATTTTTTTACAATTTGATGTAATTCTATCCGTTATTTCATAGCCATGGGTTTGCTATGTTTTTTAAACAGAGAAGCTATTTGCCTGCTAAATGATGCAGCTGAGAGATAATCAGACTACCTGGTGTGTTGAAATAGCTGGCTTCAAAGTGAGGGAGATAACTGTTTAAATAATGTAACATGTTTGGCCACAGATAAAAGTCTAGCATGACTTAATATTTGTGTAACATCCAAAACTTTAACAAAAGCTTTAGCAATATACCTTAGAAGGATTTACTTTTCATATATTCTCCAAATATATCCTGGGCTCCTCACACAGCAGTGTGGAAAAGACACACTTATGGCATAGCTCTGCAGTGGAAATGAGCTCAGCCTGTCCCACTGGGGGGATTGCAAGGGCAATGCTGTCCCACATAGCCCACGGGCATCAGTCAGGAAAGCTTGGCTGACTCGGCAGCCTTCCCAAGCAGCCAGATCCTGCATGTGTTTTTCTTCATGAAGTAACTTTTTCTGGTCACAGAAGAAAATGTTTCTAACAATTCCAGATTTTAGTGAAACACAAAGGTAAGGTTCAAGACACAAAGGGTATGTTTGTACTGGCAGCTGCAGGAAAGCTCGGCCCCCTGGTCAGCACGGGGTGTGTGTGAGGGGGTGCTGGTTCTGCTTATGCCCGTGGCCACTGTAACCTGGTCACATGTGAGCCCACCTGGGTCAAGAAAGCAGGGATATCCCTATGGCGAGGGCTGAGGAGGGAAGGAGCCACAGGGTCACGGCTCCCAGCCTCTGCTGCCAAGCAGGCTGCCACCAACCCCACAGCTCTGTCCTGCTGTGCCGCTGTCCACCCTGTCCTTCCCTGGGTAGCACAGACGATTTCCCTACAGGAGAAATGCCAACTTTCAAATGTCCCGTTTAACCTGAGATAAGCAAAAAACACATTTTTAGGCTGTGACAACAGGGTTCACTGAACCATTGCAGAATCAAAAGCAGATACTTCAAGACAGCCCCCATTTTGTTTCATCTTAGTTGTTCTGCCTATCATCTCTATATTATAACCAATGCAGACTGCATTGACCAACATAGGGCATGTTTCAATGGCTCTCTGGGAGGAGATCAGTCGCAACCCCCCTGCAGACTGGGAAGTGACAGCGTCAAGGCCATGCAGCAAGGTAGCACAAAATCTGGGCGTTTCTGAGATTACTGGGAGATGGTGGTGACTGCACTTTAGAACAGGTTTCTGTTTCCCCCACCCAAATGCATCCCTGATGTGCTCACAGAAAGAACGGTGGGTTTTAGCACTCTGCTCCCTCCTGCCTGCTCCTCCCCAGTGCTGGTGGAGGTTGGCATGCCACCAAGGCATGCTTTCTTCTCAGCTGCCTTCCCCAGCTCTGCTCTCAGGTGTCTGGGATTTGACACCTTTCCTGAGCAAACACTGGCTAAGGGACTAAAGGATGCAGCCCACATCCTGCCAGCTCTGCACCTGTTGGCTTGATGTCCCTGCATTTAGTTATGTTCAGTGTCATTGTATTTCTTTCCTTCAGATGCATTCATGCACAGAAGTGCCTGCACACGCATGCACACACACACACACACACACACACACACACACTCATCTTTGTTGCATGTTTTGGGATCGTGAATATTAAATGCTCTTCTAGAACTAAACCAAATAACTCCTCAGAAGATTGTGGTTAAGACGCTTGCAATGCACAGTGGAGATTATTCTATAAGAAAATGATTTTCTAGCTTATATCTTTGTTTTCCAGTCTCTCAGAGTAAATTTAAGATAACCCTGATGTTTGCTTTGCAGCTATCATGCTGACTTTGCATACTTCTTTCACCCCCATGCCCTCTTGCTTTATTTTAAACTAGGAGATAAAACTCTGGGCAAAGACTCCATTGCACAGCTTATTTTTCTTTTCAGCAGAACTGAAAAAGAGAAGAGGCATTTACGTTTCTTGAGTGCTTAGGACCAAATTTCCAGGCTGGCTTCAACTTCTGTTTTTGCAACCTCATCTCTTTGAGCTTGCTTGCCTGCAGGCTTTCTGTACCATGCTGCAGACCGGCCTCGACACCTGCATCTATCACATCCACTTGATTTAGATGTGCTACTACCAACCTAAGCTGCAGCATGTGCACAATTACTAACTTGGTCCTTGCCACAGCCTGCCCAGGGAAGAAAAACAGATATGTCGTTAGAAAACTGCTTCACAGGGAGAATATTCATGCCACTTTGCTGGTGCAGATAGCTGTACTGCTATCAGTGCAGCTGTACTGCCATAACCGCTCCTAGAGAGGGTCTCTCAGTGCCTCAGCTCTCTCGGGGAAAACTCAAAACCCTTCACGCTGTGGCTGTTCTGCACACCTAGGGTAGGAGCTGCTCTGTAAGGCCTCTAAGCATGGGAGTCGTGCAGACACAGGGACAATATATCTATGCCTGTGGTGCTAGCTAGCAGTGGAAGCTGTCAGTTTTGCATGGCTTCACATATTGAAGTTTGGTCAAAAAGGCAGAAACAGTTTAATTAATTTCCACAAGAGATTATCTTTGAAAATCAATTCACTTTCACATTACAATCATATCCACACAGGAATCAAGGTTCTGCTATGACCTAAAGGATTGGTTTAAGGCAATATAGTTCCAGAATGGAAATTTTCTGTACAGAACCTTTTGCTCTGGTATATGACAACCTTTTTCATATGTCACCTGGCAAAGAGTTTAAGCTCAACCAAAAGTCACTTTTATGCTGGAATGAAAGTCCACAAAACAATTTAGGGTGGTAACATTTTTGCACCATAGTTCTGCATCATTTGCTCATGTACACAGCCCTATGTCAGCTAAATACTACTGATGCAGTAATAAAATATGTCCACACTGAAAAGACTGCTATTTTTCTTCTCTTTATTATTGCAATGGTCTGTATCTTATAGATTTCATTCTTCAGATGCAAAGTGTCAGTTCTCTATTTTTTATGTTCTCTTTAGTGCTTCTGCTGTGTCAGCTAGCAGACTTCCGTCATCTGTAGCCCATCATGTAACACATTACCTGGGAAGAACAATTTGATCTGGTACACAATAACAAGAGTCTGAGCATCTGAGCACATTATCATGTACAGTCGATATTACTCACATACAAGCCTAAGAAGGAGTTGAGACCTGCCATCTAGAGTGTATTGGAGCAAAGAACACAAGCTCATTTGCCTACAGTCTAAGCTGTATAGAGTACAGACAAGGTGGAGTATCACTGAGTCTGACCTACCACAAATATCAAAGTAGGTCTAGTGACTACATTATCACTATAGAGAAGAACTGCAGAACATCTTTGTGACCAAGCTTAGATCCTCCATTGCATATTATGAATACGATACACCTAAGTTGTAGGTTAGGTATGGTCAAGCTGAAGATATAAGTTTGGGTGGAAAGCGCATGAACTACGATGCTCACTATACCAAAATCTGTTCTCAAGTTCTCCCTTCTCTTGATAAAGAACCCTTAATTTCATGTTATTACTGTGCTGATGTTCACAACATCACAGAGAGTAAAGTCTTGTTAAATATAGTCACACAGTCAATAAAATATAGCTGAAATATCATACTCACCCTATGTTTATCTTCTAGCAAATAGAAATGTTGGCTGACAAGAAGTCTGACCACAAGACTGACTTTAGGACAATGACTGGAACTTGAAGACACCACTGCTCACTGAAGAAGAATGGGTGGTGAATGGTAATTTAAACCTCCTGTCAATGCAAATGCTTCTGTGTTCATTACAATGCCAAAATGAGAAATGAATACCCCCATCAAATGTAAATTATATGATGCAGAAATCTCACATTCATTCTATAATCAGCTGCTGACCAAGGTTACTATCATTCAGTATGGAGTGACTTCAGTGGGTTCCAAAAATTCTTTCATTATACAGGGAGCAAAGTAGGTGCTTTCAATCAAAAATGACTAAGAAGGAATAATCTGAAGAGGTTGGATGAGACCTTCTGGGGGGTAGAAGGGATGCCTTGGATGTATTCAGCAACTGATTCTGATCTGGCCACAGACCCAAGAAGTGTCTGAAGACTATTCACACACTGGAGACACCACTCTCTTCAAAGGAATATATAATACAATGTATTACAGGCTTTTAAACTCTGAGTTTGCACAAAATCTTTACTGTAAGAGACTGGGAATCTTTCCAAGAAAAGGCATATTGAGTAGTGTTGGATATTATGTTCATGGCTATAGCATAGAAAAGCAAGATTAACCTATTGCTGACTCTTCACAGAGACCCTAATGGTGAAGGTGCTCTAAGCCGGCCTATGGTCCATGTCCTCTGGGAACACAACCTTCTACTCCAAGTGAATCAGCATCCAAAGAGACTGCACTGCCAAGCAAACAACGCGTCAAAGTGCCATCACCAGCAAAGGAACAGGCCTTCAATGGGTTTTGAGGTTTTGAGCTAGGATGGTTACTATTTCTCAGCTCAGTTCAATGAAGTCTCAGCTTCCTGCTACCTTTTCTTCCTGTCTTCCTTTTCTTCTCCCCTCCTTGCAGCTGTCCTTTCACCCTCTGGATGTAGATACACATGCAAAAAAAATGCTCAGTATGAACATACGGCACTACTGTTTGTTATCCAGCAAGTGAATATTAAGGTTGCATTTACCTCCAACACACTGAAAACCTAACTTACCAGCACAAAAATAAATATCCAAAACCTGAAACATGCAATATTATTTGTGTATATAAACAGTTATCTGGCCTACAGAATCAGTGAAACCTGGTTTCCATAGTTTCTCTGTAGTGGATTCTCCGATTTCTAGCAAAGACAAGCACACCAGCTCCACCCTATTACAGTGCAGGCTGTAAAAGCATCTCTGTCCTAGAGCAGGTCATTCTGCTTCATGAAATTTGTCTGAATTTGGTATTTTGCAGATCTTCATCATTTTGTCATATTGGATGCAAACAGAGGATATTTCCAAAATATATAAAAAAGGAATGAAGAGAAGGAGAGAAGAGAGAGAGAGAGAGAATGGGACAGGGAAAGTATAACCTCAATCTCTATTTTAAAGGGAAAAAAAAAAGAAATATCACTGAGTCACAGCTACATAGCTGGATGGCACTTCAGTTAGAAAATGTCAGGAACTGGGAAGAACAATCAAATGCTGTAGCACTCTGAAGGAAACCTCTCAAAAGAATATAAAATTTTCACCTGGATCCCATCAGGAGTGAAAGAGATTCAGGCATTGACTCAATTTCCCAAACAGTTTTTATAATATACATGTTGTTCTCACTAGCAGTCTATGTGCCTCCATAAAAGTTCCATTTCAAAGATGAGTAAGGTTGCTAAGTGACATTAGCACTTAAATCAAGGAAATGAATAATTAGCACCTCACATCTGGCACTGCCCACATATTAAATGCAATATTCTTATGAAACATAAAGAAAATCATACTGCAGTCCCTACACAGCTCATAGACATGGATTGTTGTCCATTTAACTATTTCACTGTCTAAATATTTTTCCTTATGGGAAGAAAACAATGGACATATCAGTTACATTTTTTTTTAACTGATAGTGGGTTTTTATGTCTGTTTTTCAAAAATTAATATTATATAAATGATTGAGTGATAGACACCAAGTGTACAATGTCTCTGGCCTTGCATCTGAGACTGATCATTATAGATATCTCTTCTATGCATCAGTGTGTAGTTTATTATCCTTTTAACTCGAACTCACAAGAACTGTGTTCTTGCCGTGTGACAACTTCATACAGTATTTGAAAAAAATGCTCATGTATTCTTAAAGATTTGTTTATTTGCCCTTCCTTCTCCACTTTATTTTTATTGTTTTCAGATAAACACTGTTTTTTAGAAGCCTCTGTAAGTGACTGGTCCCAGGATCAGCAAACAGGAATGGAGAGGAGCACATGGAGATCCCACATGGACTTGTCTCATTGAAGCTTGGGTTTAGCACAGCGCATAAGCAGTTTAAACAGAGCCACTAATTCCTGTATGAAAACTAATCCCTGCTTAAATACTTTGTGGAAGCACAGCCAGGTAGAAACATATATTTTGTAGGAAGAAAAGTTGCTTTTATATACCCACCCCGCCCAGCCTACTTGAAGTCTACACTGAAGCCATGAGAACAAGTACCAGACTTGTAGCAGGTTACTCGATGTCCATGTTGCAAAGGAAAACAAACAAACAAACAAGCAAAACACACAATGCACAGCTCTTTGCCAGCCACTCTGGACAGTGTGGCTAACACTAACTGCACTTATTTGGTACTTAGTAAGCCTCAGCACATTTCACAAGTGCGGGAGGGCATCTTTTGCTTGCCTTTTACAGGGGCCAAAGGACAGAGATTTCTTCCTTACACGAGGTAATTGCTTGTAATAATAATTCAGTCCAGACAGTCAAAGAGTACAAGTCACAGGAACTCAACTTGATTATTGTAGCAGTGAGATGCATGCACAATGCATGTAAACATGGAATATGGATAAGGAATAGCAGGAAAATACATTATATTCCAAGTTCAGATGATCACAAGTAGTTGATGGCAACACATTCTGTGACTTTGCAGATGCAATAATGCCTTCCTGTTTCTTTCTCTAGGCCTACCAATCACCTAGACCCTTTGTAATTCACGCCTTTAAAGTTTATTCTTTCAGGAATTTAAGATAGAAATTCACTTCATTTCACATCTACTGGAGAAACTTTGAGATGACCTCCCAGGAGGACAGAAATACTTTATAGGGATGGTTGTTTAAGTTTGTGTCTCCTGCCCACTTAAGTACTGTCTCATGGTACAGACTTAGTAAGGCACAGAAAAGGGCAGATGTCCAAACACACAAAATTATCCTTCTTCCCATCAGTGAAATAAAGGTTCTGATGACACCTGCTGGCTCCATGGGGACTAGGCAAACACCAACCACTCCCTGCTGTAGGTCTCGATTCTTATAAGTAGAAGCACACCTCAAATAAATTATTGAGAATAAAAATGTTCCTTTGCTGTGAGTCAGAGAATCACAGGAAGTAAGGTTGGGAGTGACTTTAAAGGTCATTTACTCCATCCACAGGAACAAAGCAGGGTTCAGGCTACTTCCGTCACAGTGGATGGTTGTTCTACCTACCATCGAAAACTGATAGCACTTCTCTGGATACACTATTCTCTTACTTCACGATTTTCACATTCCCTATGAAACCTTTCACAGTAAGATGCCCTGCTAACAAGAAATTATAATTTTGTTTGTGTGTTCAAGGACAATTAGACTATGTTTGACTGTGAAGCTGAAAACAGAAAGGAGATGCTTTAACCCTATATTATGAAATCCTACAGTTTTACTGCTTTGTCCATCCAGTACTACTAAGCACTGTAACACACACAACCCACCACAAGTGCGATACAGGAATATGTGCCTTTCAAAGATGCTTTTACTGTCATCTCATATGAACAATTACATGAGCCTAGTTCTCTAGGAAAATGGTCAGGCTTATAAACAGCATAGGTATGGAGCCATCACAGTGTTTGCATCCAGCTGATTTCAATTATAATGCATACTCTGAGTGGGAGAAGCAGCAGCCACCTTGATGAATCATCTAGTTGACAAACTGTGCTCAAGAGTCTGTATAAAGAACTGTTTTATAACTGTTAGAGCATGTTAGTTTATGTGTTATGAGTAATTTCACTGTGACACTTCAGAAGGAATACTACGGATCCTTGAAAATCATTGCTTTGTATCTCCTGAACTGCCCCTGGTGCACTGATATTTGTTTAGTCTAGGAAGGATGGAAGAGGCCAGATCACATTTAGCTAATACCCAGTCCCAAATATTTTCCTAAATTAACAGTTTTTACCTTAATTCTTCTCATCAGACTCCAGCCTGGACAGAATTTCTGACTCACCTCAACTAGCTCCATCAAGACAGAGAGAAATATCCTGTGTTTGCTTTACTGTGTCTGAATGTTTCCTAAACCAGACTGAGAAAAGTAACGCAATTTTGGGGCAAGGAAAAGCAGCCACTGAAGCAGAGGAGTTGCCAGACCCACAAGAAGAACTGTGAACGGATGAAAGGGATTTGTAACAGGGATCTGAGTATTTGGAACAGGCAGGTGAGCCTGCCTGTGCAGTATCTACCTCCAGGTAGCCAAGACCCACAGGGCCTTTGTCAAACAGATTGGTGAGAACTTGGACTACATATCACTGCCAGGTTTGGCAGAGTTGTATATGCATCCAAAAATACTTGTCTATTAGAGGACAGACAGTCTTCAGCTCCACTGCTGAGTTCTCTGTTGCCTATTGCCCATCCTCAGCACTGTGGCAATGCTGGGCTGGCCAAAGCTCCTCGCAGAGATGCAACAGGGTGGCAATACAGATGTATTGCTGGTTCTGGTCTCAGGGCTGGTTTTGCCATAAGCTGCAGAAAAGTGCAATTTTGTCAGTGTGACACACTGGCAATCCTCTCACAGAAAATGACTCTTCAAATATGTATAGTTTGGGTGCTACGCATATGCTGTGTGCTGTTTTACTGCTCGAAAAGCTCTGTTGAATCCAAGGGGAGACTGAAAATATAAATAGTATTTGGTGGGAGGAATACACTACTCCCGGTCGCGTGTGGAGGATACTCTCAGCAAGGTGTTACCCTGCATGAAAAACTAGCAAGGGCTTCATGAGTAACTTGAGAAGAAAGTTCCCTCAGAACTCTGCACACAGCCAGTACATCTCATAGCAGCCTTCTTTTTCTTCCAGATAAAATAGGATTTATGTGTTTTATGTGCTCCAGAAAAAACTTTACTGAGAAATTTGATGACTTTAAGATCTCTTCAAACCCTTCTCTTCATCACCATCTATACACAAAACTTCAACTTTTGAATATCAAATATCAATATTGTTCTGTCTTAACTGAAGCAAGGCTTTCAGCAGTGACCATGCATGCCAGAGTCCTGGAGCAAGGACTAGGAAGAGGCTCAGTTGCTATTATCATTGTTAATAAGAACACTGATTTTGCTGAGCACGAAAGCTGAGTATAGTTTTGTACATATCAGGTTTTCCTTGTATTGTCTTTTTGGGCCATGACCACAGTACAACAGAACATACACGAATTCAGAACCACAGAAAGGCAGCTTTGTTTGACCATATCAGATGCAAATTTCCTGCATGCAATAGGAAGAATTTGAACTTCAAATCCAACTGAATTAACCACAAATAAATATAGACGAGAAAATAGAAAAAAAATATGTCCACTCATCAGAGAACTGAAGTTGTGGAGTCACTGGGGCATTCACAGTGGAGATTTTGATGTTTAGGGAAAGGGCCATGTGATGTCAACTCTGTATCCCAGTCTTACATTCCGATATTCTTTAATACAATGCCCATACTTGGGGTGTATTAGTACAGGGATTGTTTCTAAAAGGAATAATGTTTTAAAAGAACTTGAACCAAGGAATAGTCCAGGTACCTAGAGCCAGTGACCATTCATGTCTCTGTTGAACATCTTAAGTGCATAAAACCTGCAAGTGCCCTCCAGCAGTGTGTCCTTGCAATGTGGACACCAAACTGGTCAGACCATGGAGGGCTACGTTGAGGTCTTAAGCACTTGCTTAGTAAGTCTTGCACTTTGTACGCAAATGTTGCTGTCACTTTTAGAGAGGTAATGCTCATCAGCAACACACAACAGCCTTTTTGCATGGAGTCCTGGATGCCCCACCCCTTTATGGGCTTTCCAAAATGCCTTCCTTTTCTCTGACTAAGCTCCCACTTAGACTGCAAATAGNTTTTTTTTTTTTGCTTGTTTGTATGTTTCAGTTCACTTGACAAATACAGACCAGTTCTGTTATCTCAAGTTTTAAGGCCATTTTTTTTTCTTTTTTCAATCCAAATCAGAATGAAATGTTCTGTTTCATTTGGGAGTATTTTTAAATGTAATTTAGGAGCATGAGAGGGAGAGAAGGAGTTCCATGTTTACATTTTATTTGGAATTAAGCCAGTGATCAAAATAGCAAAGAGTTTAGATCGTGCCCACACTACAGCAATTGCTGAGTAAACTATCTGTCTTAAAGTGTGTGCCTTGCCCAACTAACAACGATCAAGACCCAAAAACAACCTGTCAAATGTGTCCAAGGAAGATCAACTGAAAGTTCAAACAGCTTACCTTTATATCTCATAGCTCTGTACAACTTCTCCAGGAATGCCAGCTTCCCACATTTGGTCATTTGTAGGAGAAAGATCACTTAGTGCTTATCAGTTGGTTAATTTTGGCATACTGATACTCTGCTGAATAAATTGTATGCTCTTGAAAGGGGAGTGGAGCCCTGGTTTCTCCTCTAGGAGGAATGGCCTCATTGCAGGGCAAGGGAGCTGGCAACACCCCCACAAACGCTCTGCATCTGCTCCCTCCCACCTTTTGTTTCCCCCTGCCTCAGTGAATATTGACCTATTCTTTTACAAAATGGCATATTTTAAACAGGGTTGGATACTGCTTCTGCTAGTGAGTAGCTTAGGACCGGCCCGTAAAATAATTCTCATGGATGATTGGATGTGTGGGGCCAAATCCTGTTGGGCTGCCGAAGGGCTGGATACAGAGAGTTTACTGTTCTCTTGTTTCTCATGAAAGATTTAATTTATTTACTGGCATATAACCCTCCCTCTTTATGCCATTTATGGGAAACACAACACTCAGTGTTTATCAAGCAGTTAATTTATAACATACAAAACCAGATTATCACTCTTTGGAAGAGCAAATATTTGTTGAAAAACTTCTATATGGGACAGCCAACTTCATCTGGTTTTTAAACGCAGTTGATTAAGTAACATAAGAGCTACCTAATAGGTAAGTCAAGATTTATATGAAGCATTTGGATTGTAAAGAGGAGGATTACTTTATTATGTATATTAATGTTATTATATATATTTATCAGATATTCTCTAAGATATGATGTTTTAGATGGCTGTAGATCTTAATCAGTGTTCTAATATATTTGATTTTTCTCTTGCTATAATACCTTCAGAAGAAAAATGCACTTGAGCAAGAAACTTCTTTGATATCTGAGACTATTAGAAACAATTATTTCTTAAAATGGAAAAAATATTAACTTCTCTCTATCACATATGCTTGTTAATGAGCTGCCTATTCTTTTTGTAAAGTGGGCTCTCAAAATTAGTAATAAGTTTTGCTCTAGAACTCTAAAGATACAAGCCTATAATGTGCAAAAATATCACTTTATTTTTGCCAAAAATGTTTTTCCTGGTCCTAGCAGACATGGTTTATTTCAAACTCTTAAAGGTGAATGATAAAGCTCATATAACGTATATTTTAAATTGCTGCAATCTCAGTCTTGCAGTGACTGTTTACTGAAATTGCAAGTTTCTTATTCCTGTGATGTTTGTAACACCTGAACCAGTACATTGTGTATGCCTGAGGAAGCAGGATCCCTTCCCTGAGTGCTGAATTGGTCAGGAACGTGCCAGTAAACAAGGGTGTCTGGGTTTGGCCCTGTGCTTTCAGTCTGAAATCCATTTGTGCTAGGACTGCAGGGCCACCTGGAGGCAGCTCATGCCATTCCCCATTCGGTCCCCTCACATCTCCTGGGGGGTTGGTGGCCCTCCCGAGCCAAGCACCAAGCAGCCCATTCCGAATGAGGTGCACCAGTGACACCTGCCCAGTCCAGCAATGTCACAGCAGCTGCACCATCCCCAGAGAAGATGGAGAAGAGCTGTTTCTCTGCAACATCTGTTGAGCAGTTTGGCCTGATGCTCTTTTAGAGGGACCGCTGCTGTTGCAGAAAGCCCTTTCTCTGTGATGGATTATCAAAAGTGATGCTCTCCAGTCCCTGTCTCTTTGCTAAGCCTGACCCTGCAGTGTCCAGGGCTACCTCTTTGAAGAAGGGATGATTCCCTGGGGAAAAGCAGCCCCAGACATTTTCGGATCCTGAAGAGGTCCTTCTTTGCTGCCAAGGCAGGCATAGCACCTTGTGCCTGGCTTCCTTCCCACAGAAGTGGGTCACTACATAAGGAGCAAAGGTGCTTTGCAGTTGCTGTAAGAACTCTTAACAGATTTGTTTATGGTCCCCCAGGGAGAGTAAGTGTCCCAGCCCCGCAGATGCAGCTGGTGCACTGTTTGGCAAGGCAGAAGCTGAATTCAAGGCAGTCCCTTCCCTACTCTGGTCCTGCAGAATCCAGACCTCCTGAGTGCCAGGATGGGCTGCACATCATCTTAGCTGAGGGCCAGCACATAGAGCTGAGAGCTGGGTTTTCATGTGAGATTTGGGGATTACCTCAAATGCAGACTAAACAAGCACAAAGATTTTCATGATCTGCCTATTCAGCCAGTAAAGGCAGTAGGAATCTCATTGAAGATAAAGCAAGAGTTAATGGGAAAGAAAATGAAAGAAAAAATATTCACAAATGCAGTAAGCTGCATATTTTACTATGTTCCCTGGCTGCCGTGCACTCGAGAGGAGGCACAACATTCAGGGATCTCACTGCCTCACGATTAAGTCATTACAGCCCATCTGTGTTGCACCAAGTACAGAACGTGACCTATTATCTCAAAAGAAAATAGCACATCACCTGACTGCCAAAAGCACCCTGTGACTTGGCACCCAAATGTCTCAGTACTCACATCAACATACCTTTTCAGGACTTACTCCCACAGCCTGAATCAGGCAACTGTGAAATTCAGTTGAACTCTAAATAAATGGCAATCAAATAAAACCAGCTTTCCCATATGCCAAATCACAAATTGTACAATGACTGTAATTTGCTGTTACAGATCCTTAACTAAAAAGGAGTAGTTAATAGTTGCCATGTGTTTTCTAGATTGTTGAATCACTTACTACTTTAATGATGGGCCATACAATCCATCTTTTCATCTTTTATCTATTAACATGTCACTGCTACACAAAAGGACTCTGTGCAGGCTTCTTAGTGGTCTTGAACATCCTGTTTAATTTGCAATGGGAAAATGGAGCTCCAAAGATTATAGCCATTCAAGATTTTTTCCATAAGGTGCAATTCAACACTGCTTTATGGGAAAGGAATTCATATATTGCTTTGATGGAAAGATGAATGATGAGCATATTTGCATTTTATGCTTGAAAACTGCATTTGCTTGCGCAAATTTACCCAAGCAATGTTTGATGCTAAAGTTTGCCTTGAGTATTTCTGGAAAATATGTCCAGTTCTCTCCAAACATATTGTTTGACGGATGAGAGACCCTGTATTAATTTTGCTCAGAAATCACAACTTGTGTAAAACACTTTATTTGTAATCAAGGAGCAACTGTTTCATCCTCACGCTATTTGACATTGAAACATGGTATTTTCAGGCTGGAGACGGCACTGTCGAACCTGCTCCAGCATTTGCTGGACAGCGAAGTATAAAAGAACAGGGAATCCTATGACAAGTGATCAGGAGAATGATCTGAATGGAGTAATAAACAACCTGTATCAGAAGAAAAGTGAAATGAATTTATGAAATGCAAGTATTCCTCATACTGACATTGTATTTTCAGTCCTGAGCCTCATAATCTTTTCAGGGCTTGGTAAGTATAGGCAGTAACATGAAATTTCATGTTGACTTACTAGAATAAACTAGAAATAACTGTACACACCAGGCTGCCAACAGGACTACATTAGCAACTACAGCACCTTGCTCTACCCGATACTGAGGTTAGGACTTCAACCTGTTCTCTTGTTGAGTTAGAGGCTGGCCCTCTTGATAGAGCCACATACTAGGATGTTATCACTAGGGATTCAAACAGAGTAGCCATAACGTTTCCTTGAGTGCTGCTCTGCATGTTGCATAGAAAACCCGGTATGTCTTAACAATATTTATCTGGGCCTTCACAGAGCTTTGACTTTCTTTCTGATGTTGCTTTTGGCAGTGGAGTGCCGATCAGGTTCACTGGCAAAAATTTCCTATGTCTAAATCTTTCCTGTTTCTCCAGGGCCACATTAGTATATTCCTTCACATTTACAGAAATACTTCACCTATTGCTTGTATGCTAAGCTCCAGATGTTTTAGTGATACTAAAAATGAACTAGATAGAAGTTTTTTATTCTTGTCATTAGAGTAGATGAAGCCCAGCTATCCAACAAGAGTTGACCAGGCAAGAAGTATGATTACAGCTACAGTTAAAACCTGCAATCTCTCATTTTTCCCCAAATGAACTCTTCTGCAAGTGAGCCAAAGAGCATGAGAAAGTAAAAAAGCACTCAACTCTATTTTTGTTTGTTTGTTTGTTTGTTTGTTGAGCAGAACAATCTTTCACTAATAGATAATATTCCTAAAAGAATGTATTTGCTTGACAAAGAGCTGCTGGTGCCACATTAACATTATGATCTTTGTCTTGCTTTACATATGTGAAAGATAGCTCATCTTGACTAAGTGTCATTACTGTCTAGTTCCCTATTAAACCATGGCTACCTATTTCAAGACTGTTTTTTTTTTTTCTTCATGGTGAGATGAGTGAATGGGTAAAAGTCCCATAGGCACAGATTCTGTCTTGCCTTTGACCAGCTTTGTGCAATCTATATGTCAGTGAAGTTAATCCTGATTTATTCTTATGAGCTTGGCTTAAGACCATCTCTTCTAAAGACAGATTGGTTTTGTCTGATTTTTGTTTTCTACATAACTAGATAAATATATCCTTCTAAAAATTTTTCCTGGGAAAACAAGGCATAAGTTACATGGCAAAACTCTGTTTTTCAAAGTTAGCAAAAGTAATTTCCAGTGCAGAACTGCAGCATTCTCCGAGTCATTTCTGAAATATTTTAAAAGTATTTACATACTTAAATATTTTTTCTGCTTGGCTCTTGGAATTCACCATTTCTGGAACAAAACCTAGAGGCTGTAATTTGACGTTTGTGTATAACATACAGGTATTTAAGTGTTTGTTTTAAAAAGAATTTTTAATAGAATGTTCTCTAACCCCCAGAACCAGGTTGTTTTCTGGCATTTATCAAAGCAGTTTTTGTGCTTCTCAAATGTTTTTCTTTTTTTCCTAAGGAGTTGTATCTTGTTGGTACAGGATGCTACCGATATAAAACATGTAAGGTAACAAATACTAAGTGTCAACATTTCTACAGAAAGGATGGTAACTGTCAGGCCACTACCGATAGATGGATCCCACAAGAATGGCAACCATGATTAAGACCCATAATATGGAGATCACAATCCACCTGTCAGTGCCAATGAACAGCAGAAAGGTACAGGTCTCTCACCTCCTCAGTAGATCGCCATCCAGGATTAGTCTGTGTCAGAGCTGTCCAGAGAAAATGTCATTTCCAACATGCGCTGCCTAGACAGCTTGTGCTTATAGTTGACATCAGTTTCACAGGAGCAAAAGCTACCACACAGGTCCAACAAGTTGATTTTTCATCTTTGAGCTGGATATCTCACTTGAAATCTGGGTTTGATTTTGTAAAGGAATTACAAATTAGCAAGGGAAAATCAGTGAAACACTTCTGAAATGAACTGCCAATAGCAGATCATAGCATTTCTTCTAGACTCTATTACTAAATTTGGAAACTTCTCTCTTTCACTGATTGAAATATGACCCTTCAATCAGGAATAAGGTCTTAGGTTTAGAGTGTATACACTGAAGATGCAGAAAGATCACCTTGCTACATCTGTGACCTTGCGTGTTGTGAATCAAATAACAAACTAAAAAATCATTGTTTTGTGTTGCTTTCTTTTTTTTTCCCATTTTCTTCACTAGAAAAAGAAAAAAGAAAAAAAAAAGCTTATTACTGGATGCCAACATGAAAACAGGAATTTATCTACTTCTTTTATGTGAAATATGTTTTGAAATCAGCAAGGCTGGCATCAAACCTAAGACTCCAATGAAGGAAAAGAGGCAGAATTTCTTAGGAAGAAATAAAAATGTCAATATTTCTGAAGAATGGCATCAACATAAAAATGTCTCTAACCTTTTTGAAGAGCAAGGTCTTGAAGAGTTCACTCTTTACAACTTCACTGAAAAGACAGCAAATTTTGGATTTAATCTCTACAGAAAAATTGCAATGACACATGATAACAATGTAATCATCTCTCCCCTTTCCGTATCAACTCTCATGGCTACATATATGCTGGCAGCCAAAGGGGAAACACACAGACAAATAGTAAAAGGTCTAAACCTCCATGCTTTGAAGGACAGAGATCACCATTATTTACCAGCTTTGTTTAAACAACTGAAAGATAACATCACAATGAATGAAGAACTTCTCCTTGAGCAAGGTATTTTTTCTTTTATCCAAAAGGACTTCACAGTCAGGGAGGTTTTCCTCAATTTATCAAAGCAGTACTTTGATATGGAATTCCTGCATGTGGACTTTCAAAACACCACACAGGCAAAATGTGTTATAAACCAAAATATTAACCAAAGAACTAAAGGAAAAATCCCAGAGCTTTTTGAAGAGCTTGACCGCCATAATAAACTGCTACTTGTGGACTACATTTTCTTTAAAGGTAACCATTGTTTTTATTTTGCAAAATTATTATTTACTAGAAGAAACAGGACTCTGACTTCAGCTACATCAGGGGAAGTTTAAATGAATTCACATGTCGTGTTTTCTCTACGCCTCTAAATAGATTTACTTTCTTCTAATAGGTTTATTTAATAGGAAATTAATTTTCATGATAGGGAACCACAATTCTTTTATGCTTCCTTCCACACAACAAAGAGTCAAATAGAACAAAAAGCCCTATTTCAATCTTTCTCTGAGCAATCCCTCTTTGTGACTAAAAAATAGGTTTAATTTTTCACTCAGCCATTGAAATGAAAAAACCTTAATCATGATAGTTTTTTGAATACATAGTACTGGGCATAAAATCACTGGCTGATTTTCTGTAGTACACAAAATCATAACAATATTTTTTTTTTCCTCTATTTCAGTCAAGAACCCTTTTCCCTGAGAGGAACTAAAGTGACAAAGTGGGACCCACCAGTGACAGGGAGCATAGCCCACACTCTACTCTGAAACAGCCATACAGAAGCCAGGGACACCTGGTTAGGTAAAAGCAAAGCTGAAGAGCTCGGACAGCAAGGGGGAAGAGGGGAATGCTATGCAGAGAGCCCATACTCACAGCCACTGCTGCAGTCCCAGGCACTCAGCAGATGCCGTCCATGGAAACCCCACTAAAATAAACGCACACATGAGATCAAAGAAAACTACCCTGAGGACATACAGCCTCCCTAAAGACTAAGTTTATTCTTTCAGATTTACAAAAATGCAGTTTGTCCAATGCCAAGGTTACTTTCCCTTGCAGAAAAACAGAGAAAAGAGATAAATGGCTGTTGCTAAGTTTGAAAGCAAGTGCAGAAATCAGAATCAATAGCCTAGAAGCGGTCACATCCCAGTGCACCTTACCAGACAATGCACTGCTGAATCCCCATCCAAAAGATTGTATAATTACTTTAAAAACAGGATGTTGAACAGCTGGTAGAAATTTTCAGAGAAGGTGGGATGTTAATAAAAGACAGATGCTCATATGGCATTCAATAAACAAAAGGGATATCAGTTCTGAATTTGACTGACAACTAATCCACCTTAGAAAAATATTTCCCTCCTTTCTCTGCAAATGAAGCAGTTTATTTTGTGCATTATCTCCTTCTCCTGCTGTAAAAAATTTAAAGTACATGCACTAAGTATACTGCAGTTGTCATCTACTTAATCCAGACACAATTGACACGCACTTCAACTAGTTGCAGAAGGGATTCTATACTTTTTTTTTTTTTTTTTTAAGGGCTTCTGAACATTCTTTTGAACAAGTCTGAATGCACATAACTATTTCATTTATTTCATTTCTTTCCTCAGGCAAGTGGCTCTACCCATTTAATTCCAAATTCACAGAAATGGAAACTTTCCACATAAACAAATACAGAAGTGTACAGGTACCCATGATGTTCAAGTCAGATAAAGTTAATTCAACTTTTGATGAGAATTTAAGATGCAATGTGATAAAACTACCCTACAAAGGCAAAGCCTACATGCTGGTTGTCATCCCAGAAAAGGAGGGAGATTATGTTTCACTTGAAGACCATTTGACAACAGACCTCGTGGAATCCTGGCTTGCAAACATGAAGAGCAGGTACTGCTGTGACATCTGTTGGCCTTAATGTCTTTTATGTCTATTGCAGCAAAGCAACAAAGCAAAACAAAGATTAGCTGGTCTTCTTAAGCCCTCTAACATGATGGTGTCTCTGTGGCATTAAGAATCTACAGAGTAGACACCCTTTAATAGCCTACCCCTGTCCCAGAGTGCAGGGGCATCTATGGGCAAGCAAAATGAGAAAGCTTTGACTCTGGAGTGACAAGTCTGTGGCTCGTCTCAGTTAGAAATCTCTCTCTCTGAAAGCATAGTCAACCTAGTCTTCCCAAATTCTTTGTTAGGACTTTTCTCTCTTTAAATTTAGCACTGCCAGGCAAAGTGCATAATAAATCTATATATTTCTGTTTATGAAATGTACATATAAACATGTATATTTATGAAAATATATATGTCTATTTATGAAACCTTTCCTACTAGTGGAAACTAGTAGGAAACTCCAGAGTAATGGATACATTTGAATATGAAAATGTAAAAACAAATTATTCCTGTAGAATGTGATTCCTGGAGTCACAATCCCTTCCACCGGTCAATAAATGAATGTGTCACCCTCATACCAGGGCACTGGAAATGCTCACAGAAGTATTTTATACTGAGAAGGAAATGATTTCTAGCATCTTTGGCCTTCAACAAAACAGAGGCAATATTCCGGCAGCCTAAATTCCAGCAGAGACTCTGTAGCCTTTGCCTCTCATTTTTACTGTCTGTGTGAAGCTTAATTCCCGAGTAGCATTCATTTCAGCAGTGAAGTGACCTACTACATATCTCAAGTTTGTGTTGATTTATTTATTTATTTATTTTAAAGGAAAATGGATATTTCATTTCCAAAGTTCAAACTAGAACAAAAATACAAAATGAAGAAATTGCTTTATGCTCTTGGAATTAAAAATATCTTTGCACGTACAGCAGATCTTAGTCATCTCACAGATCAAGGATATTTAACAGTTTCACAGGTAAGCCTTCTAAAATTATTTGCTATTTAAATTATAATAGCATATAGAGGGTCCAGCCAAGATACTATGTCATACAGACTTACAGGCACACTATTAGAAAAGGACCTCATCTGCCAAGTATACGGAATCTGCACACCTTAAACAGTGTGGATCCCACCTCAAGTCTGAGATGTGTAGGAGTAAGGGGCGGTTATGTTTCACATGCGCTCAACACCTTCGTACATCTGCCCATCACAGGAGGAGAGCCCTGTCCCAGGAAGAATATAGCCTGGGGAGGGTGGGGGGTACAATTAAACAACAACTGTAAACAAGAAAGACATTGTATATTGCAGTCAAATAGCAAATGCCAGAGCAAGGAAGGAAACCCAAAGAGGTAAACCCTCATACACAGTCCAGGGACAGGTATTCTTCTTAACAAGAACTTTGGAAAGGTCAAATAATAAAATCTCAAAAAGGTAACAGCAAGAAAGAGAAGTCAAAGCAATCCTGCCTTCCCTTCTGCACACTTTGGCAGAGAAAAAATAGAACCTAACAGCAAAGCATCATCACAACACAGTTGTATTCCAACCCATACCCAGTAGACCACTTCATACACTGTAATTTATAGAGATCAACACTTAAACAGGCAAAGGCAAGGGTGGTGAATGGCAAGAAAGAGAGGAACACCTCCTCACAGAAAAAGAGAAGATACCTTCATACTACTACGGAAGGGAGAGCAAAGATGATTTCAGAAGGCTGACAGAAAACAGGCAGAATGAGAAGCAGAAAAAAGGATGGAAGGGGAAGGACATGACATTCACACCAGTACCAAGAAGGAACAAGTCTATGTGACAAGAGATGTCCCAATAAGAAGAAACAGCTAGTCTATACAAAAGACAATCTGCAGATGATAGAAAATTAAGAGGCATGGCAAAAAAAAAAAAAAAAAAGGAAGGTTAAAGAGATACCACAGAGGAACAAGTGACCTCAAGAACAGGAGTGTGTGAAATAAGATGAAATATAGTAATCATAGAATGGTTTAGGTTGGAAGGGATCCTTAAGGATCATCTTGTTCCAATGCCCCTGCCATGGGCAGGGACACCTTCCCCCAGATCAGATTGCCCAAAGCCCCATCCAACCTGGCCTTGCACACTTCCAGGGATGGGGCATCCACAATTTCTCTGGACAACCGGTTCCTGTGCCTCACCAACCTCATAGTAAAGAATTTCTTCCTTATATCTAACCTAAATCTACCCACTTTTAGTTCAAAACCATTACCCCTTGCCCTATCACTACACTCCCTGCTAAAGAGTCTCTCCCCATCTTTCCTTTAGGCCTTCTTTAGGTGCTGGAAGGCCACTATAAGGTCTCCCCGGAGCCTTCTGTTCTCCAGGGTGAACAGCCCCAACTCTCTCAGCCTGAAATGCTAAATGCAAAATCATACATTAAAGTAACAAAATTTCTGCAGCAAGATGAATTTAAAAACAGTTGAGGAAAACATAACTCAGATGAGATTAATTGGACATAGGATTTAAAAACATAGCTTTATAAATCTATGTAACGAATTTATATAATGCAACTGTTCATGCTCGCACAAGACTAGGGTTGATAACCTAAGACCATAACCCGGGGAGAGATTTCACAGAACCACAGCATGGTTGGGGTTGGAGGGGACCTCTGGAGGCGATCTGGTCCAAACCACAGCTCAAGCAGGGCCACCTAGAGCAGGTTGCCCAGGACCATGTTCATGCTGCTTTTGAAGATCTGCAAGGGAGACTCCACTACCTCTCCGGGCAACCCGTGCCAGTGCTCAGCCACCTGACCAGTAAAGAAGTGATCTCTAATGTTCAAGCTGCCTCTTGTTCTGTCACTGGGCATCACTGAAAAGAGCCTGGCTCCATCTTCTTTGCTCCCTCACTTCATCTATTTGTACCCTATCAGAAAGAATATTTCTCAAATACTGATGCTGCTGTTACAGGTCTCCCTACACCAACTCTTACAGACACTTTTGTGGCTTGCCAAAACTGTTAAGAGCTAGTATCGTAAACACTTCTCTATATAACTCTCACATAACTCTATACAAGTTTCAAAAAACTCTAAGCCCTGAACTAGTTTTTCAAAATTTGATTGCCTGTGTAGTCTCAAATAAATAACCTTTCTGAGAAAACATATCAGACTAAGAATAAACATTTAACGTATAAAAATGCAGTGATGTTCAATTTGGTATAAATTATTTCACTTTTGTGAAATACAATGGCAATTTGCAGCACTTCTCTCTTTTCCCCTTGATCATATCACTATTCCTTGCTGATTCTCAGCAGTTAACTTTGTTGTGTTATCATGAAACAATCACACTTGAACAGTAGCTGCTAACTGATATTAGAAGCAACATGTGCATCAGCTACGAAGTGCCAGAGGAGCATCCTGTCCCTGTGAGTCATGATAGCCAACTTTATTACTTAAGGATATTTAGCAGAGAGCTTGGCACTGGGGAAGCCTTTCAACTGTCTTGACATAAGTCATTCCTAGAATTAGGAGTCTGGGAGTTAGGAATGCACCAGCTGACCAGGCAGTTCAACAATACAGACTCAAATACAGGAGAAGTACTCAGAGTTATATGCAGGCTGAAAGAACAAAAAGGAAAAAGAAACAGATCCTGCCAGGCTGTGGTTTCGGTGGGAAAGGAAGGCCCTAGACCAATGAAGGACTGTAGCCCATTGTTGTCCACATTTATTCTGTGCTACCAATTGTAGGAAATAGAAATATACGGAATAAGACTGGTGCATTTGCCTAAGCTCTCACAAAATTAACTGTGAAAGACAGCCAGCCATTAAGTGTTTGTGACCAATGAAATCACACCTCCCACTTTTGAGAAAATTTCTCCGGTACAGTTTGGTGTCAAAGAGGAGCACTGTACAAATGCAATGGTTGCTTCACACTACCAGCTGCAAGAACAAAATGTCTACGTGAGGCTTATGATCAGGAACATAGAAAAGCATAATGATACCTGAACTAGCATCTGCACCTTAACTATTGTGGTCATGACAGCTGTGCCAACTCCTCTGCTTCCAAAGGAAACAGCATATGGTCTACCAGTAACAGACATTGCTAGCTTGCACAAATCTACTCATTGGAGTTCTTAATATAGGCCTACTTCAACTGAATTTCTGGCACTTTGAATTTTATTCTTCTTGTTCACATATATTTCTGTCACCTATCTTATCTCTACATTGCATTTCAGGTTGTCCAAAAGGCAGTAATTGAAGTGGATGAAAAAGGAACTGAGGCCACAGCAGCTGCTGGGTCAGAAATAATTGCATTCTCTGCACCTCCTGTCATTAAAGTAGACCGACCATTTCTTTTTATGATTTTTGAAGAAACTTTCAAAACTTTACTTTTCATTGGCAGGGTGGTTGATCCAACAGAAATGTGAATAAAGGTAACAGTTTTTATTGTAGTATATAAGAGGCTTTTTAAATTTTCTTTAAACTATGTACATTAGAATAAAAAGACAGCAAAGTATGAAAATGTGAAAACCTGTTTTATCTCTCCAGCTAGCAGTAGCTCATCCTATTAATATTTCATTAATGCCAAAGCGACAAGTTTATTTCACTAGGGCACAAAATGACAAGCGCTTTTATTGTAAAACCTACCAAGCAAATTCAAAAAAACTCAGAGAACTGCACTTTTAAAATTCAACATTTTAGAGATAATTCTGAATGAAAACCAGAGTGTGTATTCATACACTAGTGTATTCACACACTAGAGTATTCAGGAAGCTCACTCCCAAACACTGCAGCTTGATATTCCTCAATGTTATTTTCTGTTGCGGTGAGACTTAAAAGCCTACTAACATCAATGTTAGCAGACTTTTGTCACTTATAATAACAGAAGCAGGATCAAGCCCTAAAAGAGAATTTACAGCCTCCACCTAGAGATCTTTATTTCTGTAGAAATTGCCTATCATCAAGTCTGCATCATCCAGGAGAGTGACCTCTTTCGAAGTGTTTATTTGGAGTATCAAATCACCTCATTTCCTCAGGGTACATGATGGGCCTGCTGTTAAAATATTCTTTCTACTAAAGACAAAATAATTCTGAAAAATAACTTAGGTATTCTGGAAAATCTGAATCTGTACAACCTCATAACATCAAACTGGACCTCCTGAAAACAGAATTTCTGTGTGTATTATCATCTAGATATCAGAGAGAAAGAGGTCATGGGACTCTATGCCTAAACTAAGACAGACTTTGGTAGGAAAAAACATACCTTCACAAAACTGCAGTAGATTTCACAGGGTTGATCCTAAAATCCAAAAGGTATTTCTGAAATGTTCCTGAAAACTATTTCCAAGAACTAAATACAATTCACCTTATTCAAGTAGTGCAGTGATTCCAACAGAATATTTAAAGACAGAACACGAAGATCTTTAACTTTCAGTAAATTTTAATTAAAAGAGTCCTATACACAAGTTTGAAACAATTAAAAAAGCTACTTCTAGCTATAAGCAACTAAAAGACCTAAGCATTCCTCTGCTTGCTTATATCTTTCACAAAACAGCTGCCCAAAAGAGGGCAGAAGAGTTTTCAAAATCATTTGGCATAGAAACTTCAAAGGTTTCATCAGTAAAACATCAGTAAATGCCCACAGATGCATCCACACGAGAAATACTTTCACAGGGCCCGGAGAAGGAACAAAAGATAGATTACAGGGTAAAGCTAGTAACAGCTCTAAAAACAAAAAAACTCAGTTACTATTAGATGTCTAGTTACAGCAACCCAGACACTGGTATAAGCCACTCACAAAAGGATCTATCAGGCAGACTCTAGTACCCGTCTAGACTAATAAAGTACATCTAACCTAACTTCATATTGCAGTATGAATGTACCCAGAAAGAAGAGGAATCACTCCTTCCTGCCTCAGCATGATCAATAGGAGGAATTCTACTATAGAGAACCACACAATTATCATTGTACAGTTGACCTCCAGCTGTTGTTCTGAGTTGCAGGTAAAAACAACGCTACAGAGGATTCAGAAGTATTGGTGCTGTCCAACAGAAGTAACCCAGAAGTAAACAGCCCAACAAAACATTGCTGGGATGGAGGTCTGTAGTGCAAAGGACTGATGAAAGCATACACAAGACACCAGGTGTATTGTACAAGGAAGATGTACAGACAAAGATGTCTAAATATAGCATTTAAAGATTACATAGCAGGAATTTAATACACGGTAGGGTTATTGAGTGCAGCATGTGTTACCAGCATTAAATAAATTAACCAGTTAAAAAGTGACAGACAAATGACAGCCAGTAACAAACAAATGACAGACTGTATACAGAACACATTACATGTTTATAAAGGGGAGAAATAGCTTGGGTTCAAAACTTATTAGCTGTTCTGCATTGTTCTAATAAAGGCGTTTGAGGGTCAAACACAGTTATGAGTCCTGTTCTGCATCTGGGTACTGCTGATTTGATTTGGTCCCTGGCAGAAGTCAGACTGAGAACAGATTGAGCAGTCTCTTGTGGCCCATTGGTGAGTAGCTGTACCTGGCATGTTGAGTCAGTTGTCCCTGGGGAAGTGAGCATGAAACAAAAGCTGAACCTGGGAGGAGCCAGCATAGGAGGTCTGTATACCTGCAGCAATACTGCACGTCAAAAACATCACGATACTTGAAGTAGCTTTTAAAGAAATCTGTGTTTTACAAGATCCTATGCCAGGCTGCAGAACAAACTGAAAACTTGAAAGCCTCCACAGAATCCAAACAATGTTTATGACTAGGGACAGAGAATACACCTAAATCCAGCTGCAGTGTAAGAAGCTTAAGTATTCAGACAGTAAAACACTGCTAAATCCAAAGACACATTTTGTACTTCACAAAAGACAGCATAAATCTAGCATTATTATTATTTAAAATAAATATCCTCTATAGGTAAATGCTTTTATTTATTTTAATTATAAAAGATGCCCTGAGAAAAAAATATTTATTTCAAGAACATGCATGTACAGCATTGTCCTAGGTTTTGAGTAAATTCATCATTCATATTTTTACATTATAAAAAGTAACCACACGCATATGCATTCACAAATCAGATCATCTTTATCATATACCAACAGATTTAAAAAACAGTTACTTCTGATATCAATATATTTATGCGGCTTCCATTTTGAAATAGAATCATAGAATGGCCTGGGTTGAAAAGGACCTTAAAGATCATCTAGTTTCAACCCCCCTGCTCTGGGCAGGGTTGCCAACTACTAGAGCAGGCTGCCCAGCGCCACATCCAGTCTTTCAGAGAAGCTGACAATAGCTTCATACACTCTCTCTCAAGTATTGGCATAAATAGAACTTTTTAAAATAGAATTGCATGTTTTTCCACAGACATTTTGATAGAAATATTAGCATTAATACAAACAAAGGCAGATGACATCACTGAAGCATGACTGCTTGCAATAACAGCTAATTAAAAACTAGATTCATCATTATAAATTATTCAAGTGAAAATACAATCTGAAATACTAAAAATTAAAACATATTTATACAACAAAACTTATGAAATAAAACTTTTTTGTGTTAATATTATCCGGAGACATCTGCTTTTAGACTGCTTTGAAACTTACACAGGATTTTTATTAACTTTACTTGGTACTTGTAAAAACATTACCTCCAAATTCACAGCATAATGCTACTGAAGTTTATGTTTTATCTATATAAAACCGATCTATGGTTCTGGATTTTGGTCTTAAATTAGGTTTGAAAGTTCCCTAAAATGTGGGATTACTTTTTCATATTCAGAACAATTCCTTCTATTTCTTGAATAAAATATGGATGATAAGAATTACTAAAATTGTAAGTAGGCCCAATTAAGTAATAGATATATGCATTCTAAATCCAAGAATTTGAACTACAAAGGCATAACTGAAGAAATCAAAATCCCCTCTTTAGCTGCAGCAGTTAAGAGCACATAGCTGAAATTATATTTCATAACATTTCACTACAACATTAGAATTCTGCAACCATTACATTAATAATTGGAACATATTTTACAACTTGGGATTTTATTTAAAAGATTAAATGTTTTAACAATGCAAGATACACTTAGACACTCCAGGCATTAGGCACTCCAGAGTCCCATCTGCTGTTCCAGATCTATCACACAAGAACGTTGCTTCCAACAGTCTCTGGTTCTCTTCTTTTTCTGTCAGAAGATCTAAGAGTTTGATTTTCTGTTTTTTCTTCATACAAAAGAAGAAACACATACAATATGTTGTTGCTGTATTATTTAATAACGTAATAAACTGCTATTGTGTGCAACATTTTAATATAACAGTTGCTGTCCTTCAAAAGTTACTAGCTGCTCTACTGAACCCACTGAAAAAGCCAACAGACACGCTTTGAGGGCATTCTTCACAGGAAGGGTGTATTTTTCCACTAAGATTGCTACAGTAATGTAGAGACCCCTTTAAGTGGGATGCCTAAGGTAGTACAAGCAGTCTACTCATGTCTATAAATAATGCAACGTCTCCTGCCTTACCCATGATAAAATCAGAGGGAAATGGAGAAAGCAAAGAGAGAGAAGCTTAGAGATCTTTACAGTGTTATTTCTAGGTCTTCTATTGACCATAATGTCATTTGGACAATTTCTACACTTTTCATAGCCTTAATTTGTTAATCTTTAAACATACTGTTTTTTAGCTTCACAAAGTTGCATCTATGCCAACTAACAACCATCTGTAACAGTCAGAGATCTTTGGAAGAACAGACTTAACTTTCAGAGCTCTGTGGAAATATTAATTTGCATCAATATTTTAGAATATTATTTACAAACAAAGCAAGATATTGTTCTGTTTCACCTTTTAAAATTGCTGGTGGAATCTATCATGACAATACACCAGCATTAGGATATCTATTAGCTTCACCTTAGAGGTGGAACCCAAACTGCATTCAAATCCCACTGGACTCAGAACTCTTACCATCTTAAATGGCAGGAGGAAAACATGATTATAAGCCTTAAGTAATCAACTCAAAGTGTAGTAGATCAGTGGCAGAACTACTTCATCTTGTGCTCAACTTCCTAAAGCAATTATATGACTGGGTGAAAGACAGTACTTCGAGATACTTATGCACGTAATTGTCACAACACACCACTGTAGATGTCTTAAAGGTCAGTTGTGGACATCTTATAAAATATTGACATCAATTTATCATTATGAAATTGATTTCAATGCAACAGTAAATCTACTCCCACCTATTACAGGATGGAAAACCTGTACCCCTCATTCTTGAAGTTAACTTACACTTTTTTAGTTGAAAGTTAAATAAAATCAGGGACTATCTGTGTGCCTGCAGACAAGACATAAAATTCTAAATGATGCCTATAAAGCTGGATATTTTCATGGATAAATCTATTAAGAACTGAAAAATATTATCTTTCACCAACTGCATATTGAAATCAATCCTGTTACAGCAACATAAACTCAAGCAAAACAGAAATTCTCATCCCTAAATGAAAACATTTACAAGAAAATAATAAAGCTAAGCAGTATAATAATACAAGATTGGACTACTTTTTGGAACTCAGTGTTTATGAATCATGTCGATTTCTTCCCTAAGATGATTCATGATCTAACTAGCATCTCTTTAACAGAAAGTCATATCAACGTATTTACTCTGCAAATTGACTTAAGAACAGTCTCTTCTGGGATGAAATACTCAACCAGTGTTCTTTGTGATTCTTTTCTATTCCATAAGGTGCTCATCTCTTCTGTGGCTCCACTATTAATGTATACGGGTGCCTCTTCAGCACTGAGTATTACCTAAAGTCTGGCAAATGACACCAAATCTAATGGTCATTTTCCAGCTACCTGCTTGTGAGCACTGGATCAGGCTTTACTGAGATCTTTTCTTACATCTATGTTATCTTCACAAAAGAGGGAATATTTTAATCAGGACACACTTCTCTGAAGTGGGACAAACAAAATATTTGAGTTCATGAATATGTAAGTAAAGACCTCAGTTCTGCACCAAAGTAACTTTGGATTTTGGAAAGTTCCTAGAACAGCATGAATACATGAAATATATGAAAACAGAAATTCTTCATCCCTACAAATTGCAAAAGTACTCATCAAAAGTGAACCTTTGCAGATACATGTTAGGGCAGTTTTATGGAAAAAAAATAAATTTAGTGAATTAAATAATATTTTGTCCAAACATACATCACTTTTAACTAACAATCACTAACTATATCTGATGGTATTTAATTATTAAACAACACATTATTGTCCAAATCTTTCATTCTTTACAGATACATGTAATTACTTGGAAAAAGCATATTAAAAGTTACCTTACTCATTCATTCAGAGCCAATAAACTAAAAGCTAGGACTTGCCAGAATTAAGGTGGTCAGTGCAATGTTTAATGAGCACATAAGTAAATTTATGTGCTGATACAGTATAAATATATGCTCAATTATTATTTTCTCAGAAGTTTTCTGCCCAAATGAGTGCATAGATGAGGTAACACTCATTCACAAGCATCTATTCAATTGTACCTCTCAAATAATTTTCAAATTCTTCTCTCAGTAAGAGTTATTTCTATCAATGCCTTAGATATTTGGATGTTAAATTTCTTCCTCATTCAAGTCACAAAACAATGTTCTGTTTTTGTTTTTTTTTTCTTTTTTCTTTTCTTTTTCTTTTTTTTCTTTTCTTTTTTTTTTTTTGAGGTCATACATATTTCAGAAAAACTATTTCCAAGCCAAGTTTCTTAGCACCAAGATTGACTTTCTGACCAAAAGAAAGATAGAAAGAAGTGTACCTAAACATATCTGTGGTCAACAAGGTCATGAGGATGAATGCATTTATCACCAACTGTTCCTGAATTTGTACCTCTTACTATCTCTTTGTAGAGCTGCTCCATTTTTTAATGAAAACAATTAAGCATTGGGCCAGATCACAAAATAGAAATTGAATCTACCGTACAATAGACATTATACCAACTTGAGAGATGTGTTTTCCCATAAGAACACAGAACATTAAAACTCATGTTCAGAGCTAAATGTGGGTCATCCTAAGCCCACTCTTCTTTCTCCAAAAGTCTTTTTACTTCCCCTAGTATATCCTCTTGACTTCTGACACTATGCAGTTTAGGGACTTTCTGAACCAGAGAAAGCATCCAGATCACTGTGTTTAATCAGATACCTACTTTCAAACAGTCTGTTAAGATATTCATTTGGGTATGGTACACTGAGACTTGAAGTTGGGTCTCCTAAATTCCATTTTCCTGCCTGAAGTCAAAGGTATAGACTGCTCTGTGTGGGTCTTTTTTCTGCCCCTTTGCATTCAAACAAAATATATTAGTTTTATTTTAAGTTACAAATAGAAAAAAACTTTGAAATTCGGAAAAAAAATATAAGGTGTAAAAAATGTCTAATCTTCGTATCTAACCTCTTTGTGAATATTAATCAATTTATATTCAAAATCTGTTCAAGATGAATGAGTAAGTGGAATTTCTACAATGGCTGCTAAAAAATCACAACATTTGAACTATTCTTCTGGTTTTAAAGAGAGGGAACAGAGGCATACAGTGATTAGGGTGAAAGCACACAATTTTTTGAAGACCCAATTTTTCAAAGTATGTAGCTCTGAATGTCATTTTATGTACTCAAGGCATATGTCCCATTTATTTACACAGATAGCTGAAAATGATCAGCACTTCTATTAATCTAACCGTTGAGTTTGCAATCGGGCACTTTGAAATAAGTGATTTCAAAGTGATAAGTAATTACCTAATGATTACCTATCAAAAAGTGAGTACTGTGGGGAGTATTTAAGAGAATGCATTAGGCTCTGGCAAGGACAGGGATAGAGTGCAATTTGACTTGGCATCTTAAAGTACTTCTGCTGTGAAAGCACTGACTCGACATATAGTGTCCACTTTCATTCAGTACTCACCTTCCAACTTTTTCTACAAAGAAAATGCAGTTTAAGAAACAATAGGTCACTATGCAAGCTTGATTTTGTTCCAGAACAAATTTATCTTGTACATAGAACATGGTAAAATTCCAGTTGAGAAAGAGCAAGAGACTGTATCATAATATAATGTATACAAGTAGATGAATGCAAGCTGTTCAGAGAACACTTTTGACATCTGTTAAACTTTTGAGTGTTTTATTTTACTATTAAGTAATTTTTAAAACTCATCTGTGAGTAAAGTTGGGGGAGTGTTTTGATTTGTTTCTTTTTAAGGAATCTGAAAATATTGAAGTGGAAAAATATGAGTTCATACAGATGTTTATTTTTGTCACCAGAAAGACTGATATCTCTATTGTTTCCTCTTTATACCTGGCAAACAGTGTCTGGTCTTTCCTCTTCCCTGTCTGGTGTAGCCTCCAGATCTCTGCTCCGTTATCTTTGGCTAGCAAGTCACAGCATCAGATTCTAGACTCTCCTTTCATTCTTGGTCTCTCCTACCTTTCAGACTTCCAAGTCACAGCCTACACTTCCCCACCCTTTTCAGCTAGTTCTAATTTCTATTACACTCAAGTCTATTTTTCCCAAATAACCTTCCTTTCTTGCTCTATCTTGCTCCTATACCTTTCTATCCTTTCTCCATTCTGCTTTGTCTAAGCAAGCAAATCTCTGATAGAAAACAAAAATCTCTGTTTGAGCACCTAAAATTACAGCTAGTCTTTCAAATGACAGTAATTCAGAATTACAAGCTATTATGTAAAAGGAATCTGCAGGGAATTAGCTACTAGAGTCTACGGAGGTTTGACTAAGTACACATCACAGAGATTTTCTATGAAAATTGTTACACTTTTATCACAGGAGTGAAGAAATTCATCTCTCATTTTGTTCTTGCAAAAAACTGAACAGTTTAGGCTGATGTTTACTGAAAACCAGCCTGAGGAAGATGGCTTTTTTAATCTAAATCGTTAACGTAAGGCAAACAAGGCAGCCTTAATAACAACTAACATTACCAGTTCATCATAATTCTCAAAAATCCTAGGATAGTAACACATAAACATACATAAACACATAAAAAGAAGGAGGAGGAAAAAATAAATACATACATTCTATTTCTCCAACTACAGGCAGCTAAATTACAGTGACTGTAGTTATTATGTATCAAATGCATTAACCTTCACTTTGTCCCATTCCACCCTCCCCATATCACACCAGCTAAATGTGAACATGTGCAGAGCAAACAATGAGAAAGACTAATTAAAAGGGAATGTACAGCAATCTTGAAAGCATTTGTAATTGCACACATCACATTTCTACCCTGCTGTTTTTGTATTTCAAAATCTGGGCAAAAAGTATCAAGTGTAGTAGATCAGTGGCAGAACTACTTCATAGGTTTAATTTTACAGTGCTCACTTTGAGTTCCCTTTGAAGATGTTACTGATAAGCTTGGTCTAACCTCTTGTCAACCACTTACATGCTCATCTTTCGGGAATGACTCTCTTTATTTCCATTATTCTTTTGGTCAGCTGAGTTAAATGAGTTGCGAGAAGTTGTGAGGGAGGAACTGGAAGGGAAGGCAACATTCCCACTATTACCTGTGGATCGCGTCCGGAATGAATCATCTGAAATAAAGAGTTGTGGTTTAGACATAGAATTTTGTCTGAAAAAAAATACAGAATGAGATGTTGTTCCTATAGCAATAATAGGATATTTCCTATGGCAATAATCCAAAAGATTAACTTTCTGTATGTGAATGGTTTCAACTTAACAATTCTTTAAGTAATTTTATGAAACAACAGCTAATTATCTACTGTCTACTGGTAGGGAATGGAAAAAGACAGGTTCCTCCTGAAAGCAATTCATCTCATTCTACTCTCTAATCTAAACTAATCATCCAAACTCTTCAACAGCAAACAGAGAGAGGCATTTCCAGACAGAGGTTTCTCTCACCCAGTTCAGTAGAAGTTGTACATGATACGCCTTTCCTCACATAAGATAGGTGGATGCAAATTGCAGAAACAACCTTCTTACTATAACTAGAATGCCAGTCAAGAAATGCCAAACTCATGTTTACTTTTACTATTTGTAACTGTAACTTTAAATGAACATGAAGCAAAAGAAAAGAAAAATTAAAAATCTGAAACTAACTAGACTAACAGTTATTAAGTGCTCAAACATATTGGATATCTATTGTTTTAGGTTCTTTAGGAAGAGGATATCTATGATATGGCCCACATACTCATCACCCTCACAAAAAACAAATGTAAATATAATGTAATAACCTACTTACCACTAAATGATAACATACAACTCTTCCCCATTCCTGATACTGAAGATGTATATCCTGTAGCAGAGCTTTTACTTAAATGACAAACAAAACAAAACCAAATTACTTATTATTTTTCTCAATTGTATAATTTCCCATCCTACTCTTTGATAATACTTGAAGTAATTTGAGTTTATCTGAAAAAAATGAGCAAGTTATGCTAAAATTTCTTCAAGAATTTAGATAAAGCAGTTCATATCGAAAAGAAATTTATATGTGATAAAAGGTGGCATATATTAACCTAAAAGGAATTCACAAGAATTTGTAGGCCTCAGTATGCCTTAAAATGGTATTTCTTCCCTCAGTTCAAAACTACATACCTTACCCAATTAAACAGAAAGCTGAAAATTTAGGTCACGACTCAGTGAACACATCACCACTTCTATAGATTCACGTGCCTATAATTTCGTAACAGCTATCTATTAGGGTAAGCAATTAATATAATAATGATACTTAGGACACTTGTCTATGTTGCTGTATTTTGGGTGTAGTGCTTGAGTACTGAAAGACTGGCTTCGAACCAACTTGGATTTCTTGTCTTCTTTGCCTAAAATTATAAGTAGCAACAATTTTTAATATGGTAAACATTGCATTTACTCAGTAATTAAGAACAACGTTTAGTATCATATTCTGTCAATTTACACTAGCTGAAGGAACTGATATAAATACCTCATTAACAATAAATAAACCTTATGTCACATATTATATAGCAAAGAATAAAATAAAACTAAAAAGCATAGAAAATACATTCAATTCTAGGAATGGATTCTTTTCCTATTTGCCTAAGTGAAACTCTGGCCCACAAAAAGCAACGGTAGCTTTGCTGGGTTTTAACCTGCTTATATGAGATCAAAGCATTCTAGAAGAATTTTTAAAGAATCTTTACCTGCTGATGTACCAGAAGAGCTTCCAGAAACAGGAAGAGGCATACTTTTTGCCAACACTGATGATGTTTTATTGTCTCTACCTGAAAAAAAAAAAAAAAAAAAAGCTTAGTATAAATACTTCTCTCTGTTAAATAGCCTTACTTTATTTAAATAAAGAGGACATAACATATTAAAAGTTCTGTGGTAAGCAGCAATAATATCTAATCCAGTGCTACTAATACTTTGGAAATAGCACAGACAAGTTCTATATTACATCCTAAAATGAAACATACCAGAGTCATATATTTTATTAATAAAGCCCAAAGTCTTCCTTCTTATATCAGGCCAGCTTTCATAAATATCTTTAGAAGCATATAGAAAAAAGTTTTATTGTCACTTTCTAAAATTCTGGTATTAACTGTATAAGCAGTGTCTCCTTTCTGCTTCTTTCTCTCCCACATAAATATAAATAAGAGTAATAAATGTACAAACAACATGCATACAAATAAACTTACGTTTCTTTTCAAATATTTTATCATTAACATTTGTAGATCTTCCTTCATTTTGCTGCTTCTCTTTTTCTAGTTGTTCCTAAAAATGAATAGTTTACTTAGATGTTACTCAGAAATAAATAAATAAATAAATAAATAAAATTAATTGTTTTGCATCTAGGCTGGAAGTTTACAAAAAAGGGCATGCTTCCAACTCACCAAAATAACAGTTAATTTCTACTCTTTCCTACTATCACTGCAGAGCCTAATCAATATCCAGAGAACCAATTAAATAGTACAGAGTGAAATGAGGATATAAATACTATATAAAAGTCATGCCAAAAATATTGATTTAAATTATGAAGAAACCTCAGCATTAAAGTTCTTGTTTCTAACATATTATTAAAATTATGCCTGGCTTTTATTTTTTCTCTTTTTTTTTTTTGGAAAAAAAGTTGATGACCTTATGGAAAACATAACCAAGTATTATAATTTTTCAATTCTAGGGAATTTATTTGCCTTTCTGTAATATTAGCTAGCTTTAGAATACCTTCTGAGAGCACATCCACAGACAAAAGATAGAGTTAACATAGATATATCAACAATTTTGAGCTAACACTTGTCATAGGATTCTTGGTGAATAGGTATCACTCCAACTTCAAAAAGCTGTATAATATATTTGCTTATTTTCTGTACTACATTCATAATGAAAAGTGCTAAGTGAACCCAAACTGTTCTAGTCTATTCTTTCATTTCACTCTAATTACCANCTGCAAAATGTTTATGTTAAATGAAGGGAAAGGATAAAAAAAAAAAAGAAAAAAGAAAAAAAATGAAAAAAAAAAAAGGAGGTAATTAATTCAGGTCAAGGTTGCTGGAATATCATTTCTACTAAGTCATTTTCTAAAATTATGGAAACTTCCTAATAAACTTAATACATGTTATTAAAAACTGTAGCAGTCAGATATATCTAACCGGGTTCAATGGCTCCTCATCTATTCAGGACTACGACATGCCACAATTTTCTGTGTACACCTCCAATTCTTCAAAAATATGCCTCTCAGAATATGCTCAAAAAGACCTCCGTGATACAGAAGGTATGCCCATATCCATGTCATACATCACAAAAATACAGGCACTCCTCTGAAGTCTAGCTGTAGAAACATGGTAAAAATAAATGTTGTCAAACACTACAACATGGGGCTCACCGGAGGGTATTTTACCACAGCTCCAAATGCTTTCACTATAAAAAACAGTAATTGTATCTACCTAAAATCTGTTAAAGCTAAGATCAAGTCTTTGAGTATCTGTACATAATGAATATGTACCCTGAGAACAAAAGTTTGAACCATGGATGCAAGATAATGGGAGGTGGCAGGACGTACTTGAGACAGATATCGTGGATTGAGAAAATTAACTACCAAAGGGAAAGCCTGCAGTACCTACTGATATCAAAGTGGGCCACAAACACAGGCTCTGTAACAATCCTGCAGAGGAATCAGTGACAATTTTTGGACAGTCTTGAACCTGTTCTGGTTCACTACAGGGGAGTTCTATTGCAAGGAGTCAGAGGATCTGTGCTAATGAAACCTGGCCTCTTCTAAAGCCTGTCTAAAGCGTCCTAGCTTCACACACTCTGGGCTGCAGAGGAGGCAGCAGAACAGAGAACTACAGTCCTCGAAAGACATTTAACCTAGGCTCTGTGAAGGTGTAGTAGGCTATGTGGTGAAGTGCCTGCTGAAGCTTTTCCTTACAGCCATGACTGATGATAAATAGTTTTGTAAGTTGGAAAAGCATTCTGCAGACTTCTCTTCCAAATCCTAAGTATCCGGTAGCTGATTTTGTTCTACACAACCTACACTAAGGCTCCTTCCTGCCAGGCTGCAGATATCAATGGCCTGCCTTTATTTTTTTCTGACTAACAGAAAAGCCTGTAACACACACACACACACACTGACTCCTCCTTCAGTGTCCTTGGCACAAAAGAGGTTATAACATTAACTTCTTTGCTTATGGAGTCTGTATGTGAATTCTGAGGTGTTTCATTCACACCTGAAAAATTACTGAGCTACCTCCAAAGATTTCAAATGTGTACCAAAGTGTTTGGGACTTTAGAACTATAGAGGTGTTGTGTGTGAGTATTTATTTAGCAATTCCAGCTGGCCTTTCTAATTGCCATGGTGAAGTTTAGGGAGCAAAGAAAAGGAAGTTATATGCTATTTTGAAGGATTTAACCCTACCGTAAAGTGTAAAATGAAATCACACAGATTATGAACCTACCAGGTTCCTCTGTAATATGCACTTGTAATATGCCTCAATAATATTTAGCTACAAACTATTAAAAATAAGAAAAGACAGGTTGTACTGATAAAATATACCATTTCCAAAAGGAGATGTTCTTGTCTCTCTTTTTCTTGGTCCAATAAATCATTTTCGTAAAATCTTTTCTGAAACTTCAAAATAAAGTCAATAAAAATAAAAAATCACTACATGAAAATGGGAATTAGAAGTACTTGGTAAGTATGAAAGCTAGTAAGTACTTACAGAATCTAAAGAGATATCCATTCTGTCCAATTCTAACACTGTCTATAAAGAAAATCAAAATATTATTTATCCTTACTCAACAGCAAGCCACACTTTTAACTCAAAAACTGTGGAGACATGAAAGCTTAGAATAGCGGTATTCAAAATTAAATATGCCTTTTCTTCCTAAACATTTGAAGCCCATGATTGTATTTTTGTTGCTACAAATGCTTAAAGTCAAAAATTGTCAGAGAGTATTCTCAGAGCCCTGCTAAGTATCACAGTGAAGGACCAATAGACCACCTACATGCAACTCAAAATACACTTGAGGAGAGCTTGGAAGCATGATTGGCTGGAGCATGGACCTAGGAACCAAGACTGAAAAAATGAATAAGCCGGGGCACTCTAGGCAAGTGCTCATCCAATCCCTTCTGCAGACTGGCCCCATAAGGGAGCCACCTACTTTAGCTACTTCACTTCACAGCTTCTTTCAGACTGAGCATGAGTATGCCTCGAGAGATTTAACCTTCTTGTGAATGTTCACATTACAAAGGTATTGTAACATCTGAAACTTCTGCAAACGCTTTCTCTGCATATTGTAAAATAAATAAATTAGCCAGATACCTCTACCTCGAAGACTCTTGATAATTTTTACTAGGGTCATTCTAGTCCTATCTGGAGTCATATGCTGTTTTTTCCTCAAACAATCATTGAGCCCAAATCCTTTATCTAGCAAATAACTGCAAGTAACCAAGGAAAAAACAACTCTTAAATTTGACAGAATGCAATATATTACATCATCTCTTAATTGTCCAAAATTACAGAATAGCCATTAGAGGTAATTAGTCTCCTGTTCCTACATTAAGAGACAACAGAAAGCTTAACTTTCAACATCTTAACTTTTAATAATAACCCCAATACAAAATGCAGCTTACTCTTTTTATGATAGTCAGGACATCTTTGTCTTTCTCTTGACACAAAAGTTTCCGTATAGATAACTCCAACTGCTGAAGCAAATGTTTATCAGTAGGAATCTTCAGAGTAGATTTAACTTTTGGCAACAAATAGCACAGCTTCATTCTACCAAAAAATAATAATAATAATAATAATAATAATAATAATTCACCTTTTGATGCAGATTGTTTAATAAACATTATTAATTTTTGATTCACATGCTACTAATTGACTTTAAAAGATTAAATTATTTAAAGATGAAGCATGTATTTAGTAGATATTATCCAGAAGTGATTTCTGCTTATCCGTTGTTTCTAGACATATTGTCACATTTTCAAAGAACTTCTCCATAGACTGGGACCACAGCCACATATTTGAAGTTCAACAGATTTTTTTTTAAACCTCAAAAGATAAGCAGACTTTTAGATTTTCAAAATGATTTACATACCAAGCAGAAGCTGTGAGCTGCTATATTGACTGAGGATGCAATTTTAAAGGCAGTAAATTAAGGAAGAAAAAATATTCATACAAAATATCCAAGAACATAAACTTCAAAGTTAACAGCCATTCTCTGACACTCCATGGATGCATTTTTATTTGTTACTACAGTGCCCTTGTGTAACTCAAGTTTGGCTACTTTCAAACTGAATGCCATAAAGCACTTACGTGAACTTAACTACGTCTTCTCTGTACTAAGGACTGAAGTAATTGACCCGCCTTAAACCCTAGATACTGTTTCCAAAATGGTTATATAAAAAATGCATGCATTGTTTTTTATAACTTTAAAATCAAAATGCTCTACAGATTAATTAAAAAGTATTTCATACATTTAAGAAAATAAAAAATCTCTGCATTTGATCAGACTATAACAGCATGTAATAGTGAATAGCTTTAACCTAAAAGAATAGATTTTTAAAAAAATCAAGAACAATATGGTGATATTCTCTGCTGTTCTAAGATTCCACTGGCTTGTAATCAGAGACAATCATGTGTCAGAGATGATAGCTTTGTGATGAACAACATTCTAAAGATTTTTCTTATATGAATTTTTCCTATGTTTTTATACTTTCAGAATGTTTTAACCTTCACAACTTCCCATTATGAAGAATTACATCACTCAATAGAAAGCTAGAATATCATCTCCCTAATTTTTTTCTTTTTTATTTTTTTTTCTTTTTCATATCATCAAGAGGTAATGTCTAGGTCTGACTTTTAAACTTCACTCCACTACAGACTGTGTTATCCTTTTAAAAAAATGTTAGGGAATAATCCAGCAAAGAATTATGACAAAAACATAGGGTTTTGTCACCTGAACAAGCCGGAAATTTGGGTAGTGAGCAACCTCATGAAGTTCAACAAAGGCAAGGGCAGGGTCCTGCTCCTAGGGCGGAATAACCCCATGCACCAGTACAGGCTGGGAGCTGACTTGCTGGAAAGCAGCCCTGCAGAGAAGGACCTGGGAGTCCTGGTGGACAGCAGGTTATCCATGAGCCAGCAGTGTGCCCTTGTGGCCAAGAAGGCCAATGGTGTCCTGGGGTGCATTAGGGGGAGTGTTGCCAGCAGGTCGAGGGAGGTGATCCTCCCCCTCTCCTCAGCCCTGGTGAGGCCACACCTGGAGTATTGTGTCCAGTTCTGGGCTCCCCAGTACAAGAGGGACATGGAGCTCCTGGAGCGGGTCCAGCAGAGGGCTACCAAGATGATTAGGGGACTGGAGCATCTCTCATAGGAGAAGAGCCTGAGAGAGCTGGGCCTGTTTAGCTTGGAGAAGAGAAGACTGAGAAGGGATCTTATCAATGTGCACAAATATTTGAAGGGAGGGTGACAAGAGGGGCCGGACTCTTTTCAGTGGTGCCCAGCAACAGGACAAGAGGCAACGGGCACAAACTGAAGCACAGGAGGTTCCGGCTGAGTATGAGAAAACATTTCTGTACTGTGAGGGTGACAGAGCACTGGAACGGGCTGCCCAGAGAGGCTGTGGAGTCTCCTTCTCTGGAGATATTCAAAACTTGCCTGGATGCGATCCTGTGCAACATGCTCTAGGTGACCCTGCTTGGCAGGGGGGTTGGACTAGATGAGCTCCAGAGGTCCCTTCCAACCTCAACCATTCTGTGTGATTCTGTGATAGTTAATGGATTATAAGTCAATTAAGGTTTCCATTAAATTTTGATATTGCATCAGTAGAGCTTCCAATTGAAATGTGTTTAAAAAGCAATAAACTACATAAGATTATACACAAATTTAGTTTTGTTTGTCTTTTTTTTTTTTTACCATAATCATCTAATGTAAAAACATGAAACATGAATGTCAATCTATATGCACAAAACGACTCAGTTTTTAGGTTTGAGGTCCTGCTGAACTAAGATGCAGTAGTTATACTAAACACATTGTCTATTTAAAAACTGTTTTGCTTCGCAATAAGCTGTATTTAGTGAACTTTACTGAATGCACACATGTATATGCAACTTATGCTTACTAAGTCTCAACGCAGCATTAGTATTAGATGCTTAGACATGTTAAGGATGACAACATGATTTATACACATCAGCAAAAAAAAAAGGGCAAAATCACAAAATACACGACAAAAACAAAACAAAACACCGAAGTAACTACTGAACTGCCTGGTCCCAAACTGTTCAGGGAAGAAAAGAAAAAGTCATTATAAAAATAAAGGAAAAAATGCTGTATAAAAATGAACATACTAAATCCCCCTATCTTTTTCTGTTCTTTTTCAATTAACTTTAACAATAGAGTAGAAAACTAATTCATATGGTAAAACCTATGCTAACTATTAAACTCTGACCATTGAAAGAATTACTTGTGTTTAACTTTTACATATCATTATGTTGAAATTGATGGAAATTAAATGGAGACTGCAAAGTTCAGCTTGTCTCTCTAAACTCATGAAACAGATTACTTTCTTCTCACCTACTGCTGTCTCCTTTAGCTTAGTGTTCTTTTTTGCTCCCAACACCTGAAACTTTTGATCCGTCCCCCAGACACTTAAGACCGACCTGCTTCTGTGGTTTTCTAACATCATGCCCGTAAGTCCTCTACACCTTTAGAACTGGTCTCAGTGAAGGCACTGTACCTTCCTATTCAAGCCCCATTATTTAAACAAGGCATAAGAAACATAATATTTTGTAATATATTATTTAGCTTTTTCCCTGTACACTGCTACATACTCTTAGTACTGTACCTCACATTTGCCACTGGGTCATGTGTAAGTTCAAGCACAGGTAGAAAGAAGTATTTACAGAAGAATGATTTTGAAAAGAGTTCCATAATGAATTCACAAGTATCTAAAAAACGAAGTCTGTTCCAATAACTTTTTCCTTGGCCCAGTTCTGAAAAATAACAATCCACAAATATTAGCTGTAAAGTTTTCATTGTCACCTAGAAAACCTTTCAAAGGTTAGCCTTTGACTAAAAGATGACAATCACACTTGTCATAAGGCACACCTTTTCAGCCTATCTGAATTCTTCCCTTCAGTGAAAGACTAACCCTCTGAATTCAGTGACCATTTCTGTCAGTGAGCACTTTTGTCAGATATCCAACCCATCCCTTTAATCATTCAAAAAAATGAAAAATAGCAAGTGAACTAGTTACTATGTTGAACAAAACCCAGCATGCCTTTCAGATAATGTCACAGGTATATTAAAATTGCTGTGTAAATATTAAAGATTACTAATGAGAACAATTCAACCTTCTAACCTATCTTTACAACACATAGCATAGGCCAGAAAGTTGACTTACGCATGTGACTAACTCGTTCAAAAATTAATTTCTGAGATTTATTCAACATTTCTTATGTCAAAGCCTTCTACAGAGGAACTCTGCTCTGTGTATTGCTGCACCTATAGCTAAAAAATTTTGGATTCAAGAAGTAGGATTGGAGGGGATATCATCAGTTTCCTGCATTGCCTCTTCCCCAGTTCTTTTGCATAAGCTTCACAGATATTCCTCACATATCCAAAGTATGTTTTGAATGGTGATAATGTGACCAACTGAATGTCTTCTAAGTACAATCCCACTAATGACAGCAGGAAGTTACGCTGAATACATATATAACCATAAATAGATCTTCACCCAATACTAACTCGCATCACTAAGTAATCAAGGAAAAATTATCTTACGTTCAATCAGTTTCTGAATAACCTCATGCCTCTGTTCTTGTTTGCGATTATAACGTAAATAAACACAGAGAGTTCGAGCAGCTGCTTTTTGGACTGGCAGGACGTTCTTGAAAGAAATAAAAGGAAATACAGTTAAACGTACCTGAAGGAGCATGACTAAAAATGTATAAAAATTCAAGAAGTAGAATAAATACCTAAAATTAACCCAACTTTATAAACTTTGATATAATTAAGAAAGTATATATCAGACTTGTAGAATGAAAAAACAATATACTCATACACATTTTTACACAGTAAATCAAAGCTGAAGAGGTACAATTAAAATTTTAGAATGTGTTGAAATTGCTTATGAATCCAAGCCTTTTTAAAATAAAGTAGGCCAAAAGCTTTAAAAAATATTAAATAATCTCAAACCCAATGATTTCAGGTGCATAAGAGGTTAAATTTGGGGATTTCCAAAATCAGTTTTGGAAGTGATAACCATGCACTTTTTCTTACCCTTTAATACCACATAATCAGCATTACTAAGGACTGCGCTCTTCTTTTTCTCAGAGTGAAATGTTATCAAATTTTTCTTTCCTTTTCTTTTCTTTTCTTCCAATACAACCCAATCATACTTCTTTCAGTTCAAGATTAACAGACATTCAAAGCCATTTCATGCTTCTTCAGTGGAACTTTAATTACAAATACAGTCCTTTAATGTTTTATTACTTTTTATAACCCAAACTCTTCTTGAGTTGAACAGATATATGGTTGCCATAACTGCCTCATTTTTATGTGCAACTACTTGCAAAATGCTTTTTTGCCTAGAAGTTTGGTCCTGAAATGTTTAAACATCCGTATGTTTCCATCAAGCACAATTTATTATGTACCATTTTATCTTAATTTCATTTCCCATAATGCACTGTCTCCCTACATTGAGAAGAAAGACCATGACTTATTACAGAAAATACCAGCCTACCAAGGGGAATGGAAGAAGTATAGGAATATTAGTCAACTCAGATACAATTCCTGTGAAGGCTGGCAACAGTCTATGTTTTTCATGACAGAGCTGTCATGGAAGAACATAGGTTATTCGGTGTCTATTAGCAATCGTAGTTACGTCTGTTGTGCAAAATCAGACTGGTGGAGGCTATGCCAATATAGAATATTAATCATTCACTTCTTGATTCAAATATCAGAGACAAAACTAAAAAAATAGCAGCTTTGTTTGATGATTTTAAGGTGTATCTCATACGAAAGAGTTTTGATTTACCTAGAAACAAACCGATAATAAGCACAAAGAAAGGAAAGAAGAGCAGGGCGAGAGGAACTTGATAACCTGTCAATACAAATTTTGCTCCTCGAAATAAAACAGCCTGATATACCATATGCAATGAGAAATACTACTTTGAGATTAATATTTAAATACTTCTACATATAGCAAATATCTAGTACTAATTATTCTAAATACCATAGACAAATGAAAAACAACAGGAGAGAGGAGGGCTCACATTTGTCAAAATGATTGTCAACATTCTGTGAAGAAAACGGTAATAAATCTGATCACTTGATATGATATGGGGGAGACATGCATATTTTTGTAGTAACTTCTCGTGAGTTCTCCACTTTAAAGAAGTTGCAGCTCTCTGTTCTGCTGTTGTTAATGCAGGAATCAAGTCAGGAATAGACAGTAGCTAGAAATAAAAATATAAACATAATTTCATATCTTCTAGCTGTATATCATGTTACTAGGCTTAAAAAAAAAAAAGCACAACAATGTAAGGAGGAAAGAGATTTTAATCAGTCAACTAATTCTTCTACACGGACAGGATTAACTACACTGTGACCATTTCCAGCAGGTATTAGTCTAAGTTGTTCTTAAAAAAATCTGATCAGGACTACACCACCTCTCCTACACAGTAAATTCCACAGCTAACTACTCAAAAAGCTGTTCCAGTACCTAACTAAACACACCTTTGCTTCCAACACCTTCTTCTGACAATGAAAACCAATTGATCACTGTTCTCTTTGTAATATCCTTTTACAGTTATGAAGACAATTATGACAGCCCTCTTGTCTTCTCTTCCTCAAACCAAATAAATTCCCTTTTCCTCCTAGACTCTTCAACTTTGCAGTTATTCTTCTCAGCTTCCTACTTCATTTTGGAAGAAATTGTACACCTGTTCTCAGTAGGATGCAAGAACTTTATAGTAGTCAAGCTAAATTCTCTTTTGCATTAAGCAAAGTGAAATATACTGCCACACTTGACATGGCATTTCTTACATGTTATATGCATTTACAGTTATAAACATCTGACAAATTTTAAATAATAGTTTCAACTTTTGTCCATAAAAGAAAAAAAATACATTCCGTTCTTATATTGTTGGAATATTTCAGCTTCTCTATACGTTTAGGAAGTATGCTCAAAACAGAATCCTGAAGCAGGAGATATCTTTTATGTTCCATTTTACAGGTGAGGAGTCACTGAAGAAACCATCACCCAGAGCCACAAAAAAGCAAAGTTGAGAACTGAATTCAGATCTCCCAAGTCCTAATTCAGTACCTTTACCTTTGGAAACAGACTTACTGTGTCTGAAAATAGCAAATGCTGGCAGCTGCCACACCAACATACAAAAAAAATAGGTATTAACAATCACCCTTTTAGTGTGAATCCAATTTTTAAAAAACTTTGCCAATTTTGACTCAATGACTCTATTTCAAAACATGATCTATTTCAGCAAATCTGTGGTTAATTAAATAAAGTGCGTGGAAAAACTTAATTTTTACAGTAAGTCCAATCTTTCAAAACCTTTTTTTGTAAAGTTTATAAATAAAAATAAATAATAATAATAAAAAAAAAAGAACAGAAGCTCTGTACTTCTCCAGTGCAGAAGCTAATCATGAAAGCCTTTTTATACAATTACTGAAACAACATTGCTACTAGCTTCATTTACATTTGGAAAGTAAATTACAAAACATAAGAATACGCACCTTGCCTTCTGATCCACTATTTTCTCCTCCATTAGTCATTAGTTCAAGGATTTCAGGAAGGTGACCTACCAGTGCATCTAACACCTATTTAAAGAAAGGTTGCATGAATGAGGTTTTTGAATTAACTTGAGTCAATTTTTATCTCTCACCACTATATCCCTGCTGTCATCTCCAATGTTACTGCTCTCTCACACCAATGTAGGAAAAAAAAATAAAGAAAAAAAAAAAACGGAAAAAAAAGAAAAAAAAAAGAATGAGATATAACTTATTTGTACTGATGAGGACTGGGATTTCAAATTGATGTTTTAATATAGTAATATAAGTATTATAGGATTCATATTAGGAAAACAGAATCATAGCTTTGATTTACATCGATACCACAGTCAGTGCTTTTTAAAATATTCACAGCATACAATATTTAAAAATGAACATTCATTCTTAAGAAAGATCTGCATTTCACAGACAGTTAAGTAACAGCCTCAACAAACATGAAGAAATGTATTCTGGATATTTGCCAGCTGAATCTTAAAAGCAACTTTTCCTCCTTTAAGAAAATCTCCTACTGATAAATTAGAACACCATATTTAGCCTTTATTAATAGAATAACCTTACATTCAAAGGTTGTTAGATTTGAAACTAGACTAGGAAATTACATCATTAAATATTATTTGGTACCAGTTCTGACTGTGGCAGTTTATAACACTGGATATTTTTATTATTTAGATATAATTTAAATAATTTTTCAAAATCACCAGCTGCTTCTGAGTCTCAACCTTCAGGTGTTCAGCTTGGGAAATCTTTTAAGATGGGTCAGAATTTCATAAGCTATAAGTAGATGGTCTATGAATACTTTTAATTCCCTTGAAAATGTCCAACAAAGGATACCAAAACAAAAAGGAGCACCTCAAAGCAAAATAAATTTTTCTATGCCATATCCAGAGATCCTATANAAAAAGAAAACAAAAAAAAAAAAAAAAAAAAAAAAAAAAAAAAGAACCAAGGATTGGAGTAACTGGTACCAGAGGAAACAATTTTGTCTCAAAGAAAGACCTTTTTCAATCCGAAAGTTTCACTATACTGTCTGTTATACATACCTAAGTGATTCATGCTTTACATGTGAAACTGGGGCAGACTACACTAAACCATCTCAAGAACACCCAGAGATTCTGTACCAGATCTTGGACTAAAAACCTTTCTAAAAATGTCAATCTTTGAACCATACACAACTTCGTCTCCTCTTCAATAGCAGAAATGTAAATAAAAGAAAGCAAAAACCTGGAATGCTATCAACAAATATTTTAAAACAGTATCAAAAACAAATATTTCCACAGAATTTCTAAGGTAATAAATAATAAAGCAATTAATAAAATATTTAGAATGAATAGTTTTAAAAGTTACTGAATTCATTGTGGGTTAACTGAATTCAAACACCTTCTTATTTTCCTTCTTTTTATTCACAGAAGGCTTGCATCTTTATGAAGAGTCTGTGAAACAGAAGTAAAATCTGCAGATCATTTCAAGCAGTTACTGTTCTGTCTTATTGCAGAGTTATTAAACATCAATATACCTCAATATAACAAGCAAAATAAAGTTCCAATAAAAGTATACTACCTCCAGCGACTCATCTTGTAATAGTGTAACCAGTTCTTTATGAATTGTATACACAGCAGAATTTAAAAGCTTAGCAACCTTAAAACAAACAAACAAACAAACAAACAAAAAACAGTAAGATAGCAAGATAAACCATACTTTAGTTCCATGGCACTACAGCAATTATACTGGATGTGCTTACTTTTCAGCAAGCATGACAGGATGCAGAACAATTTTTTAATATCAACCTTCTAAAGTTGTGTACTCTCCTGTTGATCACATTAAAAATATGCTTATATAAAGAATATGAAACAAGAAACAGACCTATTACCTAACCATGAAACAAGCTTTTAGAATTAACTCTATTTCACATTTTCCAAAAATTTTTAGGACTGCATTGCAAGGCTATAAAAATTCATTCTGGAATATTCAAATATCATATCTCATTATCCTTATGAGAGTTAACAGTCAGCTATATAATTTACAAAAGATAAAATATAAAAATTGGCTTAGTCGGTTCTGCATTTCAAGGTTCACCAACATTCCCATCTGAAGTTTTCACTCCTTAATTCTTTGTTTTGTTTTTCCTGTGAATCAAAAGCCACACACAAATTTCTAAAAAACACCAGAAGTCCATCTCCAAACTGTTAAAAAGGTTTTATAGCAAATATGAGAAAAATCCGAGGAATTAGATTTTTGCCACACGGAGTACTTAGATAATGATTTTTAATGGTTTTCTTTGTTTATATAAGCCAAGTGAAGGTAAGAGCTTACTTCCAATCAAGATTAAGCTTTGAGAAAGTGGCTACAGTGGGTTTATTGAAATATATATATACATATATATATCCAGCTACCAGTGAATGCCATAAAATACTCATATCTGCCCGTCATGTGGTTGCTTAGCTATGGTTTTAAAAATACATCAACCAGCACTAAATGTACATTCAGACTAAGGTATAACTTTACAGGTTTTTTTTAATGAGCCAAAATACTTTACATATATTCAGACAGAACCTTAGAAGTGTTCTGTATCTGACATAAAACATTATGTAGAATGATATGCTAATTTTGTAATTTCAGCAATTAACTGGATTATCATTCATTAAGACAAGGCATCAACAGGCACAGAGAACTGGAAATCCATCCATCATCCTTAAGATGGTGGAAATAAAGCCACATTAGCTTCATTTATTTCTCTGCTAGTGATTTAAATGCTTTCACCAAGCTACTTAGCTTACCCAGCTTCATAATGGCATAAATGGCTAGTTTGAGGATTTAAATACAAAGATTCTATGTAAAACACTATGAAAACCTTGAAGATTTCCCATATGGATTACTACAATCAGGAGAGAGTGGGTATTAATTTCTGGAATTCATTCCATGTAGCTGATAATATATCTTCAACTGCAGTTGAAGATTTTTTGAACTTTCATGAAAATAATATAGTGGAACTTCCGTAAACTGAGTGGAATAATAAGAACACGTGCTTTTGGATCTACATAAATTTCCAAGTAGTTTCATATTAAATTTGACTATTTAACTTAGACTTGATACATATAAATATTCTCCACAGAATACGAGCATAGTAGCAGACTGTACAGTTCTAAAGAAGGTTTTCAGGACCAAAGTGGCAAGATCCTTTCTCCTGTCTGTCTCACTACTTTCTAATAGCATTCAAAACTTTCAAATGGTCTAATTACTACAATTGCTTATGTTTGTGGTACTAAATCATTTTAAGTTTCTTCCAGCTTTCAATTCTTAAAAGCCCACCTCCCAATAAACTCTTGTAGCCAAATGTCACACAACTTAAATACACTGAACACCTTTGACAAACTAATTTTAGCAAGTTTTCTTTTCTCTTTTTTTTCTTTTTTTCCTTTTGTTTTTTTTTTTTTCTTTCAAGTCTTTTTCTTTGTGTTGAACAGTCGCAAATGTAACCTTAAAGAATAAAACATAAAACAAAAACATGTAAGTATTAACACAGAACTTTTGTAGACTTACTTCATAGAAGCTTATGGCCATAGTATATCTGACAGGAACTTCAGGGTCATGACAAAGGCAGAAGAATATAGAATATAGTTCTAAATGGAAGTTCTTTGGATCCACAAAAACTATCATGGCCTATGGAAAAATAAAGTTTTTATTAACTGTATCGTTAAAGGGCTGCACTATCAGAGAAGAAAACACTTCGTTACAACCAGCAAGACACTTGGAGATAGGTTGTGATTTTAAAGACTATGTGTGGCATTTTTGATCAAGTTAAAGAGTTAAGGACTAAACTGGATTTACAGATCTTCCAGACATGCTGCAGGCTTTTTTCTGAAGACAGAGATTAAAAACACAAGCTATAAAACCTCAGTTTTATAAATAATGTTAATGTTTTGGTAATCAAGTGGAACCTCCAATTGGAGACCTCAATAATACACAACATTTTAGCAAGCAGAAAAGCAAGCATCTGAATTTCAGCATAATTGCGTGTGTACATACTTTGCTTTTGCTCAAATAAACCAACGGATTTCTACCTACAAACTTGGTGCTTCTCTTTAAAAAGTAGAATAAAAATAACTGTCTACTGGCTCTTGGTACAAACATATTTTCTTTATAAATGTAGAATGTCAAAATACAAAACAGATTTAGAGAAACATGAATGGTAGATTTAAATACCTCACATAAACTTGAAAATACTTTTTGTAATCAGGCAGGAACATGACTAAAACATGAATCTAAACATTCAGACTCAATCTTCAAGTCCCTGCAATGTCATAACACACAAAAAATGTAAAAACCTAGCTTCGGATAGTTTGAAATTGGCTGCTGTGTTTCACAACCATATTCTCAAGGCCTTTGTGCTAACGGTTTGGAGAAAACGTACAGGAAAGAATGAGACCAGCAATCTCTTGGAACAACATTCTCTCAGTCAAAACTTTCCTATAGTTTTCTGAGAATCTGCAAAGAGGAATCTTTCCTGGTAACTCTTTTGGACAACCTCTACTTTAAGTCATTACCTTGAACTTTCCAGAGGAGAGCCAGAACCTAGCTAACAATGTACAATTGTTGGCAATAACTTCTCTATCCTTCTCGCGGTCCTATTTAGTGAACCATATGTGTGACACAACTTAGTTAACTTCTAATTAATGTTACTTACTGGAAAATTGTAAGCACAGTTCTTCCTCACTGAAATATACTTCTTTTCCTGTTCCAGAGTTTGAAGTTGTAGTTGATTATCATTGTGACCATTTTCCTGCTGTAAACCCAGTGTGGAAAGCTTCTTATAAAATTCCAAAAACCGTAAGTGCTGCTCAGGAGTAAAAATACCTTAAAAAAAAAAAAGTTTACTTTTCTTATTACAAATGCTATTAATAATGTCCAAAAAACATCTCATTTACAAATCTATCAAATATGTCAAGTTTTAATCTACCCTACCCCTTTGAATCTAGTGCAGTATCATCAGTACACATTACACAGTATACAGAAAAAGTGATTACAGAAAAATGACAGCTAGCTATAACAGAGTGAATCTTAATTTGTTTACATAATTCTTGAAATAGCCAGGATTTTAGCAGCAGGATTGTAAACATATTTGTTTGTTCCACTAATACCGGTTTCATCTTTATTAAATTTTTAGATCTTTATGGAACTCAGGCACATGAATACTGCTTGCCTCCAAAAAGTTGAAAAATTAGGCCACGTTGCAACAGATAGTAAAGTGGTATAAGAACAAAATTAGAAAACAAAACAAACTGGAATGCAACTAGCAAGATGACTTCAAAAATTAAGAGGTCATTTTATAAGTACACATTGATAAGAGAATGATCAAGGAAAGGCTGAGTTTTCTAACCAAGGGAGAGAGGAAAGCTATCAGTGATTGGTACCAAGAGGCTGAAATGCTTAATTCTTTTATTTTCTTTCTCAAACTTCACTAGTATAATCAGGCTCAGTACAATTAATGACTGACAAAGATGCAAGCTTTAAGTAGAGAAGGAAAAGGTCAGTGAATACTTAAACCAGGAGAGAGGTTTTCAAAATGTGCAAGGTCAGATGTGCTTCAGTCCAGTATGCAAGAGTATTAGAAGTACTAGCTGCTGAAATCTTACATAAGTAACATCAGACTGCAAAAAGGCTGAAGTGGTACTGATATTTAACAGTTGGAGAGGGGAAGAACAAGCCATGTAATTGTAGATCACACAGACTAACTTCATGTTTTTGAAAAATTGGGAAAAATATCACAAAATCTACTTGTAAGTACTGAAAAGGAAACAAGAAAATGAGCAACAGCCAACAAAGCAAAAGCAAAGCTTATCAAACTGATTCCATTTCCTTCTAGTACTGGATAACAGGACCCGTGAATACAAAAAATGCAGTAAAGGGCACTTGTTGACATTTCTGTAAGCAAAAGTAGGGGATCAGGAAAGAGAGACGAAAATCTATAAAGTTGCTTCAAAACCACTTGAAAAAACAGTTAAGAGAAAGTTATCAGTATTTTCACTAGTTATTTTTGGATGTTGCATTAGAGAACATGCTTATTAAATATTCTGATGACATCAACCTAGAAGGGAGACTGCTATTTCTTCAGAAGATAGCCTTAGAGTTTAAAATGATCTTCAGTAACTGGACATATGGTCTTAAAACTTAAGGCTCCTATTCCATTATGACAACAGTAAGATACCACGCTTAGTCAGATATGTCAGGAAAGAGAAAGAGTAACTAGGTGTCAGTTTTATCAAAAAAAAAAAAAAGAGAGGCTATTTTTCATAGTGAAAAATGTAAGGAGCAATTTAGCTTGCTAGAGGCATGACACAGCCCTTTCACTTTGTTCAGCTCTCCTAAGGCGTAACACTTCAAGAAAAATGTGAACTAGCCAGACAGAGTTCAGAGGTGAAGAGAGATCACAATTAAAGTCAGTCAACCTAAGGAAGAGTGGGAAGACATGATAAAAACAGGATAGACTCTTCTAGCTCTGTGTTTCTGTAAACAACACTTTGGCACCGTGGAATAGCCGTTTCAAGTCATTTGCAGTGAAGCAACTGTCACCTTGATAGTCTCTAACCTGATCATAAAGGATCATTTTAAAGATCTGTAAGAAATATCAAAGGGCTTAAAAATCTAGTGGAAAATTCTCTTTCATTTAGAACTGTGTGCTGGCCCTTCCCAGGTAAGCTCTGTGTAAAGAGTAAACGGTAGGCAGAATGATCAGAGAAAGATCTGCTGAGCTCAAGTGCTAAGGTACAGAAAACAACAAGAATTATGGGTACAGATTTGGCCTCAGCTGCAGCTGGGAATCCACATGCTATTAGATCTCCTTTCTCCCCTGAAGTTCCTTATGGGCTGCAATTTTTGTTCTGTGCCTCAAAAAAGATATCAAGCACAGAACTGAACATACAAAGTTAGCATCATACTGTGCTGTCACAGGTTTCTAGTTTCAAATAATCTGTCATCCAACTCAGATGTTCCAGAATATCCAACAAAGTATCAAAATCAGTCAAACCAATAAATAAAAGCCATTATGTTTCCACCTCTGTCCCTGTCTAAACTTAAAAGAACAATAAACAAATGGACACCTTAAGAGAAAATTCACCAAATCCACCATGCAATAGATGATTTCAGACTTTTAGTGCCATACTTACTTTCAAAACTATCATTTCATTTGATACATTCAAATCTGGATATTTTCTAAGTGCTTCAAATTTTCTGACCTTCCCTCATTTTTAAGATTTTTTTTTTTTTTAAAAGAACATTAAATCATACCATATAATCCATTGCACAGTTTCCCTAAATGGAAAGATAAAGAAACTAGGATAGATTCATCTGCTTTGAAGGATTTTTCACAGAATGATTTCACTAAGGGGAGCACTGTTTGACTCCTATCATCTGAAAAACAAAAGACATTTTTAAAGTTAGCCATTTGTTATCAAACATCTAAAAAGACCACATAGAGTGGACTTCTAAAATAAGGTATGAAAAATATAATTTAACATGCTCAGGAGAAGGCAGGCACTTACTGGAGGCAGAAAACAGGAGGTAAGAGAGAGTGATGAACGCTACCATAATACAAGTCCTGATTTTTAATAGCTTATCTGTTTTCTGTTTTCTTTGTGTGTTTATAGGGAAAGGGCACCCACCAGTAAAGGATGAGACAGAGAATAAATGAACAACTACTAACTTCTTCATTCACCAAGAATACAGGGCTATAAAGAATACAGCAGTATTCCAACAATAATAATTCCCACAATAGTAGGAATATGGGGACATCTAGGCCAGACATAACCATGATGGTAAAAAGAAAAATCTGAATCTGCTAGAAGTGAATTTTTTCAGCCTACTGAGAAGAGGTAGTTGCAAATCTTTTGGTAAACAACAAATTCACAGAGAAACAAAATAATTAAGGGCAAAGGAAAGAAGTGAAATTATTTAGAGATGAATTAAAATCCAGCAAACAGTGCCAAGCACTCTGCCTCCTTATAAAATAAAGGAGCAAATGTTCAAAGAAATTGATGCATTTTGACTCGTTTTAAATAAAGCCACTGTATTTTAAAATGTTCAAAATTGTAAAGGGATTAGGATTTTTTTTAATGGTAACTTAACTCCCAAATTCAGAAAATACATATGGCTGAACAACATATTTAGGTTGACCTGAAGAACTATTTTTTTTATTGTGGGAAAGAAATCCTAGGATATAATTTTGGGTCATCTACCTTTAAAATGTTTGTTCTGTAGTTCAGCCATGAAACCAAAAATTATGCAAACCAAACTTCTACAGACACATTCCTTGCAAACCTGCTAATAATCCCTGATTGCTTTCTCTAAGCTTTTTTGTTTGTTTGTTTGTTTGTTTTGATAGCTAAAAGCAGCAGTTACAGAAATTGGGAAGCTGGGGGAAGGAACGGGGTAGGAACAAAGGAACATGGGTAGGAACAAAGAGAAGCAGAATCTTGACCACATCAATGTAATGGCTCAAGAATTTGAAAATTAACCTACTAGTGTACTTGCTAATATAAGCACTAACTGCTAAAAAGTCCATTGATGGTATTTTTCCCAGAACTATCTTATTTCTTTATGTATGTCTCCATATGGCTTATATGCAGTCATGTATTTTAGTAATTCATCACCAAGTTCCTGTAAAGTAAATATTTGCTCCTCGCTTATGTATCAGGAGGGAGTAGTATAGTCAGTAAGACGGGAGTGGGAGTGGGAAATGTGGTGCAAAACACAGAGTTGCTAATGAAGATAAACAACTGAGGAGGTTGGAAAAAGACAGTATAAAGAGCAAAGTGGCAAGTAATGAGCAGCAATCAACAACCACTAACAGAGCTTATAATAGAATACTTTTTCATATACATTATAGCAAGGATCTTTCATGTACTTCGCTTCTTTGTACTTCCTCAGTTGTACAAAAACAGTGGAGAACACAAGTGATACAGAGCCAGAAAAGCTGCCTGCTGTTGTCTTCTACATACCCCTGAAAAATCTGGGACAGGGCTGGTGACTGTAGGACAAGGCACTGCAGTTATCCAGAATGTTCCCCTACATGGGAGCAGTTAGAGTAGCTCTCCTTAAAGTTTGCTCCAGTCGCTGTTGGACTCAACTTGTGATGGGAACTTGAGCACCATGAATGTAGGCATCCTGCTACCACTAAGCCAAAAGACCAGATACAACAGAGAATTTCTCCTTCCTTACATGAAGACACAGACACTCACCCCTACACCTGGAGAAGCATGAAATATTCATGCTGTTTAGAGGAAAGATAATGAGCACTGGGAAAATTACAAACATTTATATTTTCTATTTTAAATAAAATGAAAAGCTTTATATAATACACACACTTTCTCATTGCAAAGAAGAAAGCTTTCAGTGTCACATACGCACAAATTTACAGGGATCCAAATAGCAATTGCTGATGCTTAGTACCTCTAAAACAGATCAGTTGTGCACACAGCAGTTTATAGGACATGAAGAATTATCTTCTGTTCCAAAACTTACAAATGGATTTGACTTATAACACTCGATGTCAAAAACTGCAAGGTTTACTGATACACACATAAACATCACATCATTGGCCCAGCCTGGTTTCTTCAGCCCAGAAAGCAGGCTCCAGCCTGTAGTTAGGACTAGCTTTACTTCAATTAAGAGGCAAAGAACAGTTAATAGCAAAAAAAGTACTAGCATCTGCACATGTTGAACTAACATTTTGTATTATGCATATTAATAGTATTAAGTATATATTAACAACCTAATATTCCTATCATTTATACAGTAATTTTACTCATTCAATTATTTTCAATTTATATTCAATTTATATTCGATTTATTCGTTTAGTTTCATTAAATTAGAAGCTTAGAATAAGAAAATAACTGATTTTGTGGACAGCTGGTTCACCTTTCTTAAAAAAATTTATACATAAAGCATTGCAGGACATGAAATACATGCAGGATAAATTAGAAAACAAAATCAGAAATGTCTTAAGACTGCAGACAGAACAAAACTTTAATTACATTTACAAGATGCATTAAAGCATTAAGAACTGGGCTACTAAGCCTAAATTAAGTTCTTACCTGCATCAAACATATCAAGCAGATTCACTAATGTCTCAAAAGCTGCAAGACGTACACTGCTGACCTCATCTCTTGCCAGCTCTACTAATTCAGGAAGCACTACAGTTTTGGTTAGTTCTGTCCTGCAAATTGATGCAAGCATTTAAAGAGAAAACATATAATGAAACAAATGTTGCTATAGCAAAAAAGAATTCTCCCCTGAAATATCCATTTAGACATTCTTTAGGTGGCCAAGAAGGAAAAACTGACAAAGTTGTAAGAAAATGAAAACTAAATAAAAACCTGCAGTCAATCTCAGGACTTTTTTCTTCATCAGCCATAGAAACAAACACGCTTAAAATGTGAAACCATCACTAAAAAAGAATTCAAATTAACTCAAAATAAATCAGAGAAAATGCAATCTGAAAAAACTCAAAGGAGTCCAGCTATTTCACTATGTTACTCAGAAAACTCTTCTGATCAGATATTCAGAAAATATAAACTGCTCAATGCAATGACAGAGTAAGTTCCAAAGCCAAAATAATTAAATATGTCATAGAATCATAGAATATCCCAAGTGGGATTGAAGTGTCTAGAAATCTTACGTTTCAAAGATGAGCTTTCTTTACAGAGGGTACACAACTACTGCTCAGAGAACACTTATTTTCCTGACTGGTCCAAACACTAGCTTTTAGGCTTGTTTTAAAGTAGCAATGAAAGGGTTCTGCTTGCCTGTTTTTGCCTTGGTAATTACTAGCACTGTCTGTGTGTGTGATCATAGAATCATAGAATGGCCTGGGTTGAAAAGGACCTTAAAGATCATCTAGTTTCAACCCCCCTGCTCTGGGCAGGGTTGCCAACTACTAGAGCAAGCTGCCCAGCGCCACATTCAGCCTGGCCTTGAATGCCTCCAGGGATGGGGCAGCCACAACCTCTCTGGGCAACCTGTTCCAGTGCCTCACC
>VXAA01003702.1:150195-193274 GCA_013399115.1 Anseranas semipalmata | reverse complement strand
AGGGGGACAATCACCTCCCTCTCCCTGCTGGCCACCCCTTTTTTAATGCAGCCCAGGACACAGTTAGCACTGCCGGCTCATGTCCAGCTTCTCGTCCAGCAGGACCCCCAAGTCCTTCTCCGCAGGGCTGCTCTCGAGTTCTTCTTCTCCTCCCAGTCTGTATAAGTACCTGGGATTGCCCCAGCCCAAGTGCAACACCTTGCACTTGGCCTTGTTGAACCTCATTAGGTTCTCTTGGGCCCACCACTCCAGCCTGTCCAGGTCCCTCTGGATGGCATCCCTTCCCTCTATTGTACCAGCTGCACCGCTCAGCTTGGTGTCATCCACAAACTTGCTGAGGGTGCACTCGATTCTGTCATCTATGTCGTTGATAAAGATGTTGAAGAGCACCGGTCCCAAGACCGACCCCTGAGGGACACCGCTTGTGACCGGCCTCCACCCAGACATAGAACCGTTGACAAATAGTTAATGGTCCTGACAACTTCAGTCTCTACATTGGCAGCAAACTGCTATACTAGGGGCTGACTTAGAGATCAGAGTTTCATCAGAGAGGTGACTAAGAAGGAATGAAAGATTCTTGACGTGGAATCATTTGCGCAGTAAGGTGACTGCGCAAAGTAAGGTGAAAAAAAATTCACCTCCTGGAGCAAGAGCATAGCTTCTGTAGAAGCTACCAACCAGCATAACTTTCTAATGTCCTCATGTGTAGCTGATTCTTCATTGCTTGATTGATTGTGTCATGATCTTTTTCTTTTTTTATAGAAGTCAAGAATTCTAGTGTTAGAATTTGTATGCATTCGTGTTAAGAAACCCACTTTCTTCTGTTCTCATGTACAAGCTCTTGGTCTGGCCATCAATCAGTGAAAGCTGTTGTAAGCACCACAGCTTAAGAACGGGACCTCAGCAACTTATGATAGCCAGGGATCTGGCCCTCAATATTTATACTGCCCAAAATATAAAACTGCAGGGCAATGATGATAAAATTATACTACATGAACGTTAACCGAGACGACAAAATCAAAACTACGTTTGACACTTTGTGCAACTGTATACAAAGAGTTTAGACACTGTTATTTCAATCATAGTTTTTAATCCAAAATTAATCACAACCCCTAGGATGACAGATTTTTACAGAAATAAATGCCCAAAATACCCTTCCAATCAGACTAAACAAGTAACAACTATCCCTTTTGTAAGTCAGTATGAACAGTAACGCTTTCAAATTTTACAAACAACCAGCATCAGTGATTTGCACCTTGTGAATTACTATATTATTATTGTTACTAATAAATCAAGCTGTAGCTTAAAAGTATTCTTCCAAACAGATGATTAATCATTTATTTAATATTATGCAAAATTACCTGATACCTTTTAGTGATAACATCACTAAACAAGCAGTCTTGGGACTGCTGTCACATTATGACTTCATTATTTACAAGAAAATGTGCTTATTTCCATTAATTTAATTGTTTTTATTTTCCTACTACCTATTCATCCTCAACACAAAACACAGCAACAGTTTACACATTGAAAATAGTGACAGTTTGCCACTTCTATGAGATTAAAGCATCTAAATCACTGAGGAGGGACCAGGCAGAAAACTCAGAGAGAAAGCAGTGTGTATGGCTACATAAATGCTAAAAACAGAAGTTGGGGAGGAAAGAATTAAAGAAAATTATACAAAATGGACCACTAATTGATAACTATGTATTTAGCTCTGTTAAACTACTATACTAAGGCTGGGTAAATTGCCTGTAATACTGCCATTTGCCACTGCATAATACCTACCTCATTTTTAGACTTTCATCTCCCAAGTATAATACATCCAACTTAGTTCATTTTAAAGACACTCAACAGAATGAGGAAAATGTTATTTCCTTTCCAAAATGGTCATTTATTAGTATAAGGTATTGCCCCCTTGTAACACATGAAAATAATTTTTCTGTTTCTTCTTTCATACTAAGTATACCTTGAAATTAAAAAGCATTTGGAGGGGGGGTAAAGAAAACAACATAAATGCACACATTTCAACACTTGTCTGTACTTATATACCCGTCTTATATGTGAAACAAAACTGCTGAAAGCAAATTCACAGATTCACACAAGTGCTTCCTAAAAGCTGCCCCACAAAACCACTTTCTTTTTCTCAACAGACTGAGTTACAGGGCAAGGAAATCTGTGCAGCTATATATTTTTCAAGCATAAAAAAGGTTTCCAGTTTTATATGAAAGCAATATTCTGTAACTATATTCATATCCTAGATAAGAGTTATTTTACTCAGAATAACATACTTAAAAAAATTATTTTGCTGTATTATGTATAAATCATTTTCAAAGCCAGATTCATATGATTGCTTCTCAGCTCTTGACTACAGAAGAGGTTAACTAAAAAGGTTAGAGAAATCTATGGAAATGCAGACTGTATCTCATAAGAAAAAGAAAATCTCATAGTATTGAACAAAAACAAACAAGAAAGGAGGAAGATGACTGAAAAAGACGAGAACATACAGTGTAGAAAGAGCCAGAAGAGAGAAGTAAAGGGCTATATCCAAAGGGAAGACAGAAATCAGGAAACAAAAATAAAAGAAAAAAAAAAGAAAAAAAAAAAAGGAAAGAAAAAGAAAGAAATGTTTTGCAAACTTGTTTTTGTGGATTTCCATTTTGGTTGCATCAAAAAACTTCAAACTAACATGACGGGTTAGAACCGCCCCTTCCTTCAAAACTGTGACTTTGGAGGAAAAAAAAATGTGGTCAGTCCCTGAAGATAAACAGAACCCTCTCTTTCACTTATCTTTAATCTCCCACTAAACAAAATTCAGTTTTAAGATACATAAAGATACATGAGATACATGCATACAGTAAAAATAAATACATTTTCAAATTATTCAGTAATTCAGTTTACTAAAGTGTATATTAAATTTTTAGTTCTACAAATACCAACAGTATCTACAAATACTATCTTTCTTTTCTGCAATCACAGGTTCTTTTAAATCCAAAGCTGTTCAATATGGAAAACATTAAAATGATTTACCATGCTAACCTCCCTTTTGCTATAAAAGAAAATAAATACAAAAATAAATGGATAACTTTACTTAGTTATGAATAACAATGAATAACCTTATGTTTTCAACATTATTCACATCCTTTGAATTTTCTACTGCAAGCACCTTGCAGTAGAGCCGCCTAAAGCAGAAATATAAAATTATTTCATATGCAATAGGGGCAAGTTTATCTGGGAATCCAGAAATTACTGTTCTGCGTGACAATACCAAAACAATGTGAAATTAACTATATTACAGCAATGCTTAGTTCTTGCCGCAAATATTATTTCCCCTATATCCGAGTAGGCTAAAACACAGCCTGAACATACATGTTTCCAGTATGCCCGGGCTGAGAGGTAAACAGCATTGTTGTCAGGAATTTCTAGTGCTTTCTATTTGTTTGTTTGTTTGTTTTAATAACTCAGAATCTAAATCACAACATTATTCTCCATTAAAAAAAAATATTCCACAGGCACAGGAATAATTTCCACAAACATCAGTACTAACAAACTGAAGTGCATTTTTACAGTATCCTTCAAATTACATTTCAGTTTCAGCCTCATCCCTGAATCTGCTCATAAATTCACAATTTTAAAGGCCAGAGGGACTATTAAGATTTAATCTATCCACCTGTGTAACACAGCACACAGAACCTCACTTGATTATTTCTTCAAGTCTGTAAGAGCAGGTACTGCTTTTTTTTTTTTCCTTCCTGGCACAGGAACAGGTGGACAGACCAAGAATTTTAAAATAGCTGTTCACTTAGGGACTACTCCTGAATGTGTGCTTAACATGTTCTGTGCTATTATGTTAACATAAATGTTCCCAAACTGTTTCTATTCCTACACGTGCATTATGAAGGTCTTCAGGATTAGAGTCAGAGTTGATACTGAACTGAAATCTGCTTAAAAAAATACACATTCTTTTGCAAAAAGAAAGGCACAATAATAATCAGAAACTGCTAATACTTGCCATAATCCTCTTCCATTTTTAAATATGCCTAATGACATCAACAAAAAATTGAAATGATTTCAAGAGGCTATAGATGCTCATTTACAAAAAGATGTTGGTTGTATGGTTCAGCAATTCCACTATCATAAAGAAATAAAAATTCATTATTAAGTATGCATGAATTAAGTTACAAATCTTAAAAGGATTAAAAAAATCTCTTTTTAGGTTACCATTAAATATTTCAGAGAAATATTTTGCATTTAAAAGCAGTTATGCAAATTCTACTCACCCTATTCCTTGAGCTATATGCTCCAGCTGCCGACACATGCAAGTTCTTACTTCATACTCTACATCCTGGCAGAGTGATTTTACCAATGGAAGAATCTCTCTTTTAACACTAAAAACATGAACATTTTTTATTAATATATAGAACAATAATATATAAAATCCACTTCGTAGTACTCAAATTTTATCCATATATGACTTCAAAGACCTTTTTTTTTTTTTTTTTTTTTACTAATTTATAACACGTGGCAAATGATTTTTCTGAAAACTTCAAATTATAAAAGAATACATCAGACACAAATACGTGCTATAAAGAAACGGAAAAAGGATTATTTACAGTCATTATAATTTGCCCATATTTCATATATTATGTTTTTTTAAACTAAGAAAATAGTAGGTAGGCTTAGAAATGCTCTCCTCATTTAATAACTATCTTCAGTACAATTTTTGAACAGACACTGTAAGAATACAAAGAATTATATAAATGGAAGTGCAAATTAATCTTGTCTTTACTTTGAAAGCAGAAAATACAGGAATGCTTAAAAAAAAAAGGCTTTTTTATTGAGTCAGAAATCATGATGGAATAAAACAGCTCTACTGATTGATTCAGACATGGATTAATCTTTTCCTGTGTATATCAACGACACTCCAAATCAGCATTTACACAGTGCTGTAGGTCAGTCTTCTGTCACTTTCTGAAACTTTGCCACAGAACTTAGTCAGTACTTCTCTGAAGATAAACATAATTCTTACAGCTTGGACCTGAAGTCCAGCCTGGTACATGTGCCTTGTAGAAGCTTAGCTCCCATGCTGAAAACCAGGCTCTTTTATAAATTCTATTTTCATATTAACCAGTCCAAATTGCAGAACCTATTGAACTGTGAAGTGAAACTGTGATCCACATACTCCCATAATCACAGAAGCCATTAGGCTAGTGTAGGATTATAAAATACATAGAAAAAGTTAATTCTAACCTTCACTACCACTAGTGAAGGCAGTAATCTCTTCCACATCTTTCAACCCTGAAAGTGAAATGAATGAAGGATTTCAACTAACGCACTCTTTGGCCTTCTGCCAAGGGTTAGAATACTACTGCCTACATGTGACAGAATTCAAGAGACCCAAAAACATCCAAAAGTAGGAAAAAAAGAAAACATACTGACTGAGGTAGTGACTAATAACACTCTGGGGAGAAGATAAGACTGTGTATTTGCCATCTTGTGTATTTGTGTGGCATTTAATGCAATGAGGGGCCTACTGAAATGAAAACAATAGAATGCATCAGGGGAGACAGCCCACTTGTCAGTCTCTAATACCTCAGTTTTGGTATGTATGCATCACCAAAAAGATATTTAAGAAGAAAGCAGAACAAGAATTTAAGATTAAAAGCTCCAGTACTGCAATGCCTTTAAGCAAGTAGACTTGAGTATTCACGTTAAATCAATGGCAGATACACAATAACTATTTTGAACTCTATTTAAGTAAAAACACGTACTACAACTTGGCAGATTCAGCCATTGTGTTTCCTTTCATTGCCCAGGATGCTGTCATGAGTATTCATAAAGTATCTCTATCCAAATTTTTGCGTTGTTTCAAAACTGAAGAGAAAGAATATGAAGACACAGACAAGCAAATTTTCAAGCCAGCTTGCACAGCCTCCATTTATCACAGTGAAAATTAATTTACTTCTTATAGCAAAATCTGTCTAGAAGTTTCAAAAATTGTACATAGTCTTGGGAGCTTGGCACTTTAGAATACTCTAAAGTAAGGAGGACTTCCAAAAAAAGACTTGTTTTTAGCTAGCTGTTGGAACAGAGGGTAGAAAAAGTAATGTTCTATTCCAAGGTTGTGACATTGTCAACAATCTATAGCATAACTTGGAAGTCATGTGAAATACGAAAGAAAGGTTTTTAATTAGCGTATATATTTTATGATGAAAAGTAGTGCCATTCTGAAGAAGAATGTGAAGATATGTTTATATATTGCCTTCTCCTGAGGACAAACACATCGCCTGAGCCAGTATCAAAATCCCTCCTGTAACGGGAATGATAGGGTGTCTTGTGTCTTACTCAGCCTGTCACATTCTAAACCTGTGGATCAAGGTCTCTTTTCAACCCTCTAAACTGCACCCAGATCAACGTGTCCCAGAAAATTCTCAACCATCTTCTAAACATGTAGCTTCTATATAGAAATGGTGCTACCATGTTCATTGAAATGAGGGGTTTCATATTCCTAACAGCACAGAATCATACCCAACAAAAGAAGGTAGGATTATTTGAACTCATTACAGCTAGCATTATTTTAATTTCACATAAGATTCCTAGCAATCTAGAAAGTCACTTTACTTTCACAAGAAAGTAACTAAGACAAATTGGGATTCTGCTAGAGTCCTAAAAACTTTGTAGAAAAAAAGTTTTGAAGGCTTTGGTAACATTCTCAAAAAATATTACTTTACCATACTCAACTTTTTCACATCTGATATTTGTAGTGTACACAGCAAATGAAGGTGTAGATACCTTCCTTTTAGTTGCTTCTAGTTCTTTTTTATTGAAGAAACAAATCATAATTTAAATAAATTCATTCCTAAACATCTTGTCATACGGTTCTGTTGTTCATCTTTTCTGTTATGCTGAACTCCTGCATTTTGGGGTGGATCAAAGTCACTATTAGAGTGAACTTCCTGAGCTAGACATGGCTTCTGTGAATTCAGTTACTCTTAGTGGATTTCCTTTGTAACACCAAAAAAACCATGACCACAAGTGGCCAATTGCCTGGACTGGAGACACATTAGGTAAAAAGGTGCTACTGTTATAAGACTGGATAAGCTCCAACGAATGCACTGTACCAACTGCTTTGGGCAGATAAGGTATTCAGATTTACTTTCCCTGTTCTGCACCACTGTCCAAACCCACAGACACTGAATCTAAGAGCTGGATATTACCAGGGAACAACTGTGGCTCCTAACGCACCTCCACACAGTTATGGATAGAAAAAAGATATTTAAGTATACATGAAATTTGGTTAGACAAAAAGTTAGGAGAAATGCTTCTTAGGGGTTTTGTCCTTATGACATGAAACTCTAAGGTGATGAAGTTGTGTTTTGTCTTTCTAAGTTGCAGAGACATCCAGTGGCTTATTTCCTAGCAAGAAAAACAGTACAAACAATGACGTGAAAATGGCATCCACTTGAACCCATGGAAGACCATACAATCTGAAGTTATAACTTAATGTACATAAGGAAGTGTGAATATGCTAGTTACACAGGGATCTGCAAGAAGAAAGCATTTAATTTTTGCAATGAAGTCTACTCTTCTTGTGCTAACTTTTGTCCACTAAAAAAGAAATACTGATATACACTGTGGAATGAACATATATGGACAGTTTACTCACATATGAGCTTCAGATTTGTTAGCTAATTTTCCCATGATTTTGCAACTAACTAAGCGGGACTGAAGTGTTTGAGAAATCTGTGCCTTGGAAACAAGTGGATTCAGGATCTATATGAAGGAAAAAAGAAGAAATGTCAGCAGCAAATAATGTATTCCCCTTCTGAAAAAAAAAATCTAGAAAAACATATAACCCAAATGTCATCTACCCCTTTCATGGAATTAATCAGTACTAAAAATAATAATGCATATGTAAATTAATAGTCTACTGGAAACCTGCATTTAATATTCAGTACTAATTATAGTATATAAAACCAATATCTTGGCCCAAATAGCACCTTATGATTCACATCACAACCAGTTTTACATCTGTCTACTTGTGTCTTTATTTTGAGACTAAGTTGTATATGAATATTTATAGCTATTAGCTGGTAAAAAAAAGTTGTTAAATATGTTCTTGTACCAAACAAAAAAAAATAGAGAAAATAAAAGTAAGCCGCTCTGAGGTTCTTACGAGTTTTCCCAGGAAACACCATTTTTAATGTGAAGTTTTGAAGCAACAATCCTTTTCAATTATGCATAATTTGGGGATATGTAGGGAAAAGATTTCATTTCTATATAGATGCAGAAAACCCACATCTTTTATTGGACCTGTGCTGTCATTTGTTGGATTACCTCTATGGTGCCAGAAACAAACTAAGAAAGGCCTGTAGAACTCCATATTTAGATATACTATTTTTTGCCCAGAAATAATCACTGAAATCCAGGTGCCAGGCCAGGGGGAACATTAAAGAGAGGTTTCTCCTGCAATCTGCCACAGTTTTTCACTCAATCTCTCTTGTATAGCTCCACAGAAGGCTTTCCTGCTCTGTGTATTATCCTAACAGTATTCTGAAAGCATTTTTCTACTCCTCTAACTGAAATTTTCAGGTGAGAGAATCTTCCCATTGTACGGACAAAAAGTTCACCTAGACTAGAATTAGTACAAAAGGTATGCTTCTAACTATAATACTTCATAAACAAACATTTCATCAGTTATCTATAAAACTGTGTATTACTTATTTGGTCTTTGAACTATGACAGCAAACACACCATGTCTAGCAACTCCAATTACTGATCTAGACACAGTCTCTCCCATGAAGCGGCCATTGCTAGAGACAGGATGCTGGGTTAGGCTGACACATTTCCTTACATCCTTGGAATCTAAGATTGTCCTACGATTTTTACTTATTTACAAAAAAAAAATAACAACTAGATTATTCCTGGTTTTCTGACATAAAGATCCTTCAAGTAACACAAAAGGCCCATTTTCAGTTGTTTTTTGTATAGCTGCTGAATCAATGTTGCTTTATCAGTTGTGATCTCCTAAAATATTTTTGTGGAAGCATATAAATGTGTCCCTATGTTCTAGCAAAAAATCAGGGCAAAAATTACATTCTATTTAAATGGTATTTGTAAAATTACATTACAATTAGATTTTGGAGCTGACTATAATTTCTTTTTACCTTTTAGAAGTTTATTTTTTAAACAGTGCTGGATTTCAATTACCTGCTGATTTTAATGAGTATTTTTAAACTACAGAAATGTTCATAAATTTACATCTCTAAATAGTTCTAAACACTGTAAAATATCACTGTCTCAAAGCTTTTAAACTTAATAATGAAATATGAATTCTCAAAATAAAACTAAATAAACTAGCTGAGAAAAGAGGAGACATTATGATTTAGTTCCTTCCTCTTCCTAAAGCTACACAGTGAAAAAATAAGTGCTTGCAGGGCACTAGGTTTTTGGTACATCAAGAAAATGAAGCACACAATGAAATGCATTTATAGCATTCGGTCCCATTCAGCACAAATCCAGAATTTTTGTCCACTACACTGAATGAGATACTAACCTGGAAACCGAAATAGGTTACATGAAAACATGTTACTAAGACTACTAAGTGTAAGGGAAGTGTTAGAAAACATACAATCTTCATTTGCTGAAGAATACTAAAGCTTTTTAAGGTGATCTTCCTGTCTCACCTTAGCACATTCCCCTCTTACAGTATTATGTTCCATAAACATTACTGTTTTCACAGGTATAGAAATGCAACAAATCTTACTGATGTGAAATGAGACTGGCAGGGAACTACAATCTTTTTTTTGTTGTTAGCATAAGTGGGGAGAATATTTTTACCTCATGTCTGATAGTCTCTTTGGGTAAATCTTCTATTACAGCAAGAAGAGTTTCCAGCCATGCATTGCTGACACCTGTCAGAAAGAAATGGGTTATATGTTATGCTGTACATATAATGAGTATAACAAAACACCCATCAGTTTAACAAAATTACTTCTTTTTCCACTCACCTCTTCAAGGAGCTATATATTTACATTCAAAACTTCTAACAGTAACTAAAACTGGGCTGCATCAAAAGAAGTGTGACCAGCAGGTCAACGGAGGTGATTCTCCCCCTCTACTCCTCTCTCTTTAGATCCCACCTGGACTGCTGCGTTCAGCTCTGGGGCCCCCAACGTAAGAAGGACATGGACCAGATGGAGTGGGTCCAGAGAAAGGTCATGAGGATGATCAGAGGACTGGAGCACCTCTCCTATGAAGACAGGCTGAGGGAGTTGGGGTTGTTCAGCCTGGAAAAGAGAAGGCTCCAGGGAGACCTTATAGCAGCCTTCCAGTACCTAAAGGGGGCCTACAGGAAAGCTGGAGAGGGACTTTTCACAAGCGCATGTAGTGATAGGGCAAGGAGTAACAGTTCTAAACAGAAAGAGGGAAGGTTTAGATTAGATATAAGGAAGAAATTCTTTACTATGAGGGTGTTGAGGCACTGGAACAGGTTGCCCAGAGAAGTTGTGGATGCCCCATCCCTGGAAGCGTTCAAGGCCAGGTTAGATGGGACCTTGAGCAACCTGGTCTTGTGGGTGGCATCCCTGCCCATGGGGGCAGGGGGAGGTGGAACTAGATGGTCTGTAAGGTCCATTCTAACCCAAACCATTCTATGATTCTATGATTAAGAAGCAGTGTAGGTGAGAAGCAAATTCTGTCCCTATTTCTTTTGCCTTTTGAATTCTTGTATGGGAAAATAATTACTCTGTTTTGAAAAGACAATTTTCCTCATTTAGGAGATAACATTTTCTTATGCCCACTGAAACTTTCTAGTTTTACAAGAGGCCTTTTTTTTTCCTTTGAATCCTAAAAATAGTGTCAAAGAAGTTAAGAAAAATTAATCATCACAACTCTTCTCTCTCCATTTTCTCAGCCACAGAATTCTGGTACTTCAATAGAAGCTTGGACTCAGTAAAAACTTTTTGATTTAGTCCTTCAAACAGAGTAAGTGCTTTTGATTGTTTCAGTTGGTATGAAGAGTTACTTTTAAATATCAGTATGTACATGGTCAGCATGCAAAAATCTTCTATTTCATGCAAGTTTAGATATAAAGTCACTGCTTTACACAGTATAGTACTGTCACTAAGGAAACAAAACATACGGAAATAATCAGTCATCAGCATAGTTGTACAGCCCTGACCTGCATCTCTGTGTTCCAGGTTCTGGAGAATGATGTGTAGGAAGGAGTGGGAGTACGTATGAATGGACACCGACTCATCTTGCAGAACAGTCAAAAATGAAACAGCAGCTGTTAACTGCATTTCCACTCCTGCAACATGCAGCACCTCCTGTATAATCAGAAATTATATCAATTTAGAGCATGAGGCAGAAATGTACTGAAAGAACATTCAAATTTTTACATTCAGTTTTAAGAATGAGTATGCAAGAACCTGGGTAAACTACAAAATTGGTTGTAAAATTATTTTCCCTTAACAGCAATTACTTGGAGATACTCAAATCTCCGATATTATAAAATGAACCTTTCAAGAAAAATAAAGTTAATTATAATATGTTTTCTCTGACTTTCAATTTCATCAGTGTATATGTGTGGATTTTTTTTACTTTACAAAATGAGATGTAAAAACAGACCAGACAACAATTGCACTTCTGCTGTTTTTGCCTATGAATTAAATATATATATTTCATTCATCTGGGAGTGATACTAAAATAACAGAAGGTCATTTAAATTTCATTCCTTGCCGGCTGACATGGAACACAAATGAAAATGTAGATATAGAGATCATCTTAAAAACAGAGCAAGATGTACCACAGTATTTATGCAGGTAACTTGGCATTTACTAGCACTTAGCTTTTTAACATATAAGAAATATAATTATTAGGTTGTTTTTAAATGCATCACTTCAAAAGTTAAACACAGGTAATATGGAAATGAAATATTACTGAATTTGTGGAATGAAACAACAAGCAAATTTAAATTTTAGATTTGTAAATACCGCAAAGAGCTTGCAGGATGCAATCTAGGACATAGCATTCATTTTAAGTATGTACACATCTATCAGCTACATGAAAATTCCATTGGTTTACTTATCTAAATGTATCCTTCCACCTCACAAGAAAATTAAATACATTATTCTACTACTTAATCATTTTACAAGTGATTCCAAACTCTGTAACAGCTTAAAAGCCTGTATTTCCTATTCAGCACTCTATATACAAGGTTTTTGTTTGTTTGTTTGTTTTTAAATGTGCTTGAGATTAAGTGCTTTCTCAGATCACATATTAAAAATCAATGATAAACTGATCTTCATCATTAAAAAAAGAAATTAAACCAGATTAAGAAAACATCCATTATACACCTAAGCATTATATAGAAGAATTATGCTGAGAGCTTGCAGAGAACACCTGAGAAATGATTTAGTAGACTTTGCTTACTTCAGAGTAGAACAACAAAGTTTTCATTACACAAATGCCAAAGTCTGTGTGTGCAAATGTACAGCAAAGTATAATTTTTAGTTTATCTCATTCCAAAGAAAATCATTATTTATCTCTCAACAACTGTCTTTGTTTATTTCTGTGAATATTTGTAACAGCATTCTCCCCCCAAAAATGACAAAAAGAAACAGGATTGTGCAGCTTACCAATCAAAGTGTGATAAAATATTTGCATTCAATAGCCATGGAAACCACCCTCTTGTTATCTCCACAGACGTTCTGTCCTTGCTCCTCTACTGCTATTACTAAAGCCACAGCCAAGAATAAGGCCACCTACGGATTTTGTAATACAAATGTTGCTGGGATCAGAATACCTGTGCATACTGTTCTGGGATTTTGGTTTACACTTGTTCAAAAACACCCCCAAAATAATCAAAGAACTATCCGCACACTGTGGGTGCTGAGATTTCACTGCAGGTCAGACCATAATGGAGCTGAGTTCAAGTTTATGGACATATTCACTTTGTATGCAATGCAAACAGGCTTACTTATCGTCAGATAAAGTTTCCAAATAGTCTCCTTCACAGATCCACATAACTCTGGATAATCACATGTGAGAAAACATTCTTTGGATGTGCCTCCTCATAGACCTCAGGAGACGTTGAAATGTAAATTTCTAGACTGCTTACACAACTGCCTGCATTGATGTTTGCACTCAGAAGTGTACAGTTTCACCTACGAAAATGTATGTGTCTCCCCATCTCATTTCAGCTTCACTGAACTGAAGTTGGATGACTTAAATCTACTTAATATAAATTTATTTTGAAAGTAATGTACTTTTCTAAACATGGAACCTCCAAAGCTTCTCACTCTGGAGGAAAAAAAGGTTTTCCTGTCTATCCTATTCAGACAAGAACATTTAATGGAATTTAAAGGTACTAACATATAATTGACCTATCCTAAAGTCTACAAGTTAAATTCAGGCATCAAAACTTGCAAACTTTAGAAAGCATGACTTATTCCCTTCATCAGAAAACAGAAAATTAACTAGTTTAATGTGCTTTACGTTCTGCAGTAACAGAATTCTCTTGAAAGAATGCTGTAAGTAGAAACATAGTCTGTCATTTTAGTAACTGTGGTGACATGACAGAAGTTTTCATTTAAGACCTGAAAGACACATCAAAAAAGGAGAATTAAAGAAACTCAAAGATACAATGAGAATGGACCTTAAAATCAATGTTAGGTGTAAGACAGTGAAAATCATCCCACATCTTCCTAAACTACAAAATCAACTAGGAAAAAAGAAAAGCTTTCAAGGGGAGACTGATACATCAGGAAAATCAGTAACAGTGAAAATGAGTCTGGAACTAATAAGACAGCTTCGAGTAAGGCTTGATGTATATACTTCAACAAGAGTACCCATAGTTTTCTGCAATTACAGCATTTGGAAAAATCAAATAGACACTTGAAATCTCCCTCCACTGCTTCTGGTGGCAGTGACCAAGGATGGAAAACAGGGCAAGTACTACTACCATTATGTGAAAGGAGACAACTGGAGCACAATAAGAAATACTGAGAAGTATGTCTAAGATTTCCCTAAACCTGCATTTCAATGATTTCCAAGGTTCATGAAGAGGTACATGCAGAAATCCAGAGAGAGGGGACCTCTATGCAAAAGAACCCATACAAGGATGCCACTTCATTTTAACCATACAATTTATAAAAATATTTCATAATTTCATTCCTGTTTTAGCATCTAAATGATATATAATGTATTTGTTTTATTACCACAACCCAAATACTGACTCCCAATTTAATCATTAGATCTGCTATGTTTAATTCAGTATTGCTTATTTGATTTTGCTTCTCTCAGACCTGAAACACTTATGTCAAATATATGAAGGGTCTTTGATATCATTTTAACTTAATTGTTTTTTAAAGAAAGATAAGCAATTTGGATATATATATGTTTTTATATTTATTTACAAAAGTAGCCAGGTTAATCAATTTCTCACAAGTGAAATTGAAATTTGTAATCCAGCCAGCCAGAACATTTCTTGCATTTATTTCTTCCTGAATCTGTTTTATTCTCAGCTCTAATAAAAGTTGTATTTATTTTTGCTTTTGGGTTTCTGCAAATAAAAAGAGACTACGTTAAAGAAGTACATTGGTTTTCCTATCTAATTATGTGGTGACAATACTTTCAGATAAATACAACCCTGAAACTACTATATAACTCATTTTTCACATGTAAGTTTGAATTCACAAATCATTCACAAACCATTCTACAGACCTGAAAACAAATGAAGTAATTTAAGCCATCTTAGATCCCTGCAATGCCAGACTACATTTGCAGGACCCTAACTGCAGTTGAGTTGACTATGCCTTCATAAACTATACAAAGTTTCCATTTAATGGTCAGGACTATTTCTCCAATAAAAACTAGAAAAAAAAAAAAAAAAGGTCAAGTGCAAATACTGCAAATACTATTTCGCAGTCAAAGGCACTGAAGTAGATGCTAAAAATGCAGTAAACATGAGTACAACTGTTCTATTACTGACAATAAATATTAGACAACAGAGCATCACTGAAGACCCTGCTTTGTAAGAGCATATCCACAGAAAGAAATTGATCACATATACATATGAAAGTTTTGATTTATAAGGTTTAAAGCTAAAAGGAACACTTTGATTTTGACTGACTGCCTATATACCAGAAGCCATTATATTGCACTCTTTTACCTCTGCCTTCAGCTCATTAACTTAAATTTCATTTAATTTATCAACTAGAAAGGTATTCAGTTTGGATTTAAAAGACACTGCAAGATGAAAAATCCACTACTTTTCTCAGTCCATTAAAGATTGATCATATTTACTAGTAATAATGTCTGCTTCATTTCTAATTTTTCTGTCTTCAATTCCTAACTCTTGTTTCTTCATATACTGTTTTCAGTTAAATGGCCTTTATTCTTATGCAGGAAGATACTTTTGTAAAAGTAATTAAGTACCTCCTGATCTGAACACACTGCACTCTAACTCCCAGTGTACTCCCAGATATTTTCCAGGCCCCAGGCCCTGATCATGCTAATGATCATAGAATCATAGAATGGCTTGGGTTCAAAGGGCCTTAAAGACAATCTGGTTCCCATGATCATCCTTTTAAATTTCTTTCTCTCCATTCCTATATAAAAAACTAAAACTAAAACCAAAAACTGTATTCCCATATCAGACATTTTATTAAAGAGAGAGAGGAAAAGACTACCATGTTTCCACACAGTTATTTCCTGTTCATACATAATTATTTTGTTGCAGAATCAAAGCAGAATTTTCATTTCCAACAGCTTACTTATCTCAACTTTTAAATTTATAACAATAAAATATTTACAATAAAATATTTTTTCCTTTATATTAATGCATAAAAACATCAGAGTTTACTAATACTTAAGAAACATAGCCTGAAAATGGCCTTGATGGAAACATATCAGCTCTGTAAGACCTGACATATTACAGTTAAAAAACAACAACAACAACAACAACAACAACAAAATAGTTTCCTCTGTTTCTTGTTACTCCCTCATTTCAGGAAATACTCTGCTCTCAACGTAGAAACACCAGTGACAAAGATTGATTCGGTAGTTTAAATAGAAAATTTAAAAAAAAATTTCTTGAAGGTTGGTTTAGGAAAGAATGCATAACGGAATGTCAGAATAACATGTGGTAGTAACTGCAGAAACTTGGTGTAAGTTAAAAGGCTTTCAATTACTTTGCAACTTCAAGTCACTTTTTCTCAAAGCATCATATATATATCATATATATAAATATTTTTTTTTAAATAAAGTGTCTATTGGCCTACATTTTATAGCATAGAACATGATAACTAGAAGCACTTCAATGTTTTTAAGCAATCTGTCAGTCTATACTAGTCCTCAGTTCTGAGGATCACTATTTCTTGGCCATTTGCTGAATTTAAATAATCAGATAAAAGTTGGAACGGCTCCTCTTAAGAAATAGAAGTCTCCTGGAATCACAGAAGTCTCAGGAGATACTACGAAGTTGAAAGGTGATGTCTGATATTCACAGAATTACAGAATGGTTGATGTTCGAATGGGACCTCTGGAGGTCATCTTGTCCAATGCCCCTGCTCAAGCAGGGCCACCTATCTCGAGTTGCCCAGGACCGTGGCTTTTCAATATCTCCAAAGAGGGAGACTACACAATTTCTCTCAGCAACCTGTTCCACAGTTTGACCACCCTCACAATAAAAAAAGTGTTACCTGATGTTTAGACAGAACCTCCTATGTTTCAGTTTTAGGTCCAGTGCCTCCTGTCCCGTTACTGGACACCATTGAAAAGAGTCTGGCTCCATCGTCTTTGAACCCTTCCTTCAGGTATTTATAAACATTGATGAGATCTTCCCCCAAGCCTTCTCTTCTCTAGGCTGAGCAGTCTCAGCTCTCTCAGTCTTTCCTCATAGGAGAGAGGTTCCAGGAATGCTCTAGACCCTTAATCATCTTCACTTTCCTTTGTTGGACTTTCTCCAGTAGCTACTGTACTCTTCTCCCGTAGCTCCATGTCTCTCTTGTATGGGGGAGCCCAGAACTGGACACATTACTCCAGGTATGGACTCACCAGGGCTGAGTAGAGTGGAAGGATCACCTCCCTTGACCTGCCAGCAATACTTTGCCTAATGCAGCCCAGTATACCATTAGCCTTTTTTTGCAGCAGGGACACATTGCTGGCTCATGTTCAACATGGTGTCCACCAGGACCACCAGGTCCTTTTCTGCAAAGCTGCTTTCCAGCTGGGTAGCCCCCAGTATATATTGGTGCAAGGAATAATACCGAGTACATCTACCATATGGAACCTAAGACTCTCCTGCTGAAAAGTATGTGGCAGGGCTTCCATTTAAATATCCTACAGAAAAATATTTGCTATGTATCATGTTGAGGACTACATACATATTTGTTCCTCACCTCTCAGTCTTTTAATTCATAACAAATGAGTAAAATATAACTCATTAAATTTGTTTCTCACAAACACTGAATTGTCTCCCAAGCAGCCTCTTACTTAGGATTAGGAGACAGAGAATATGGTTTAAGACTAATTCCACAGGCAATAAGAAATACACCAAATAATTTTTCATAATATGCTTTTTAAAATTATTTTATTAATATAGTAAGGTAGCTGGCTTAATAATAATCATCATTTTTAAAAGGCTGAGATATATATCCACACAGCTTTTCAAAAAAAAAAAAGCAAATTAATTTATTCAAAATTTCAGTAAAGAAAACAATGAAATATAAATGACAATTTAGTGGAACAAACAAATATCATTTCTGCATGGGCCCACTTTGCTATTTATTAATCATCTCCTCAGTAGATAGAAAACTGTAGTGTAAGCATGTGACTCAGCCATGTCACCTTTGTTATTAATATAATAATATACTTTCTTACATTTGACAGTGAAAATCTGATACAGATACAGCAAGAAAGCTCACAGGACTTACTACAGAAGACTGTTTTTCTTCTCATCCATAAAGTGCTTCAGAGAAAGAGGACAAGAACATAACTCAAGCTTTCAGTTCCATGTATTGAAAATCATCAAACTGATACTTGAGTCAGCAACTAGCTAAACTCTTTCCATCTTTTTGAAGTGATCTAAATACTCTTAATCATTAGCTGTTTGCAACAAGAAAATGACATTCTTGTTGGCAAATTGTATAAGAAGGGTTAGGAATTTTAAATTCATATGGGGAAAAAAAATTAACTTCTACAAAGTGGCTAGTAAAATCACGACTGAATCGCACTACTGGAAATTCCAATGGCTTCTCTAAAAATGTATGGGGACACTGAGTCTGTCCATAAAGTTATGAACGCGACTCAGTGCTTTGAAAATACAATTTCTACAGGCAATCCTTGTGATTTTCTACTTCCTTTTCCATACACAGCACATACATTCACCTAAACAGCTGCTAACAAACACAATGATCTTCTAGCTGACAATTTGTAAAAATTAGAAATAGGCTTAAATCAAAGTGACCAGTTGCATGAGACCAGGTCACAGACTGTTCTAAATCAAAACATTGATTTAATCACATAAAAAATGTTAATGGTACCAACAGAAGACTGACAATACCCCGATCAAATGAAAAAACTCAGCATTTGCTGTTATCAAAATAATTTTTCAGATATTTTGATAGCCAAAAATAATATATTTTTCCACGTAGCTGATAGCCTTAAAATCACTGAAAACCACTCTAACAGGCATGCTAACATATTCAAAACCTTAACTCCTGTCGTAGCCTTATACAGCTTGAGACAACTTAGGCTTTGTATCTGACTTTATATACCTAAAAGGAATTAATATCTGCTTCCGTGATGCAGTCTTATTTGGTTGAAGCTGCTACTAAACCACACCTTAAATGAACTTTTTCATTTCTTCTAGGCTACATCAACCCATGTGTCACACCTGGGGCAGAGTAGAAATCCAGAGATATTTATGCTTCTTAAGATATCCTTTATCCAAATAAATATGTGCATAAAATTATTGTTTAACGTTACACAGACAGCATGCATTTACCACAGCTAGCAGTGGTTACTAAAAATGTGGAGGGCAGAACATGAATCTTAGGACAGCTAAAAGCAAAGTGTACTCTTCCAGATAGCAGCATGAAAATCTTAAATGTTTGGATGGAAGGAGATTGAGAATGTCAAAGTGAACCATTATGACAGGCTGGTCCTCAAAGAGTTCTCAAAAAGCTGTCAAAACACTGGTAAATCTTTAGAATATGTAAACAGTATTCCTTCTGCTTTCTTTCCTGTTGTAACATTTTTCAAAATATATAATATCTGCAATACTACATAAATTCAGTCAATTAATGTGGAAGATCTGCTGGACATTGCACTCCTAGTGAGCAAGTTTGCAATAAAAGTGTTTGGGATTTTTTTTGCCTTTTTAAAGTACTTATACTGGCAGAAAAAGATACATTCAAACCTCATTACACACAAACTTACTCGAATCTTTGGTAAAACCCGACGAAGTGTTTCTGCAGGATTCTGTCGCATCAAGACGGGAAGATTTGCCACCACACTTGTTCCTTGGATATCCTGGCCAGAACTTACAAGAATACATACAAACAATACATTACTCTCTAAGAGGATTACAAGCTCACAACTTTACATTAAAAAACAAATAACAGCAGCTCACTCCTCCCCACCCTGGTTATTCATATAGTAAGTCAAAACAGGCATTACCTCTTTTATATAATAAGTAGTAGAAAACAGCATTAAAGGCATATCAACCATAAAAAGCTGTTATGTGTCATTTCTAATATGGAATTTTCTAATTTTTAATGTAGCTTTGGAAAAAAATATATAAAAATTTGAAAGATTTTTTTTTCAAACTGCATGATCAAGGCAGTGGTTTTGTGGAAACTTTTCTATTATAAAATACAGATGATAAAGCACAGGATGAGGACAGATGGAAGAAATAAATTAAAACTATTCAACATATAACAGGTATCTACGAATTTTGTTTTTTTTTTTTTAAGGGAAAATAATCAGCTGTATACTGTCAAATGCGATTAAAGAAGCATGTGAAAGCTTGATTAGATTACAGATCCTTTATTCTTGTTATCCTGTGTCTCTTGAGAGTATCCCACAATTAAAAAAAAAAAAAAAAAAAAAAGAGAGAGAGAGAGAAAAAGAGATACATGGGAAGGAAAGGGTAGGTACCAATGAGGAAAAGGCACGAGATGAGAATAAAAACTACCCATATTGATAAACTTCCAAAATGGAATCAAAGAGAAAGGACCAAGTACTCCTGGATGCCAAAATTAAGAATAAAACTAAATACCAACACATCTTTTCTCCTGTTTAATGCATAAAATCCATTTTTCCAAATAAATTCAAATTTGTTCCAACAGCTAAGCTCTTTTTCAAATAAGCACATTACGCTCAACACATGCAAGCATTTTTCTTACAGTGTGCACAATTAAATGTACGATACGATCATATATACATTTTTAAAAGAAAGTCATAGTAAAACTAGTTTTAAATACTTCCATACACCACTCCCCATCCCATGGTCACTCCCAGTTGTCTTACTGGAACATATGAGCTCAAGAGTGGGACTAAGCACACAAATTGGTCACAAGAGAGTAGATTTGCAGAATAACCTTCTACTTTTGTTCTGCCACTGAAGTATATCGGGCAATTCCTAGTTAAGATGCAAAGCCTTCCTGAAGCATTTAGAGCTAAAAAGATCTTTACACATTCTGCTAATGCTCTAAATCATCCTCAACACTTAAGTCTCTCAGAAGATCAGATGAAATTATAGTTATTTACAGGTACAGTCAAGCAGGCCAATTTAATACTATTTTGTAAAATGCATATAAATGTGCTTTTAAAAACAAGAATATATTTGTATAATAAGCAAGAAGCTTAGTTTAAAATCAATACAGACTAGAGTATCCTAACATAAATATTTTTATGTCTTCCTAGAAAGATTTTCTTTCTTTGCATTCTATAATTTCCTAACTAAAATATTCAAGAATTAGGTATCATCAACATTAACTTAATTGTGTTTAGATTAAGAAAGAGTATTCTTCACTGTCCTTGAAAAGATAATTTTTTGTCTAAGAAAGGAAGCATGTTTTGGAAGACTAAGTACCGGCTGGAAGGCAGGAATTCCAGAATTCAAATCCTCATTCGGTCTGTGGAAGGTGGAAAGTCACACACACAACAGTTCACTTTTGTGCCAGCTTTCCATTCTGCAGACAGGTGCAATAACTGAATTCACCAACTGTAAACTATCACTCTGTGTAAGGTTCTTAGCCTGTGAAAACCTCTGCCCCAACAAAAACTTCCCCTTCCAGAAAGAGTAAATTTTGCTATTGCCTTTATGTCTCTCTTTTTTTTTTTTAAAAAAAAAAAACAGAATAACATAAAGCATCTGTAATTTAAAAGCATGTGTCTAAAGCATATATGATGGAATTAAACTAATTTTAGACTGTGCATGTCTACTTCTAAGATAATTCTCCTTCAAAATAAATGGAAATAAGACTGAATAAGGAGCAATTTGTTTCAGCCTAAATAAATGGACCATGCCCCTGGAGTACCTGTTTCCTTCTACCACCTATAAAGGCAGACATGAACACTAGACCTCCTGCATGAACCTGCATTGTGAGCAAATCCTGTACACAGAAACACATTACAAACCTTAGTCCTACAGGTATCTATGTTTATGCTTAGCTTCACCATTGTAAGAAGTCCCATTGATTTTTCACATAGTAATATATAACACCTTCAGAAATGTGTGCATGATTATAGCAGTTAACTAATATAACTGATCTGGGACAACATAAAAAAATTTCCTACCTCCCTAAGCTCAAGAGCAATCAAGAAGGATCTATCATGAACTCAGTCATGACAGTAACTGTGTTCTAAATGGGAGCAACATGCCAGGAATTCCAGGAATCTGTATTCTTGTCTTTTATTTTTGGACCATACAAGTCTTAAATATTACAAAGATAAGAACCCAAATAGAAGAATTATCATAAAGTCTAATATGAGTAACAAGTGAGCAGCAAGCTGTGACCACAGTACTGAGGTTATCACACATTGCTGTAACCAGGGCTGCAACATTCTGAACTGCTGAGCAAAATTTGGGAATCATTCCCAGAGCAGAGACTCCACATTTATTGTATCTATATTCTTACAATAATAAACAGCAAGCAAAAATTACAACTGGGTATGAAGGTCAACACAGATGTAAAATTGACTATGTATGTTACCACACGAAGGTGAGAGCTATGTTTGTATCAGCAGAAGCACAAAAACATTCTTTTTCTGATAAATATGTCTATTTCAGATTTTCATAAATTACTCATGTCTTCTTCTGTTTGTCAGAGATAACATGATCTGAAGAAAGGTTAACAGTCAAGGTCAACAGATCCCGAGTTCCAGTTCTGTCTATACCACTGATTGACCATGTGGTCTGAAAAGCAGATCATTTAATTGCAGAATCTTTACTTTAGTTTCCCTTCCCTCTTTTCCATTTTCTTCACAGCATTAGCTGTGAAGGCAGCAACAATGTTAATTTAAAATATCATTTTCCACAACTCAGTATCATATAAAGTTTCTCATTTTTCTGAACTTTCAGAAAATTATACTACAATACTTAAAAGGTATATTGAAATTCACAGTACTAGAGTGCAATAACAAAAATATTTATAAACAAAGTTCAGCAACCTGAAAACAACGCAACCTTAAGATACATAATTTCAAGGTGAAGAAAAAAAGACCAGAATATATAAAAAATTAACATTTCCTATACTTTTGAATAGGGGGTTATCTTTTTCTCATGGTATCTACCTTACTTTTGGAATAAAGAATATGACTAATCCAATAATGCATTTTTTTAATATTGCTTTTTATATATATGTGGTGCATATTCTAACTGAAATAAAATTATCAGCATTTTTGTATTTTTTTTAATACTCTTCAGACTACTACTATGTAAAATTAAGCTAATGTGATTTTCTTGAAAAGTATAAGGAGCCAATTTTATGGCTGGCTATCATACATGCCACTACATATTTTTAAATGTTGTCTGTAAACACAAAACTGTTGACAAGTTTTGACAGGGCAAAGTTACACTAAAGCCATTTTTAACACTATTCAAAACCAGTGATAATGAATAAAAGTACAGATTTTTAGACTGATTTTAATATTAGGATGCCTGCAATCTTATTTGCAAACATGTATGAGTTCTCTTAATAAAAAAAGTCTCCCAGTAACTTCTAAACTCAGTGAAAGAACAGTATTGTGCCAGCCACTGAAAATGGATTTAAATTAATTAATAACTCATCTATTTACAGCTTGCATTATTGTTGCATTATTCAAAACCATTTCATTACCCAATTTAACGCAAGGAATATTAAAGCCTTTCATGTTTATGGCAGATTTCTCTGAGTATTACACACTAATTCCAACAAAGCTTTAAAGCAGAATTGGGAAAGCTAGAGCCCCCAAAGTAGAAAAGGGTCACAAGGAAGATGAGGCCCACACCTTCTCACAGTACAACTTGCAGTCTCAGCAATGAACAGATTTATACCTTTGTATTATCCAGTAATAATGCAAAAGGTCAAAGCAACTTGGAGAAGCTAGGGTTTTTTTTTCCTTTGAATACTTTATTCACTGTGTATCAAGGTGGAAGAAATCCTAACCACTAAAAAATACAACCAACTTCATCAGTCAGAAATGTAAAGAAAAGGGCAGTGTTCCCCTTTAAAGCAGAAACGCTTAGTATCTGGCTTGCTGCCAATTAAGAATGTGAAGCAGGAGGCATTTCAACACCTACACAGCCTGTAATTTTCCAACTGCAGAAGATTTTTCCTGTTTCTACCAAAGAAGCTGCACCATAGATTCCCTTTCCTTTAAAGTCTTCAGGATTAAAGTGAATTGTTGCTAAACACTCAGATTAGGACATTTTTGTACTAATAAGTACATGAAAATAAATAGCAAATAGTTATACTCTTCAGTCACAGTATGCTTAATATTGTGAAGGTGCCATTCCTTTATTAACAGTGCTAAGTATAGAACTCTAACAGAGCCCTATACTTAGAAGCAATTTAGCTCAACCTCTTTTGTGCAAGCAAAATCCATACAGATAATATCATTTAAATATAAAACTTCAGGACTCATCCTGAGTTCATCCTAGAGGAGATCCCTGTGATTTACAATGCTGGGAATCCTCAACCCAAGAGGAAAGCTCTCACACCTGAACACTTCTGTCCTAATTCTCACTGTCTCTGCAACACCAGCTGCTCGCTGCAAGCTGGCGGTACCAGAGCTACTCCAACTACGAGCTTCATTAAAGACCCGGTACTTCTCAAGAGCAAATGTAGCACTAGGCCTCTCCCTCCAGCTCCTGCATCCACTTTTGCTTGTTTGTCTTTTTCCATCCTCATAAGATGAGGTCTACCTCATATGAGACTGCCTTGAGATTGGAGCAAATCCTCCTAGAAATCAATTTACAAACATACGAAGGACAAAAAGGTGTTTGGGAGTAGTCACCATGGATTTGCGAAGGGGAAATCATGCCTGACCAACCTGACAGCCTTCTACAATGCGATGACTGGCCTGGATGTTAGATGCTATCTTATTTTAGCGAGGATTTTAAAACCAGCTCCCATAAAATCCTCACAGACAAACAGTTGGAAGTACAAGCGAGATAAATGGAAAGTGATGTGGACTGAAAACTGGATGAACTATCAAGCTTAAGCTATCTGCATTTGTTGAATACAAGAGTAAAAGTTTACCAACTTCAATAAGTGAGGCATAAGAATAACATGAAAACACTCTTCAAAAATCTTATTCTTAGTTTTCACAAAATGCATATACTTCAGTGGACTTTGAAAGTACAAATCTAGTGCCTTAAAATTTCCTCAAAGAATTCAGCTACCTAGTAATTTCAGTTTTTCTTAGATTTGATATGGACCACTACTGTGAAATTTCTACTTTGCCTCATATACTAAGGTTTAGAAACCAATTAGGAAAAATAAACTCACAAGGAACATTTTCATTCATTGAAACAGGATGCCCAGAGGTTGGGGAATCCTTGGAGACATTCAAAAACTCATCTGGACAAAGTCCTGAGCAACCTAATCTAACACCAAATTACGTTCAACTCGGAAGCTGGCATTGCTTTGAGCAGGCTGTTGGAACAGGTGAATTCCAGAGGTCCCTATCAACATAAGCTACTCTGTGATTGATTCATAAATACAAACCTTAATCTCCTATTTATATAAAAGCTCAGTGTCTGACAGGATCTAGCCCTTTTGAGAATCATTCAATATCAATTCTGTTCTTCTGTAGAATATAATGGCTGCCAAGGCAAACTAGAAATCCAGATAAATCAGTATGTCAGTAACATAAAGGTGCTTGGCCCATAGGACTTCCTTAGAGAATATTCTTTACTTTTTTTGTGAATATTTTTACATAGCAGTCTTTCCTATGCAGAAGGGGAGTCACAGACTTAAAATGTATTAAATTGCTTCTTAAGAACCGCTCTTGCTAAGTAAAAACTAATACTTCTACAAGTTTTTTTATTTTTAAATTTTGTCTTTTTGATTGTTTAATTTCAGGGGTTTGTTTGCATTTTTTAAAGGAAAAAAAAAATGCTAGAAAGTAGAAAAATGTCCTGAAATCACAAATATTACCAAACGATTTTATTTCAAGATGAATTCTCCTTTGATAAAATATAATCTGGTATTTTCTGTAAAAGTACAATCCTTTCTTAACGCTGGTGTAAAGCATATTTGAAATGCAGTAATTTTCCTTTTATTTCATGTTATCTACGCTTACATTTCAAGCATACTTCTGTAAGCATAAATTATGAGTGTCTAAACATCTATTTGACATATATTGTATTAAGTATATAATAAACAGATCCTGTTCCATTTGGAGGATCTGTCATTTTAAAATAACTGTCTTTCAGAGTCTCAGTTGAACAAAGATTTAGAAGCATGAGTTGTAGAAATATTAACAGTTTTGAAATTACATATATATTGCAAGGAAGATTTTATAGACAATATAAGTGCTGCAAAATTGTTTGTACATTATCCTCTACCATGTTGCAAGTGACAAATAAAAGTACCTGGAAACAAAATGAAAGTTTTATCTGATCATTTGAAACTGTAAAGATATTTGGGATACATTTTTAAAGATATGTTACATTTTTAAAGATAAAAGTTATCAGATATATCAAATTGCTTACATTTCTGACACAGTACAGGTGCTAAAAAAGAGGCTTCCTTTTCAAAAAAAAAAAACTATTATAAGAATTATAAAAAATAACATTGCTCATTCATACACACATACAAAATTACAAATCTATGTATCACATTAACTATTTATATGTTTATTATGTATCTTATGTATTAAAATACAATACTGGGGCTCCTAAGGTATATGTTGCACTTTTTTCACTGTCAGAACATCTTTTCAAGGTCACAGTTAGCTAGGTACTGTATGTAACAACCTCAAAGCTAATTTAAGTTGTCCTAGAAGCCAATGGCCTTTTTCTGTATGTAATTATACACAGTAACATTTGTGTACGCCAGCCTTCATATACATGAAATTTAGGCTAGTACGCAAGATTCTAGAACACGGATATAAACCAGACTGTAAATAAGCCCAAGACAGTGAAGTGGCTAAAGTAGCATCAAGCAGCTTTGCCCATTAACTGCTCCTGTCCCCTGTTACCAGCCTAGCCAGATCAAACAGAGAAGAAACTTGTATTTTCAGACTTCTGTAACTTTGCTGAAAATAAGATGAATCCAAAAATGTAACACCTGATTAATACTCATTCTAAATGAAGTCAGAAGTTCTGATAATATCCCAGTATGACCATCTCCTTATAACCGACATTGTAACAATTTTCTATTAAAAAAAAAATCACATTTTTCAAAACCTCTCATTTTTATCTTCTACTTCAGAGCTATATGCCCATGGTCATTTTAGAGCATATCTGAATAAAATCTGCACACCAAAAAAATAAGAAATTAATCTGATCTTCGTACATTATCTGAACATGCAGCACTACATATAAAACTTCTACTGCAATTAAAATAAGAATGGAAAACCCATATTTAGCTGCACAGTAGTTTTGTATTCATAGTAACCTTGTTTACCAGGATCAGTTCAGTCAACTGAAGTTTCTTATTTCTGTTTGCTTGCTGAATAATTGACAAAGAAAGAAAGGATTTGTAATTCATACAAAGTCCTTTCTCTTCCTGAGCCAACGAAAATGTACTATGACACAATAACTTCATTCTTCCTAATATCATCAGCTTCAGTAGTTAGTGACTAAACTCACAGTGAGGAGACATCAAGCTTTTCTGCCTTGAATCTTAAGAAAAGTTTCAAGAATATAAGAAGTGCCTCAAAGGAACATGTTCGCCTTCCCAAATGTTAGCCTAGTATCAATATTACCATCTCCTAAAAGGTGTTTCCTCCTCCTTAGATGACTCATAACACATACTGCATTTCGTATGGTCGCTGGGTAGAATCGCGGTGTTTTTTATTTTGAGTCTAAATTTGAAAAATAAAACCAGCCTCTTCACTCCAAGATCACAATAATGCAATTTCCAGTCCCTAGGTGATGTAACAAAAGTAAGCTAGTAGTTGATACCATTCTTCCATCTTCCCGGTCCTCATCCACTGACTCATAATTTACAATTTTCACTTTCAGCAAGAGTTGCCGTTCCACACTTTACATTATACAATAAATGGACTCTTCTGAAGAAGTGCAAGGTCTGTAATTTTTCTACACAGAAAGTGAGGGGGAAAAAAAAAAAAATCACACATGCTAACCAAATTCTAAAATTTGAGGGTAAATTACTTCTGCTGACCTAAATTTATCTTATAGTCTAATTTAGGCACAGGACCTCATTTCATTCTCCAGCCTTATTTGTTGTATCACTATTTCAACCACAGAGACAGCTATCTGTGGCATGAAAGAGATAAACACCTCAAATGACCTAGCAAGTACTAAAGTCTACTTAGAGCAGTCTTCACCTTATAAGTCATTTAATTGAGGTGCATTATACACAACAGACTCAAAAGCTCCGACTTTATTACTTATCTATATGTCTGTTTATCATGCATACTCATCCTTTCTGAACATAACATATTCGTATTTTATCACTTCTACATTGTTTTTTCATAGCAACCCTAATTTAACACTTGTGGAAGCTGACGAGAATCTTGTCATAAATATTTAAATGTACAGATTCTGTTTTCTAGACCAAGAACATTTCAACCTCTCCTTTAGAAAATGGACTTGCAGGTCTAAAAAAACTGTCTACTTTTTTCAAGATTTATTGACTGATCTAACAGAAGATATCACTCCCCTTCACCTTATCCCTTGCTATGAGTCTCTCCAAACATTTATTTAAAACCTAACTAAGCTATACTAATTCCCTCAGCATATCATTACAAAAAGTACATCACGGGTTAGGAAAGGAAATGTTACTGGTCTGTTTGTCTATATCTGCATTGCTTCATTAAAAAAGCCTTCTCTGTATAAGAGTTTGTTTTAAGGTAAAGACTGTAGTAAGTCTAAGAGGGTGGTTGGGCACGGGAACAGGTTCCCCAGGGCAGTGGTCACAGCACCGAGCCTGCCAGAGTTCAAGAAGCATTTGGACAGTGCTTTCAGAGATAGGGTTTGATTTTTTGGTGGTCCTGTATGGAGCCAGGAGTTGGACTCGATGATCCTTGTGGGTCCCTTCCAACTCAGGATATTCCAAGGAAAAAGCCTGAAATAACCATGACGTTCTAAGACTTAAATACAAATACAAATTTTGAGCCATCTTCCAAACAAAATCAAACTTTTTAGAATAGGATCATAAGATCCAGAATAACAAAGTAAGTTGCTCCATCAACCACTATAACTCAGGCAAATTGTACATAAAACATACTTTGTACATGTGTTGACTGTCCATTTCCAAAATGACACAGAAGACTGCACCAAAAGAGACCAGAAGAGACATTTTAAAATAATGTTGACTACAGAAAAAGTCATTGAATGACTGAGAAGCCACAAGGAAAAGAAAAACAAAAAAGTATACACGCAGACTGAACCCAAGGGCTTGAAGCTATTGCTCACAGCATTTTCATGCATTTGCAAGAGAAATGTATCTATATATCTATCTGTATAATATCTAGAGAGATACTGTAGGTAGATAGATATATACAATAATATAAACTGAGCTCCTGTTTCAATTTGAAAAATATGGGAGTAAAATTGTAAGCACTGAAAAAATCATCTGAAATTTTAGAAACTCTTTCAAAGCTTTAGCTATAGAGGCAGTTTGTTTTTTTTTTTTCTCCTCCAAGCAAAGAAATCTGACTGTGAACTCAGAATGACATTAAACCAATAATACTAGATTTTTACCAAATTATTGCTGTCATACTCAAAGGGCCTGGTGACCCAAAAGAAAAAAAAATCATTAGAAAACAAACACAAACCCATGAACTTACCCCTCATATAAACTACCTTTTAGACAGCTTGGAATTAGTAAGCCTTGCTTGTTCTACCTCTGTTCACTATTCAAATATTTTCAAATAGTATTGGACATCTACTTAAGGCTGAAACAGTCATATGCATCAGCAATATGAAGTCAAACAGCTAACTGTAGTGTTGTTCTCTCATCCATCAGAAGCAATCACAGATCAAAGGCAGCTTTCTGAGAGAAACATGCAAATAACTAAAAATTACTTCAATTTCAAGCTGTTGCTGATTCACATTCAGTCAAACAAAAAAGTGCTTTACTTGATTCATGTTCACTTTGGAAAGCAGGGTGAAATTCAGCTTCTTAATTAAAATGAAGAAAGAGTCCGAGCCATGTCTCAGAAATAAACGAGATTTCTTCCATTGACAGCACACAGTTTGGACTAGCCAGATAATCAAACCAGATAACACAGTGAACATAATGAACAAGTTGAAGCGATGACACAAATCCAGCAGATTTCCACCTCTGTGGAAGAATAATTTCAAACAGTAAATAAAAATACATATTATATACACAGGTAATTTATCTGTATTTACATTCCCGTTAAAAACCATTAAGAGCAAAACATCAGAATCCTCCTGCCTACCCAACTAGGTTTAGGTGATTATAATCCCAGGCCTGCCTTAATAACGCTCCCTACCTTCAAAATTACTACAATGATCTTAAACAGCCTCTTGTTAGACTATTTTTTCCCCTCACATACTCATATTTTAAATTATTTCTAATGGTACAATTATCCCAAAAAGAGTTTGACATTCTGCAATGGAAAGAATAAATAAAGCATTTTCCAGTAATTCCACCCACATTTCCTAAAATTAGTTCAGAATCATCTCTGGAAGAAAAGAATATCTCTTGCTTTTGAATGCATCTCAAGTATGCTCAATTGCATAGATCCTTCACGGTACATCAGTTTTAACCACCAGAATACTTGGCTTATCTATTTACTACGTTAGTATCAATATTCTTCTATGGAAATAAAAGTAACATGGAAAAACACAAGTTACAGTAAAAGACAACCACTGATACAATATCAATTTTTCCTTTGGCTTGTTCCTGTTTCCATTTTTTTGTTACTGGAAATGAAACTATTAACAGGTCACTAAAAGGTGTAGGTCAGTAAACTGTTTGTCCAAACTCATTGTGGAATATTAAAGCAATTTATTATCTTTCATGAATAATACTTTGATTAGATAACTGATATAGCATCCTTGCAGATGGATATCTACAGGTGGAATTTACCTTAAAAACAGCACAAGTACCCCAGGACCCACACAGTCTTTATGTGTGTCACGTTAGCCATCTCAACTGGTATTCTGTATGTAGTCTCCTGAAGACAATGAGTTTAAGGCAAACTTTCAGTCATAGGGATGATGGCAAAGAAAAGGAAAAATAAGATGTATGCACTTGCAAGGCAAGGAATAGCATTTGGGGAAAAAACAGTTTTCTGCATGTTGGACTCAAGAAGTGGGAGCAACAGAATAGAAAAATAACTAGTACTTGTGTCCTTCATTAAAAGTACACAAAGTGAGTACTAATTTAAAAAAAAAAAAAAAAAAAAGACATCCTCCTCATTTAATCGGGAAGTAAGATGAGGTACTGGAAAAGTAAGTACTTAAAATCTTCAGAATTAGCAATAAATAAATAAAATTCAAAGATCTTGATATCAATTTTATTGATATAACGACTCTCTAAAATTGCCTTCAAATAGGTGGGACAGTTCAAGTGATCAAAGTGAAAGCATATTTATCTGCCCTTAATAGCTGATTTTCCCATACCAGTATGTACCTAATCATTTGTAACTCATGGTGCAAGTATTTTATTTGCATACAATACAACAGGCACTCAAGGTTCAGAATTTACAATTAAAACGCACCTGCAGTTAGCTTTACATGGTGATTAAAAATAAGAGGAAATAGACACTCTTGTGTTAAAACCTGCACTAAAGAAGCAAGTTAATTTGCAGTCATTACTCTCTTCTCCATTGATTTAGTGGTTTGCACTTGATGCAGTTGTAAAATGCAAGAGTAAAAATAAATCTTGACTGGAAGAATGTATTCTACATGTCTAGCTCCCAAAATGGCAGAAAAATAGGTACCCTAATCCTGAGCTTTTAAATGAAATTACTTAAAGGAGATTAACTGTTTGTAACAGAAGCATTTTAGTGCAAACAGCAATGAGGCAATGACTCATGGTTTGCTGTTTAATATGGACATAAATCCTCCTCCTCAGAAAACTCTGTTACAATTTCAGCAGTGAAAGTGGCATCTTTTCTGTTTCTCCCTTCAAATCCAGCATTTTTATCTCGAGGCCTGCACAATAACATAAGCAATATTACCATGTAAACACGCATATTAAAGCAGAAGCCCTTCACATTTCTCTTCTACATATGCTTATTCTGTCAGAGACAATACAATCAATTCATATTCACAGTGAAAACATGGTTAGCATTTTTAAAGTATGTATTTACTGTCCCTAGTCTAGCCTTCTCAACATAATTTAAAAACACTAATGTGTTAAGATTGTCAGTGTCTTAAAATTGACTAGTTTCATCCCAATTTGACATGAAGGAAATTGAATCACAGACATTACCAAGCAATTTCAGAAGAAGAGTATATACTACTTCAGAAAGTCACACCATAAGCTGGTCAGCTGCACTTCTCATGCAGTACAAGCAAAGAGTAAATCACCGCATTTTGCAGACATAACCTTGCAAGCAAAACGTAATGGTATTGCTGAGTGTAACAACACTCCTACCGTGCAGCTCTGTTTATACAAGTTGAGCTATCAATGCTTTGACCCAGCTTGAATCCGACTTCCTGCTCTTCTCCAACTGGTAAAGAGAATCAAGTTGGAGTTACACCGGCAACTTTGAAGAACTACTATTTAATCTCAGCATAAACTGCTCCACTCTTTAACTGTTTTCTCCATTGTTCAACAATAGTTGGCTGGGGGTGCCAGCAGGGTGTGAGGGTTGTTGAGGGTAGAAGCTAATTGATACCTACCAAAATTAATTCACGGTTTTTACTTCAAGAAATGTGGACTCAAATCTTCTTACCACGGCATAATTGATGAATTTGTAACAAAGCTATTCTTCTGAGAAAAAATAAAAACAAAAAACCAAGGGCTCCAAGACTTTCCGCTCATACCCTTTCCCATGCCCCTGGACTGTCACAGAAAACCCTGTGGCAAATTTTCGAATTTAATTCAAAGTTAGAGTGCATTCATGTTTAAAACAAATTACATCATTCTGATTTAAAACCCACTGGAAAAAAAAAAAACACTACGTATTATGTTTAAAATTAAGTGGAAGATTTAACCTTAAAAACCTACAGAAAAGTGCCGTCGGAAAAAACATCTGCATTGATCCCTTTGCAAAGCCAGAAGAATTCTCTTAAATTGGATGATTATTGAAAAATGGATAAGGGTAAGAAGGATGCATAAATGACTTTTTTCCCCCAACAGAAAGAATGTAAGATCTCTTTGAGGCTGCAGTCTTTCTTCATTACACGTTATTTTGACTCCTTGATGCTGGGCACCTTTATTTATATAAACTTACAAAAAATGTAAGTTTAAAAAAATGTCTAAAAGTGCTACAAATACCTCCCTAGCTACTCTAAGTAAATAAAGTCAACAAGAGCAATACCCATGGTTACTGCACTCAGCTTGGATTCATACACACCTAAAATGATGCAATTCCATTTATATCAGTTAATTTATCCCTTCTGACACACAGCCTGAAACCAAGTTTGTTATGCTACAGTAAATTTAAGAACAGTGGAAGAACAGTAAAGCAGACATTACAGAGATACACTGGGACTAAAATCACACTGTAGCATGTTTCTCTAAGCAAAGAAGTGTGTGCTTTTGAAATTATACAATGACTAAGAGACACTGTCTGTCCATAGGACGTGTTAGGAAAGTGGCAGGTATCTAAAAATCCATTAGTATATAAGGGGTAAAAGGGCAAGATATTTTCAACAGTAGTTAACAAGTTCAAGAAAGCAGCAATTCCACTCAGTCCTGCTGTGAATTGACACGACTGACAAGGAATGACTCAGCTAATCAGCACATTAGAGTTGTACACATTCTCAGAACCCACAGCCATGCAACAACATGGAATAAAGAAAGCTGCTCCCGAAACAATTGCTATCAAGATACAGGGGAATATATCCAGAGCCTGATGTTTTTATTCCTTAACATTAACCCCTCATAGGGTAATGCTTTGCAAAAAGAAACATGTGGAAACATTGACTTGAACGCAAAAGAAACTAAGTGTAGAATTTAAATAAAAATACCTGCATCATCAAGAGTCCATTCAAATAATAACATGGATATGAAATATCTGGTACCTTTTCCTGCTTGCATAAAAGTATCAGCCAGAGGCAATAAGGCTTGCCTCAGACAGTCATATCTAAGATCTAGCAGAAGTTTCCAAGTGGTTCTTTGTCTCTTTTCTCATTCTGTTTTATTATGACTCATAAAGCAGAAAGCCATTTTTCTTCCATAGACAGTGGCGTTCATCTGATAGCTATATGGAATTCACATTCAATGGGAAAGACTATCTTTTCAAGAAGTGTCTCCATGAGACCAGCAAGGTTATTCATGGAGATAGGAGCAACTTCAAAAACTGCAGTGAATGCGATAGTCATGTAAAACTAGTTTTAACAAATTGAGGCACAGGATTTAGAGAACTCTTATCTCCAAAGACTGTGAAGGATAATGTTATTGTTCAGACTGGTCAGACCTGCGCACAAACTGATCTAGGAAGATATTTATACAGGGGAAGGGGAATCAAATGGCAATTATGTTAATTCTTAAACCATATCACCATCATGTTCAAATGAAAAGATTTCTTGCTACTTCTGAATCACTAGCCTATCTTTAAAGATTTTTCCCTTAGGCTATAACCCTGTCTTTGGCTAGAGATGCCACTTACAGCATCAGTTTTTGAACCCAAAGCTATTCACTTTCAGAATCCGAAGCTACCTTCTTTTTTACAGCATAGAACCCTATAATTGTGTATAACTTAGACAGTTGGTTCTTCAGCCATAATGTTTTTTTTTTTCCATAATTTGTTGACAGAAATCCTCACTATAGAAATTGCTTCCAATTTCCTTTTCAGTTCGTCTTCAAGATCTAAGGAGAACTTTACTTAAACAAAAAGCGGCCCCTGAAAGATTAAATAAGATGTCCCTTTCCAAAGTACTAGAACTTCTAAATGAACAAAGGACATGAGATCTCCTTGAATTTCTTAGTCTCAAGAACCATCTACATTCCCATCATGCTTACCATGGTGTAAAAATCTCTGCTTAAGTGATGAACTAATCCTGGTTTCTCTTGTCTAACGTAAAGCTTCAGGCTCTGAGGCTTGACAGTCAGTATAACCTGACCACAATGTTGGCATTTAGACCACCAGCTGGTGGAACAAAGGCAAAAACATTGCTAAAGTTAACCGTAAAAATAGCTAAATAAAACAGTTGTACAAGTACACCCCAGACAACAGGATTAATTTTAAATCTTGACAGAACTATTTTTTGTCAAGACCCAAATTACTCCTGTCATAGCATATCAGCTGAGGCACAGACACAGATCCAAGCCTGTAGTCCTAGTTCCTGAAGTCCTTAAATTATAATCTGAATTTCACCTCAATAAAACAACCTCACCTTTACACAGTGTGGAAATGTGAACCGAGACATAATGGAGTGTTACCTGCCTTGGTTTGTGGAAAACTGGGAGTACCTCAAAGAGATCCGAATGTAAAAATATGTGAAGTGGTGTATCAACAGTAAGAATTCAGAAGAGTGTCAAAGTACTCAGACAAATGACAAGCATTTGTCAAATCCCTGTCACTAATGGTGTATGCTACTAACCTGACTGTCTTAAAATTGAAGTGTCTACTATTAGTTTTAGGGGAAGAGTAGCTGGACCCCTATTAACTGCTGCTTCTATCTGTGAGCAGAAACTGAAGTTGAGTCAGAGTGCAGGGCCATGGAAGCATCATGCCATGACATGTGAAGGACTCCGAATGCCTAAAGTAAAGTAGTGCCCAAAACAACAGAAGAAATTTGCAAGAAAGTCTGCTAGATACTTGTTTCAGTCACTAGCAGACTACAGTCATTATATTACGGAGCACCATCTTGCGAAAGTGTTCTCAGACATAACATAAATGCACAGCTTGACCTACTCTTTGAGGAGTCTATACTTTGCGTATTCTAACACTATATTTTACCCATCTATACCGTCTTGCAGTTTCCATTGGATGCATCTTCAGGTCCTGAAAACCTAGTGCAATGCTATTATCTGTTGCCAAATCAGGCAAAGGATACAAAAATAAATTAGCAATATTGAGCAACCATGAGGATAAAAGCTCCTTACAAGTACACAATGTTGTTATGAACAGTTGGAGCTTTCTAAGGAAGGTGATACAAAGGAGAATTATTATACTTGCACATTAATTATGTGCCATCTCAAAATGAGCTGTGCAGCTGTTAAGAAGTTATTTATTAAGTGACAGTGTTCATCTAAACAAAAAGAAAACAAACTCAGTCTCCTGCTGGGCAACATGCTATCCCTGTATGGAATTTATCATGTAGAAACAAAGAAACACTGTAAATACTTAGCTGGGTATTCCTATGTAGATCTTTTCTAGGAGAGCACGATAACGTTTTCTGAGGTCAATAGAATCGTTTTTAGATGTTAAAAATCCCCACAGTTCTTTCAACTGTTTATACTATGAAAAAGGGCATCCACACAGCTACCTAGTTGCTCTTTATCTCACACCCAAAGATGCTCTGAAACAAACTTAATTAACACCTCCAAAGGAGAAGTTGTCAATGCATATGGAAGAGCTACCACTGCCCTGACATAGCACAGCTCTCATGTAGACTTCTGGAAGTCCATTTAATGTCAAAGGGCTCATTAAATACACTGCAGCTGATACATTATTCTCTCCAATCATTTCAACTGGTACTTAACTTCAAAGACTCAGAGTGTAGATTCAAGATTACCGTAACCTGATCTAAATCTCTTCTGCTGTTGATGGGAGAGTGATCTACCAGCTGTGCCTTCCTCTCCACTCATGCTCCCACTTAGACTAGCAGGAGCAGTCATGCAGTTGCCCATTTTACTGGAAGCAAGTACCTAAAAAGAGTTAGAATTACTGTCAGTTCCCTAATTGGACTGAGACTGGATGGCTGCAGTTGCATTAGTGCTGGCACACAAAAAGTATCACAAACCTGCAGTCACACAAGGAAAGGAGAGAAGAACTACTCATTCTGGTATGGCAAGAGCTTCATTCAGCTTAACTTCACTGTGAAACTATACCAGGAAACCTTAGCTTCATGAACACCGTAAACCAACCAAACCTATTGATAAGTCTCAAAAGACATTTCATCCACTCCAGAGCCTTGCTCCCATGCTGCTACCCACTTCTCTTGTCCTGGCACAGGTCTTTTTTCAGATGTACAAACTACCGGATTACTGAAGTGATCTGTTTTAAAGATAACCATTATTTTCATCGTTTGGCTCAGATAAATTCCCCAATGTGCTTGTGAGGGAGAACACAAAGGATAGAGCAGGGAAACAACTGGCACTGCCATCTTCCTGAATTGACTGTGGCCTGAGAGAAGCAAGAAAACTGAAGTAGAGATTTTTCTCTTTTTTTTTTGTTTGTTTGTTTGTTTCTGAGGTTTCTCAGAACACTATATTAACCTATGCTGTGTATATTCCCAGCTGGTTCCTTAGCTGTAGTTTCAAATCAGCAAATATGATCAACAGAAGTATTTGCACAAATCTAAATTTTAATAAAAGCATATGACTTGACCTTGTTTCAGAAGAATACAGGTACACCTGTCATTTTAAGGAAGCAAAAATATCTATTTCATATACATGAATTTATTTGCATAAGAGAGTCAAGGTCATGCAACCAATTTATCCATTCAGCTAAGGGAATCAAGAGTGCAATTTCTATAGAATAAATTGTAATTAAAAACAAGACATTAGTACCCCAGGCATAATTTAATAAAGACTGAAGAAATGCTTTTTATGCTAGCATTTACAGCTTGCATGTATAGTTGGAAGAATTATTTTCCAATATGCTTAATGCAACAGTTGGATCCTTCAGTACACTATCTAGGCACCAGGACCATAAAATCAGAACTTGTATAATCTGTTTATATTAGACAATGTTTATATTAAATGTAACTCTAGGAGCTGGTTTTCTAAAGGAAAGCTTTCATTTAATTCAAAAGCTGAGTTGCTTGCACCTACAGAGAAAATAAAATCTCAGAAACTAATACCATGAAGACTAAAAACTAAAGGAAAAATTTTAAAACAAAAATCTCCAAAGTACTAGCTAGTTGTTTTGATGCTCACAGTTAACAACATACAAGGTGTAAAGAGACATTTAGAATTTTAGAATACTCTAGCTAATCAAAGATGGCTACAATAAGGTACAACTTTTTTTTTTTTTTTTTTAGAAATGTACTAGGTTTATAAGCAATGAATTCTGTCTAATCTAGATAGAGTATCTATTGTATCTTCAAAAACTGTGCTAAATGTTTTGGAGGGGGGTTGTGTTGTTTTCTGAACTGGAAGATAGATTCACTCCAAAAAACAAAGTACAGTATGTTCCCAAAAGGGTGAATAATTCAATCTTCCACCTTGATAACTCATTATTACCCTGCTATTTTGAGTATGACAGAAATGTCAAGGCCTGGAAGCTTTAACATTAAGTAGGCACAAATAAACAAAAAGTAGCTGAATACAAAATAATACAATACATACAACAATGTAAAGCCCCCTAGGGAAACCTATCAGAAAAGTCTTCAGGAAACAAACCACTATACAGTGTGAATGCTAGCAAATATTCCTGTACCCAAACCAGATTCACATCAGACAAATAATACATACTTTGCTATTGTCTTTATGCCATAAAACAGTAGGTTACAATAAGACAACAGAGAGTAACTACTACCATTAAGCATCAGCAATCATAGAAACTACAGGCAAAAGTTCATAGCACGAATAAAAATTGATGTCCCTGGGACGCTTATTATCACTCTCCTGGCAGAGGTCATGATGCCCTGAAGAGTCAGTGGAATGCAAAGCACTCAGTCGCTTCAATACAAAGTCTAGCAGCTTGTCTTAATCTGCTGATGGTTTTCTATGATAAGCCATCAGTCTTGACACTGACATGGATGAGATAAACAGAGCTGTTCTGCTCTCCTGGCTCTTCTGTAGGGCCAGCAACATCGAAAACACATTCAGAATACAATTCTGGCATAAGTCACCAGAACACCAAACACTCAGGCTAAAATTCTGAAACCTATATCCTAGACGCTTAGATGCCTCTCCCTGTGTAGGCACCCAAATCCATTTGATTTCAATGGGAAGTCCATAAACATCCTTGACAACCTGGTCTAAAGAAGTCCAGTTCCTCAACCAGAATTAAGGTTAATTGAGATTACAACAAGTGACAGTCCAATCTCCTACCACATTCTTATTAAGTTAGAACTTGATCAATCTAATTGAAGAACATTACCTAATTAAAATCAAGTACTCTGAGCAGCAACAATCTAAAGCAATAGTTCAGCCATGCTTATGTCATATTGAAGTTACTCTGGCCACCAAGAGAGTTACTGAGCCCTTTCCTTTTGCTTGCACAACTGTTTCTGTATCTACATGATGAGCTAAATCAAGGAGCTGATTTGCTGAAAACTACTCTAACTAAAAATGATCAGCTCTAGCTTGATCATCTTGTCAATCGACATCATTACACAGCTGTCTGAAGAGGAAGAGTAATGCCAGCAGAAAAGAGGGGAGCCAGAAAGCAAAGGCCCCCCCCCCCAAAAAAATATATATATATTATATAGCAAACTTGTTAGGATGATCAGAATTGCAACTAGTACTTTAAAACATAAAACCAAGCTATGATAGGTAACAATAGAAAACCAATTAAAATGAAACTGCATCCCTACAAAAGTGATGTCTCAAACAGGAGTAATATGTCAATGAACTTACTAAGTACATGTACAGACGTATTTATATACTTAGAAGACAATGAACAGAAATTTACAAAGTATATGACGACATCATGGCTAGATACAGATAGATGACATTGTGAAAATACAAAAAAAAAATCATTAGATGAATATGAATAAATACAGGCAAAACAAATAGCTTTATACACTATGACATCAAGAAGTAAACTAGCATGTCAGAAACTCCATAGTAGTATTGTAAAATGAGAAGTAACAGAAGAGATGAAAAGAATGAACTGATGAAACTGATATGAGCACTGGGAAATGAGTATCTTCTCACATACACAGTAGAGCAAGAATCAGTCAAAAAAAAAAAAAAACACCACCACAACACATTATTCAGGTACCAAAAACCTCAGAGAGCAAAAGGCTGTACTATTCTCTCTAAATAGGATGTCAACGTATCTATTTTCAGACTACACCAGTAAGGCTTCAGAAGCAGCTATCTAACGGGAGGAGAATTCTTCTAAATGTACCACAGCTCTGCATACATGCAGACCAGAGTATCCAAGTTTGAGGATGGGGAGGAGAGGCTGTGAGTGGGTTTTGGAGGGAAAGGAAGCTAGAAAATGAGAAGAAAGTGGCTGTTTTTTCTGTTTAGAATGAAAGCCATTACAACATGAGAACTCTTTTTGGACTTTCACAGAAATTCATTACTAAACATTAGCTTTGCTGTATCATACAAAGGTTTCACCCAGGATTATTCAGCTCCATTGTGCTGTACAAGAAACACTGCTTTAAAGATATTCTCCTCAGTAAATTAAAAATCTCCAGCTTGCAGATTAGAGTTATAAATAAATGACAATATAAATGCCAATGTGACACAACGTTAAGTATTTCAATACTATTTCTAGATACTGAAGGTAAGAGATTTACTTTCTATTATTGTTCTTGTGGGCTTTTGTTTGTTTGTTTTCTGTTTTTGTTAAGTATATGGATTTGGCACCATCCTCTCCAAAAGGAGCACAACACACAAATCATTAACAATTAATTTCAATCTCACTAAAGCAAATTTTCTAGTGGCATTTTCAGAAAAGGCAGTGGTTTTTTGGATAACATCAAGGAGAGTCCCACATAAGGGACAACCTGAAAGAAGGCAAATAATGCATCTGTGTGATAAAATGAGGCATGAAAAGACCAGACTGACATTACTGTCAAACAGGAACAGGCAGGGATATAGTATTATAATAGATGAAAAAATATCAGACAAGCCAAAAATATATACCTTTGTGCATTACATAAAGGATAATACTTGTGTTACAAGCAGCTTTTCAACTCTGCTTATACCCTACTTGGTGCATGAAAGGCAATATACAGCAAAATCTGCCACTGGATTAGTGTATTAACATACCTGGACAATTAGAGCAAGTGATTGCTTTACAAAAAGCTTACCAAGCAGAGATGAAGCTACCTTTCAGAAATAAGGACTATGCAGAGGCAAAAATGAAAACTTCAGCACAAGGAAATGAATATTATGTCTCCAGAACAGCTGTTCAAGGAGAGAGAAAGCAGATGAAGATGTCAAGAGAAGTTCAAGGCCAGGCTGAAAAGCAATTAGTGAGATGAAAGATACAAAGTAGAACCTTTTACCCTTAAACAAGGCAATGATCCAGTAATGACATATTGCTGGAAACATGATCTTTAATTGAGAAAAGAGCAGAAAGAACAAAGAAATTTGCTGCCACTGGGGTAGGGGGAAGTCAACCATGCTGATTGCTGGGAGGTAAAAAATGAAATTGATGTGCATCTTTCCAATGATATGTACCACATGCAAACTGTTTCCTCTGAATTTCCCTAGAGTCAGACTACTTCGATTACAGGAACTATTTGCAGAACAAAAGTTTTTAAATCCAGTATTTAATAAAGTTTGGCATTTAAAAAAAATAAATAAATCAAGAGTAATACTAGTGGACAAAAATGCTTAACTAAAAATAATGCCACACACCCCAGAAAGGGAAAATTAAGGCACTGGTAATATGTACTCTAAACATCTAGGACAGTAATAGACTAGAAGAGCACTTAAAATAGCAGAATAAGCAAACTGAGAGAGATCTGCAGCTGGTTCTCCAATTACTAGGTATTGTTTAAAAATGAATATGCAAATCAAAATCCTTCAGAACATTTGTACTCTCAAAGATGACTTACACAATAGTTGAAAGAGATCTGTATTTTAACTACCAACGTTTAAGTTATTCCAGTAACTGCAGATAAAATACTTTAAAGAACAAGAAGAGGGAGGTAAAATGAAAAACCAGAACACAGGGAAACATTTTAATATAGTATCTTCCACAGTATTTCCTAAAGACTACAAAACTGATCTCTTGAGTTTTCTCTTCAGAAAGCCCAGATGTATACTGTATGCTCAAATAGCTCTGTTATCAGTCTGTGGTAACTGCTCATGCCTTAGAGTGAATCTGAAGGCGTCGAACGATTGGCATTATTAATGTTAGCATTCAGGGTATCTTGCAAAATCAACTGCAGGGGAAAATAAGATGAAGTACAACTCAGTGTTGGTGAGGGCCATATTAGAAACTCAGAAATGTTGGTACATCTACACAGGCATCCTGTTTATTCAATTTAAAAAAGAACTACAGTACCTATTTTTATCTTGTTTATACATTCAATGTAGCAGAAAGTAAAAAACAAGTACTACTGCAAGACAGAAAATAAAAGGAGTGAAGAGTAAATGCACTAAAAAAAGCTATGCATAAACATGAAGGTCAGTAACGTTTCACAGTAATATTTTAGGAAATACCTGAGTAGGTAAACAGCCCTTTCAATATCATTTAGTTCTTCATCAACTGTCAATCTTTCTATTTCTTCTGGTGTCTGTCAAGCGTGAAATAGAGATTATGAGTTTACAATGCCTTACTATTTCCTCATTTTAATCTTCTTACAACAACCCCTTCCTCCCCACATCCAGGGATAGTCCCACGAGCAATTTGAATTTAATCCTTGAAATCTCTAGCCAAGGTTTCAAATTCAGTCAAATAAATCGTTCACCAGGAAAAGATGGGAGGTAATAAAGGTACGGTTCCATGCCAGACACTATCACTATTAATCACTTAAAAGAAAGTATAAACAAGTCACGTGTAAATTAATCTAAAGACCTAAGTTAGTCTATTTTTTTCCACCTTAACAGTCTTATGCTGAAAATATTAAGTCCCTCCTATACAGAATTCAAGATTGTTTATTCCAAAATGAATGCAAACGATCTTTAATATTCTGGTGCTGTACAAACAGGCTGCCTATTCAGTTAGCTGTGCATAAATACAAGCAGAAACAATTTCACACGGATTTTAAAGCATCATGCTATTTCGAAGTATATACCTTCAGACTCCTGCGTACTGGCCTTTCTATAATAGTTAGTTCCTGCAGGTCTTCTATGTATCCGAACAAATTGCTCTGACTAAAATCCATTTTGGAGAAGAGGATTATTGGATGCATGTAACAACTCAAGCCTTTGGCAACCGATGCTCTCCCCGAGGCTCACACGGCGCTGCCGGAGGAAGGGCCGACGCCGCGCAAC
>VXAA01003702.1:61525-149528 GCA_013399115.1 Anseranas semipalmata | reverse complement strand
GGCTGTGGCCTGCCCGGGCTTCCCCTCGGACGGCTCCAGCCTCCCCAGAAGCTTCTCTCCCACCGGTGCCGTCCGCTCGCCGTGGGCAGCGTCCCTTCCGCCCGCTGAGGCGTGCTAGGGCACCTCAGCCGCGCCTCGCCCCGCTCTCGGAACTGTTTCGAAGGAGAATGAAACGGAAGAAAGCTGTAAATACTCTGAATTTAATGAAAAGCCCAAAGCACATTCCTCCCCCAGTGAATGCTTTCAAATTAATTTCATTCAAAAATAATAAAAAAAAAGAGAGCGAGAAACCTTTGACGTACTTAGCAGTGAATTGCGAACCTACAACAAAGACATCATTTCCACTCCTCATAACTTCTTATTCTTCATCTTTACGGCCCTTTTCCTCGCCTCTGCTACGGGAGTTCTTCCTGCGGCACAGAGTTACGCCTCGGAAGCTGCAGGACTTATCCTGCCTCACAGAGTGCACCCGGGGTACAAGGGAAAGTATTTCAAAAGGAAGGTATACCCTTTTTCCCCCAGTTGATGGACACATAAACATGCATGGAAAATGCTACCTTTCTGAAGAATTTAATATGACAACACCTTTGGGGGTGGGTTAGCGAAGCAGAACGCACGCAGGACAAGAAGCAACAAACAACTGTGCTTAGCGTTCGCTTAGCCAAGTAGTTCTCTGGGCTTCAAGACAGTGGCCTTTGCAATTACTAGAAAGAAAACAACTGAACAACCACATTCGTAACAAAAACAAACAAAACAAAACTGTAAATATTTTACAAGAGCTTATTTGAGGACTTGGCAACATTTCACTGCTGCTTTGAAAAGCATGCGTGACCCAGCAAGTTTTGTTGGTAAACGTAATTCCAGAAATTGTACGGATTAGATAATGTTATGTAGCCTATAGTCAAGAATGTGATTGACTTTTCTTTTATGATTGGTACCTCAGCTTTTATTTAGCGAAAAATGAACATGGTGTGTTATTTCTCTGTGTACTGGATAGGCCAAGACCTGTGCTCAGTTAAACCACTAAAATGGTAACAAATTAAAGCATCTCCATTATTTCAAATGTACATGAAAATTACCAACAGAAAAATCTGATCCAAAGTACATACAAATAATTAAATAATAAACTGTTACATAACAAACCAAAACAGTCAGTGCTTTCAAGACATTGTGATGAAGTACAACCAGAAATGCTATTTTAAAAATCTCCTTTGCATAATCCTTTTACGTAGAGAAAGTTACCAGACAGGAAATTGAATAGTTACAACTGAATTTAAATCCTCTCAAAGTAGTTAACTAACTAGCTCCAGGAGGCAAAAGTTAAATAAAATAAAATAAAATAAAATAAAATAAAATAAAATAAAATAAAATAAAAAATAGATCTTTATAAAATGTTCTCAGATTCAGAGTCCTGACACCCAAGACATCCAATGGTAAAGTAATCTTCAAATCCCAATCTCAGCCAGAAAAATCCTTTCACAAGTTCTTTCACAGCCAATTTTTGGTTATTTCACCTTGCAAATAGTTCTCATGAATCTTAAAGGTCTTATGAGACCAAAGATGTTTTCTTTCATGTTCCTTGATTTAGGAAATCATTGCAGTTTTCAAGTCAGGTATTTCAAAAGTCAGTTTTAAAGACTGAAGCATGTTGAGTTTAGATTTATGACTAGGATGTTTTTTCATATTATATTTTATATTAATTTTGTAAGCCACAAAAGTACAGGCTTTATAAGATGCAAACAAGTCCCTTAATGTCTTTAAAAATCTCTGCTTATAACTCAGTCCAGGCAACACTAAGCAGGCATGACTCCTGTCAATTTTAAAATCAGGAGATACGTGAAATATGTTTATAGTAGATATGTTTGTAACATCCTGAAAATGTGAAAAGCAGAATAAAAATAAGATTTAAAAAAATCTGTTAATTAAATACCAGACCAGAATGAACATCACTGAAGGAATTAACTTGCCCAGATTCAATATAAACTTATCTCCTTTTGACCCACACATTTGTCAGATACAAAGAAAAGAAAAAAAAAAAAAAAAAAAAAAAAAGCTTGCATATTTTGTTCCAAAACCACATATATATAAAAGTTAATCCCCCCAATAGTAAAGCTGCAGGCATATTCTTCCCGAATGGTCTGTCATTCTCATCTGTGATGAAAGTCACGCATGATTTCCCCTCCACTGCTGCTGCTTTCAGCTCCTCCCTTTTCCACTGCTCTCTTCTTACAAATAAAGCTTTACTTCCAGCTTCATTCTCAACCTTGTCATAGCTATTGTAATAGTATGAAGAGCTATTTCATTCTGCTTTTGTGAAATCCAGAGTGAATTGGGACCTCCATTTTAACAGAGGAGCTGTGTAAGCCTGTGAAGTCAAAACAGGGCTGATTTTAAATAATCCTTCATTGACAGAGAAAATTGCAGAGCACCTGGGAAAACGGCATGCATACCTAGTGCAAGAAGAGAAATAGTGTTGTTTATGTTTTCTAACACAATAAACTGTAAACGCAATACAGATTATGACAAAAAAAAAAAACAAAAAAACAAAAAAAAAACCACAAGATAGAGGGGAGGATGTAGCTATTCCTCCAGTACACTGACTGAATCCACAGACTCTTGGGTGAAGGGATTTGCCACGGTGCACAGATGCACATTTCTCCTTTGCTGCCCAGCAGTTAGGTGTCTATATTCTGAAAGTGCTTTGAAAAAGTTGCAATTCTTTATGTTACCTCTTACACATTCCCACAGAATTAACCTGTAAATCAAATTATTTACAGAGAAGTTGAAAATTCAGGAAGTCTCAACATCCATTGCAATGCCCAAGTCAGCTGGAATATGAAAGAACTGGTTTGGAGGATATAGAACGACATGCCAAGAAATGCTTTCAGACAAAGTGTATGTACTCCAGATTAAAAGCCAAAATTTTCTATGCAAGGGCCAAACCAATAAAGGAGGAAAAAATCAGTAGAATATATTTGGGTTATTTTGTAAAAGAAAAAAAAAAACATTTGCATCAAAGCAAAATTAACACTTTTTTCCTGGTTTTTTTTTTTTTTTTTTTTGCTTTTTTAAACATTTTTAATTTGGACTACTCTTTTAGCTGAATATTTCCTTTTAAAATAAAGAGTTTCCTTAAAGGTCAAAATTAAATTAAATGTTTCATTCTGCCACTTCCTGCTTTTCCTGTTAATTTAATATTCCCTTAATATTCCCTAAAAATGCCCTTTCATGCAGTACACTATGTAAATTATGCACTGCATAATCACAGTTCTGTTCAGGACTCAACACCTCAACTGAGTGTGCAGAAGTTTGATTCAACCTGTTCACCACCACCAAGAGACAGCCAGAGCTGTATCAACTGTTGCTCACCATTTCCAAATGAGCAACTTCTGACTGGAATGGTTTGGGTTTTTTTTGTTTGTTTGTTTGGTTGGTTGGTTTTTTGTTTTGTTTTGTTTTGTTTCATTTTATTTCCACAGTTCACCAAACCCTTCAAAAATGCAGCTTTAATGTTCTATCTAATGCTTTAGCCTTGCAAAATAAGATTTCTTATTCCATTCTTACTCCAAGTAAGGATGTGTCCACAAACAGCTATTCATCAGAAAACCTCCATGTCAAGGCAAACCTGTAAGAACATTCCTCTAAAAAAAAACACACACAAAAATCCATGTCTACTTCAGAACAAAGCTTGGAACACAGCATACACAAACCTCAGCAGGAAAAAATATTATTTAGCATATTTTCCAGTTTGTTGCTAAGAAACTGTTGCTTCATTTTCCTATTGCCATTTGCAGAAAAATTCTGATTGTTCATTTGCCACTTTGGTCAACTCATTGTAACAGCTATATAATTAAAAAGGAAAACACTGGAAAGTATTCATTGTGCTGTCATCATCTGTAAACGGGTCTCTCATATTCTCTCCTATAGCTATAACTTAGTGCCCTCCAGTAAGATCAAAAAAAAAAAAAAAGAGAGAGAGATTATAAGTACACAGAAAAAAATCCTTAAATGTCTTTTTGTTTTTATGTAATACATAACATCTGTAAGATTACAAGATGCATTTTTCATATCTTTCCATAAGAAGAACTACTAATGTCCTACAATGTCCTGCTATCTGCTCTCCGAAAGTAGTTAATTACACTTGCACAAAGACAGAGTAAGAACAGAAAAAATACATTTTTGCTTCTCCTCATACCTTCCAGGTATTTGTAGGATTTCTGACCTAAGAGTAGGATCTAACAGGAAATTACTTGATGAATTTTAAGTGAATTATTTTCTATTTTAAAGAAGAATACTTTGTTTTTCCCCAGGTTTACTAAGTTTTCAAATATCTACATAAAACAGAATTTATTTACATTTTAGAAATAGGAACAATAATGGCAAAAATGTCAATGATATCAGTTGGATATTAGGAGAAATTTCTTTACTGAAAGGGTTGTGAGGCATTGGGACAGGCTGCCCAGGGAAGTGGTTGAGTCACCATCCCTGGAGGTATTCAAAAGACATGTAGATGTGGTGCTTAGGGACATGGTTGAGTGGTAGACTTGGCAGTGCTAGGTTAACGGTTGGTCTTGATGATCTTAGAGGTCTTTTCCAACCTAAATGATTCTACGATTCCATGATTTCATTAGGGAGTTCTAAACAATATTGTATCAGGAGTTTTCTCAACCCTTTACAATGAGCTGAAACTGAAAACATCTCTGGAACTAGAAACATGGATTAAACGATATTGGGCACAGTACAGGGACTGGAGCTCAGTCCAGCCCAGGCAATTCTCCATGGGCAGTGAGGATGCCCATGCCCCAACTTGGGAGGTTAAGCGAGTTTGCTTGTGTGGATGTGGTAAAGCCATACCAGCCTGCCTCGGAGCCAGACTAGTGCCACTACGTTCCTAACACAGAGGTAGCCAGTGAGTCCGGTTCCTTGCTATGACAACCATGAACACGATCTGTCATAAACATGTCAAACTATATATTAAAACTAACAATTTTTTGTCTTTGAGTAATCTTTACTCGCTGGTTGCCATAGAAACTTCAGATTTCCTACCTAAAATTACTGTTGGCCAGTTTACTGAGTTTCTTCTTGTGCCAGTGTTGTCCTGTACTTTAAATCATTCTTCCTTTCCTGGTATTTAAAGACTGTAGTCATATGTACATATCTAGCCTGGGTTAAACAAGCTAAGGTGAGCATTTAGTCTTCACTCCTGAAACAGGTTCTCCATTTGCCTCATCACCCTAACAGTCCTCTCTGCATCTGCTGCAGTTTGACTTCACCTCTCTTGAATAAAGGTGACCAGAACAAGATACAGTATTGCAGAGAGAAATTTCAGGGAAGTAATACCTTCCATGAAGAACTCTGTACAGGAATTAGCTTACCAAATATACCACATTCGCAGCTCACGGTTATCCTGTGATCAATTAATGCATGAGGTCATTCTTGTCCACAGTCATCTAAAACTCATTAACTCCAATCTTAAAAGTCTGAATTCTTGGTATTAGCCTTAGCTGAATGGGGCTGCACTTCACAGGAGTAAATTTATCCCATTATTCTGGTCCTCAAAGTCCTTTCAATCTGCCTGATACCATAATTCCCCTCTGTATTAATAACTTTGTGTCATCAGCAAATTCAATATTGTATCACAGTTATTAATGAAATAAGATTAGTCCAGAAGACTTAAGAAACTCCTTGAGTAAACTCCCTATACCTGAAAGGTTAATCTATCAATATACACACCAATGTGCTCCTACAAATAAACTACGCATTTCCCTTCCCTCTTCAGCCAACTCTTTTCATCTCAAAATTCTCATCTATTCCTAGTTGTTAACCATTTCTCATACAGCAGACATTTTGATGGTGTCCAGACAGCTTAGATAACTATATTTTTCTGTCCATAAAACCATTTATTTATCCTGTCTCCCTTCTTCCCTCCCTCCCCCAAAAAATAAGAAGTAGAAGACGTCAAGTAAAATGGCCTGATTTCCATTTCCTCTTGGTTAACCAATACAGGATTTTATTTTATTCCCTGCTATCTTCATCACTTCCTTTATTATTCTTTCCTTCAAAGTACATTCTGAAGTATCTATTGCATCTGACTGCACTTGCAACTATTGCAAATGTTGTCCATGTCTTAAATGAAGGCCTCTCTGCTATTCTTTAGCCACACAGAAAAATCTTCACGTTGATATATCTGTACTTGAAAAAGTCTTTGCTATTATAACTACTGTTAAATGTGCCAGTAAAATGTTCCAGAATACAGTGGAAGACAGAAAGAAGAAACCAACCTAAAATTCTCCCCCAGTTAACCATCCACCTCTCAGATTATTACTTTTACAGTGCTATGTCTTAATGGATCTTGTCAGTCCTAGAACGATGTTGCAGAACTTCTAAATATGGGAACAAAGGCCTTGAGCCCAAGAGAACCAAGAGGTTACCTTTCCACTTCAGGACCAAGGCAACAGCCTCATCTGAAATTCCAGAAAAGACAGAAGACCAAATTCTACAGCCTGCAAAGCACAAGAGGTTTCAAGTACCTCAGTGGCCAGTGGCTGCATGTCTGTCATGCACAAAATGAGCCATAAGGTCAATATCAATATAAATCATTATATGGTGACATTCTTTTATTAACAGTAGTGGCTATTAAGATCACTAGTTAAGCAGATACTGATCTTCCTGCAAGAGAAAAGAAAAAATCAAGAAATAAACCAAAGCATTACAGATTTGATTACTAAATGAAAACCTGCATCAGTTGTTCACATGCAGATTCAGCTGTTCCTGGCACTGAATTTAGCTACCATATCAGTTATTTCAGGATTAAAGGTATTGGTCAAAAAGATCTCTGGCTCGACCTACCCTAGAAGTCTTCTATATTTTATAAAACATCAAAATATTAACTCAGAAAATATGTAATATCTAACATATAATACTGCACAGAAGGGCTCAAACCATGATCTCTGGGCTACTGATCTACAGGGCAGTAAGTTCACAGTTGGGATGGACAGAAGGATCTGTTGTCAGCTAAAGTTTTGTAATAAAGACATCAATTCTCAATTTCTCTTAGACCCTCAGACATATTGGCCTAAATCATTTGGAAATGATTGATAAAACAATAAAATTGTATAACTCATGTCATTACATACATAACATACAACTGGCATGGTTTGTAACTATTACTAATACATGCTATTGTCTTCAATTCACAATTTCACGGTATAACTGTTGATCTAAAGAAGTCTTGGGAGGAAAAGCAGACATTTAGAAGCTTTGTTTGTCATTGGCGTTTTAACCAACAGCTCACTTTGCACAGTCGGTAATGGAATTGTATTTACCAACTGTGTAACAGCTGACTTTCTGGTAGGACACAAATGTGCACTTCTTGTAGACAAAGCCTTCTCGCAAAACACCAAAGCTGTGTCACTTTGAAGTTACAAAGACTCAGGAAGATTAATGTTACTCGAAAACTAAGCAAATGCTTAGTTCCCTTGGTTATGCCTTTTCAAAGAAACTCAGAACAGTAATGCCTCTTATACAACAAGTTTATACCATGGTAGTAAGAAGAGTTGCCACCTCTTATGTAGACAGACCCTTCTGAACCACCATGCTCATTATCAAGTCACGTGCCTGCTTTCAAATAAAGATTTAGGGACTGTAATTCTGTCTCTTTGTCTACAAACAGTACATAGAAGTACTGATGAAGAAGTCAGCTGCATCCACAAATGGATTTTTGAGGAAAAAAACAGAATACTCCTACGCTCTGTAAAAATATGGCCATGATTATATTAAAAAGCATAATTCAGCATAGTTTGGCAAGTCATCCCATTAAATCTTTCTTTCAGGACAGAGATACAAACTCTGAAACTATTTAAGGACAGATGAATTGCTAAGAACTCTACTGTACACATTTTTTTTTACTCTTCATTCAGAAGCCCACCACATCTAAATTTGAGAGTAATTAGTTTCTTTTGCTTCTGCAAATCTGCTTTTGCTAATATTCAGTAAAATAAAAAGAGATAAAATGGAAAAAATTCTAAACTAGGGAAATTTTCAGTGATAAATTTGAACCTACACAACCTGGACAGAAAGATACTTTTAATGAAGGAATGCATAAAGACCGTTGAAACCTGTCATTAAACTTGGCTGGGAAGATCCAGTCACAGCTTCTACCAACTCACTAGCACTATCAGTCATCAATATCTCCAGTTCAGTAGTACATAAATAAGGTTTGCAGGTTTAACTATATCAAATCCTGCTCCCTGAACTCACTTCAAGACTCTCATTGGTTTCAACTCATTTCTTACAGAACATGAGGGCAGAGCATCAAATTTCAAATGCTCCTTAGCTTTGTTCATGAGTATATGAATTGGAAGCAACTCCTCATGTTATGCATTGGGAGATGTGTTAATGATGATTGCATAGAACTGAAGCTGTCCTTGAAAACATTTAATGTGCTTATTTCTGTCCTTGGCCTTAACACATTAGAAAACAAACAAACAAACAAAAACACTTCAATTCTCCCATCTTGTCACTGAACCAAGAAGCACCTGCAGATACCACAGAGAGGAAATAATTGTAATTGCTGCTGTAATTGCACCATAATCTACTGCCCTAGTCTCACTCACCTCAAAATCTCCCAGTTTTTCTCTTCCCCATGTCTCATAGCAAAGAAGCTGTTCAGAGCATCTGCCAATCTTTTAGCAGAAATGAAAATCTTCCATTATCATAGTATGTAATTTACGACATCCTCTTCCTACACCAAGTTCAAGCTGCAAAGAGCACTAGATCACACAGGAGAAACGAATCATGCTGTGACCTCAGTGGTATGCTTGCTTCTAGAGCTGTTTGCAACTTTTCTCCGCATCACATTACTTCACCCACAATACTCTTCTAGACAGGGAATAATAAAGAACACAATAACACATAACCAAGCATGAATAACAAGGGTTTTATTGAAAGAGCAATGCTGATGACATACAACCTTAGCTGCTATTTAGAGTTGAAATTTAAGAGGTCCTTATTGCATTCTTTCTTGAATGAGACCTATTACGCACACAATGACACAAAAATGATCTATGGAGATGTTGACTATATTTTGAAAGAAACTTTTCAATTGCAGGAAGGTAAACAAATTTTCCTGTTCCTCCTTTGTCAGGGCTGCAACAGTACGCCTAATCTATGCTCTAGTATTATTTATGCAAACAGCACCCTGGCTACTAATGTAAAAAAGATCGTGAAAGATGAAGACAGCCTGATCGGGAAACAGGCCGCTCCTCCTGCTCGCTGCTGAGGCAGCCGTCAGGATCAGCACCGTGCCGTCCCACCGGACCGCCGCAGGCGCTGCCCCCAGCACCGGCCCGAGCTCCGACGCCTCAGCCCCGGCTCCCGCCCTGCGGGGCCCACGGGGCGTATGCGTATGCGCATGCGCACACCGCCTCCTCCTGCCCCCTCCTCCCTGGGACGCGCGGCGGGCGCTGTGCAGTGACGTCATGCAGCAATGGCGGCGCCCGTGGAGAGAGCACGCGGCGGGCGGCGGCGTTAACGGCATTAACGGCATTAACGGCAGCTGGGGCCGGGCCGGGTCTTTGGTCGCTCTCTGTCCGTGGGGCTGCGGTGAGCTGCGGCGCGGGGGAGGGGGGGCGGCGGGAGCCCTCCGGCTTCGTGCGGGCCCTCGGGCGGGTGGTGCCCGCGGTAGGCAGGGGCTGGAGCGCGTCGCGGCCCGCGGGGTCGGTGCCGGCAACTCTGGCTTTGTGCCGGCAGCTTCTCCGCGAGCGTGGGCAGCGGCCGTGCGTCTGCCCGGGGCCCCGAGAGAGCGCTGCGCTCGGCCCTGCCTGCCCAGCCCCTGCGGAGGTGGTGCGTGTTCCTCGCTCGCCTTTTGAAGGCGACTAGCAAATGGTTACTTTCCGCGGAGGCATAATTTAAAATGTGATTCGGGGTGATCAGTGCTAGTAATTTGTCAGGTAGCGTTCACGGGCTGCGTACTGCACGTGTTCTTAAAAATGCAGGATGAAAACGTAGGCGTTATATTCCAGTGCCACCAGCGCCAACGCTAGAACAAGTTGCAGGTTTGGCTTTCTGTACTTACATTTGAAACTGTTCATATTAGTACAATTTTTCGAAAAGTAAAAGAATTATGACTTGCATTTGAACATTGTCATAATCCTCATTCTTTTGATTTGATGCCCTGTCCCCCAGTTTCTTTTTAGGTAAAAATGAAGACCAAAAAAGGAGGAAGATTTACATCTTCCACTAAACTGAAACGAAAGGGCATTGAAGTAGTAGGAAAATGGAAAACTGTGAATATTGACCCCAATATATTTGCTGATGAGCAGTTCCGAGATATAGTATGCTTGGAGGAACTTACGGAGTACAAACTAGTAAGTTCTGACAAAGTGGGGAAAGTAAATGAGCAGAAGAGAAAGGCTGAGAATCTTTCAGAAGAAGGGAGTGAGGAGGAGGAAGAAGCAGTCATCCCTCCCAAAAAGAAAAAGAAACGCAAAGATTTGAGAACCAGAACAAATACAAGTGATGATGCTGATACAACAGATGTTGACGTGCCAGTTGATGAAGAGATGAGATGTGAAGAAATAATCAAAGGAGCAAATTGTGAGGACAGTGGGCATATGGCTGAGAGCACTTCAAGCACAAAAAATGCTACAAAGAAAAAGAAAAAGAAGGTAGTTAACAATAAGACTTCTCAAGTTCAGGAAGCTCTTCCATCAGTAACTAATTCTAAAAAAGTCAAAAATTGGACAACAGAAGTTTTATCTGCCTCAACTGATCACAAAGCTGATGTGTCTGCATGGAAAGACCTGTTTGTACCTAAACCAGTGTTGAAGGCCTTGAGTTACCTGGGCTTTAGTGCTCCAACACCTATTCAGGCATTAGCCTTGCCTTCTGCAATCCGGGATAATATGGATGTTCTTGGTGCTGCAGAAACGGGTACGAGTCTGTTAAACTGGTAGTACATGCAGTGAGGTTTCCATTTCCCCTTTTCACATGCAACTTATTGTTATGATTTTTATATGTAGGTTAAGAGCTTGTAGATTCTGTGTATCCAGTATATTAGTAATGGTTCATTGTAAAGATGGAATATTTTGTGTTTGTCAGTTACTAAGTTTTAATACTCTACAAAGTAGAGTGTGCATAGCTTTGAAGTCTCAGTGAGTTTTTATCTTTTTCTGTTCTTTCTCAAATTATCTCTTATTTTAAGAACTGTGAAATGATAAACTGCAAAGAGCACAATTAAGGAAAGAAACAGGGTCATACTCCAACAGCCTAACTTTTATGGGTATGTCCCTCTGTCAAAGCAAAGCAGAGAACCAGGCTCGTCTGGATATGATTCAGTACTGGCTTGGAGCAGCAAATAGGAAAGACCAGGTGCAGAGCGTTAAGCATTGTGAATGTGGCCCGGCATATCAGAGCATTATCATAGCAAACCAGGCCCACCCGTTGCCCTGAGTCTGGACTTGGGCTGTACATTGTTACCAGCTGCAGCCATTTTCACTGCTCGTGCTTGAGATGAGTATTCCATTGTTCCACGAACTTTAGCGGTACTATCTCTTGTCGAGGTTGTGACCAGCTCATGCCTTTTATCCTTGAGCATTGCTAGCCTTAGTGAAATCTGTTATAGCTTCTATTTTACCTAAACAATGCTATGAAGTCTTTGAGCATTGCTTTCCCTCTTAACTTTTTTTGCTGATCACGCCTTTGAAGTTGTGTTGTCTTTGGCACTGCGACATGTTTTTCCCATAAAAGCTAAAAATAGGAAGCACGATTGCAAGCTGCGTTAGTTTAAAGGATTCTTTTGCATTCTCTTCATCCGTTCCAGTTGCCTTATCTCACTGCTTGTCTTGTAAAGCCATTTACTGCTCTCGAGCATGAAGGTATAGTAACTGATTTAATAAGATATGCAGTCATTTGCATTTTTATTTTAATTAGAAGCCAGGCTGGTGTTATTAGGCTTTAATAAGATTAGAAAGCCCCTCAGGGAGTGTTTTTGAAAATGGAACTGAAAAATTAAATGGTGTTTTTGTGCTGCAAAAAGGTGCCATTTTGGCAGTGCTGGAAAACAAATCCCTCCCTAGCTGCAGAATGGAAAGCAGAGTTAGTGGCAGGCTGTGCTCTTGCTGTCTTAATTTTGCATAACCCTGAGCTAGTAGGACTGCTTTGCTCTTTTATTTTAGTCTTTTATGAGAGAACGTCTGGTTCCCTCTAGAGAACCCAATGGGTCATCAGTGTTCCTGCAGAAACTTGAGAGAAGATGTGAGCAATTATCTGTTAAGTGTTGCAGGTGGGAGAATCTGAAACTCTCCCATTCTCTTTTCCAGCAGCTTCCCTCAGCATTGGACTGGAGGGAGGATACTGGCAGATGAAAGATCTATTCTTCTTCACTTTTTGGTAGCACTGTAGGAGAGGATAGCAAGAGTTTGATATGGTGGTGGATCCATGTGGGGATCAGACACAGGAAATTTCAAGGCTTCTTACTTTTTGCAGTGAAGCTAACTAGTTCTATTCATTACCATGTAATTATGGTGAAGAACTAGTGAGGTTTTGAGCTAAGAAATCTAATTGTATCTCTGCAAAAATCTTACAATCTAAAATCGTTTAAAAGAGCATGTAGTAGCTTGAGCTGTAGGATCTGGGGGCACCGAGATGGACTGTTCTGGTGTTGTAGATCTGGCTATGGTACGTGATCTGTGTGTTGTGAAGATAACATGTCCTGTGAGGTGATTATTCAATTTGTGAGTGAATGTAGTATCTGCAGAATAGTCCCGATTATCACTGCCATAATCTAGTTAGGTGCACTGCTGACACTTGCACCAGGCAGATCACGTTGTATTAGATTCAAGATCAGCAGTGTCAGGATAATGGTACTAATATTAAGGCTCTCCTCTAAATAGGCAAAATATTGTGCTGCTGACATTGGCAAATGACTGTGGGTTTGTAATATGGACAAATGCTGTTCAAGGAATTGAGATGAGATTTCCAGAGCACTGCTTCCCAGCAGTGGCCTACTACAGGAATGGTATAATAGTGTCTTGTGCACTGCATGCTGCTTTTATGACTAATGAACTGACGTTTATGAGAACCTTAGCTGAGGTTGCTGTGCTATCAGGATTCTCCTAACATCTCTATTAGTGGCAGATAGTTCAGAAGGGAATACGTGTCAGGGATGTGACTCACAGTTTGGTGCAGTGAACCCCAGAAATTATAGCTAGGGGAACATTTTTTTTTCTTCTTTGACAACCCCCTTCTCTCTTGAATGCATTATCTGTTTTAAATCAGATGTTTGTGTTTTGACTATAAAAATCTGAGCTTGTGATAGATCAAGAAATTAGAGGCTGGCATATGTCAAAATGCAGTTTTTCAGAAAGTGGTAAACACTGCTGTGAACTGAAGATGGAAGTGAATCCTTCAAGTACTTTCCAGTTTGTCCTTGGCCTCATTTGTTATTCCTTTATTTGGAGAACATTGATCAGAACTGTCAATTAGGGCATGGTATTCTCCTTACGGGCATACAGTTCTTTAAAAAGATCTTGGCTGCAACTGCAGCTTTTTAAAACTACTTTCAGAACAAATGAATCTGCCTGACCTGCTAGAGATTGGAAAAATACCTGTTCCCCAGGAAGTATGTTATTGGTGACCTCAAGGAGATGTATGAGGGGAACAGGAGACAAGATGCTATTGTTGCAAGTTTCTGGCCTTCTAAACATCAAGAGTTTGTCGGTTACAACTGCATGTTTTAAGAACAGTGTGTGATTGGCTGTTGCTTTTCTCATCTTTTCAAATAACCTTCATGTCTTGTCAGTTTGTATTACTCTGTTTGTTTGTTTCTTAGGAAGCGGCAAAACGCTTGCATTTGCAATTCCTATGATTCACTCTGTGCTGGAATGGCAAAAATCAAACAGCTCAATGAGCAGAAATGACAGTGTTTCTAAAGAGTCCCATCAGCATCATGATGAAACAAGATGGGAAAATGAGGATGAAGCAGAAAAACTAACCCATCAGCATGTTGAAGATAGTGGAGATGAAGATGATGCATCATTTGCAACAGGCTGTGTGAAGGTGCTGGAAAATGCTGAATTTGATTCTAGTGACAAGGAACATACTGTTGGCCTCCATAAAAAGAGACCTCTTTTAGGACTGGTCCTTACTCCCACAAGAGAATTAGCTGTGCAAGTGAAACACCACATTGATGCAGTCACAAAGTTTACAGGTATGTAGACCCCAAGGGCTGTGTCCCAGATAACACTGGGTTTGAATCGTGGCACAGGTGTTGAGCCAGAATGTGTGCCATGTTTTTTTCCGCATCATAAAATTGGGGTGGCTTTTGAAGGGTTAGGTCTCACAGTTGCTAGTATTAGAGAAGTGCATTGAGATTCTTCAGAGATGCACGTGGAAGTAAATAATGTGGGATATTTTGCTTTAAAATGTTTCTTTGTACAAAAAGCTATTGACCCATGTTTTAGAAACACAGACTCAGTACTAGATACACAGCCACAGTTATATATATGTATAAATCTAATCAAAAAAAAAAAAAGCCACAAATTTTAAGGGCAGAAGGCATTGCTAGATACCTCCAACAGCAGTCAGGCCACAGCATATTGCTGGGTAACATGTCCGATGAAAGGAATTTCATCCTGCTCCTTTCTCTTCCAAACTGGAGGTCAGCACATCTGTTAAGGGAATGAGTGAGGATGTGAAACTGCTAAAGATAGGGAGAATTGGGAAGTAACTCCCACCTTCTCCAACAGCAGCAATTGTTTGTTTATTGAAGAGGGTATGTAGTGCAGTGAACTGTTTATGGACTCTTCCTTTGGTGTCTGCACACCCTGCTGTGCTCATCAGTCTGCAGCTGATTACAAGGCTAATTTTAACTCCTAGCCTGAGATAATCAATTTATATCAGTACAGTCCTGATAGGAGTGTTGCTATTTGTATGCACAAATCTGCTGCACAAGTGATGTGCAGTTGCTGTAGCGGGAGAGAAAATATGTTTTGATGTGGGCTAGCTTTGTCTCCAACTGGCTTTGAACAAATCCCCACCTGAAAGAATGGGGTTATGCAACAAGTGGTAGGGAAGAGACATCTGAGGTAGCACAGATACTGGAGGAATCTTGCACAGTAGCATTGAATTCCTCGCGTGGGCCAGTGCATCCTTTGAAGAAGTACGGTGACATAAGCCATGTGTGGGCTCTGTGCTTCCAGAGCTAAACTTCTAGTACCTGAGCAAATTGCTTAAAACTAACTTAGGGTTTCTGTGCTACTCTGCAGTCCAGGGAATCATTAATTGGGCAGTAACATTCTTGGTAAAATTATTCCATAGCAAATAGCAAGACAGGCATTTCTCAGCCTTATTCTTAGAGGGACCTGCTGGTTATTTGTAACAGGAACATGCTTGTTCATACAGATATAATTGACATAACAGAGTTTCTACAGTACAGGTAAACAAAGCTAACAGCTATGGTGGACATACATGATTATTGCTGCTTTTGGAAGACAAGGTGCACTGAAAGAAAGGCTATTGTGTGCACTAGAAGACGGGCTACTTTATTTTTGGCATCTTCCTTTAACAAAAGTTTCTCTGCAAAGTCGATAGCATTGCCTTAATGTTGACAGTGTTGTATAAAAACCCACAAATTTCCTGGCTGAGAAGCTTGATGTGAGTTGTGATATAGACTTTTTAAACTCACTTCTTTGAGTGGATGCATGTAAAGATGCTCACTGATAAATTCAATTTATATCTTCTAGGCATTAAGACTGCAATTCTAGTTGGAGGCATGGCTGCACAGAAGCAAGAACGTGTACTGAATCGAAAGCCAGAAATTGTGATTGCAACCCCAGGCCGTCTGTGGGAGCTAGTTAAAGCTAGACACCCACATCTCTCAAATCTTCGGCAGCTCAGGTAAAGGTGCCTTTTAGCCTAACTGCTGAATGCTGTAATGGGCATCACTGCATATAGTGATTGCATTTACTAACTGATTAAGCAATTTAAGCTATGTAAGGTAAACTTATTTTACTGCCAGAGTATTTTATTGAAATGCACAGTGGTTATGTTGAGAGAGGGAAATGTTAGTTAAAGTCAGTAACAAAAAACTTATTTTTCTTTTAGAAACATGATTTTTCAAAGAAGTGTGGAAGGCTGTAATAGCTACCCTGGCATATCTAATGTTTCTTTGGGTTTTACATGCAGAACTTTCTGTATGTGTTAGCAGGAAAGGTTCTTTTGAAGTATATCAGATTTGTATTTATCTACACAACTCTATTCATACTGTAAATTTTCTGATTTGACAGGTGCCTTGTGATTGATGAAGCAGACCGAATGGTTGAAAGAGGTCATTTTTTAGAGCTGTCTCAGTTGCTCGAAGTCTTAAATGATTCGCAGTATAACCCTAAACGACAGACTTTTGTTTTTTCTGCAACTCTGACATTAGTCCATCAGACTCCCACAAGAGTTTTACAGAAAAAGAATGCCAAAAAGATGGACAAGAAGACCAAACTAGAAATGTTGATGGAAAAAGTAGGAATAAAGGGCAAACCAAAAGTGATAGACTTAACAAGGAAAGAGGCTACTGTTGAGACTCTGATGGAGACCAGAATCCACTGTGATACAAATGAGAAGGACTATTATCTCTATTACTTTCTTCTCCAGTATCCAGGAAGAACCATGGTCTTTGCAAACAGCATAGACTGTATAAAACGCCTCAGTTCTCTCCTCACAATCTTAAATTGCGATCCTCTTCCTTTGCATGCCAACATGCACCAGAAGCAAAGGCTAAAAAACCTGGAAAGGTTTGCTGAGCGAGAGAGGTAAGTTGATTTTTCTGGTTTGTAGTAGAGGAGAAAAAGAAAATCATGTGAAGGGCAGGGGGGAAGAGAGGAAACAGCTCTGTTAGAAGAGGAGCAGGTTTGGAGAGTTGGCTGGGGATGCAAGTCTGTGGTTCCTGAGCCCAGGTTATTGACGATTAAGGATGAGCTTCCATAGGGTGGTTGGGGCGTTCAACTGGAGTGAGTTCAGTGGAGAGTCACCAGGATGGTTGAGAAGTACTTGCTCCGTGAGGGGAGGCTGGGGGGGGACTGAGTTTGTATCACCTAGAAAAGAGAAGGCTTAGTGTGCACCTAATGGCAGCCCTACAGTGTCTTAAGAGAAGATAATGAAGAAGATGGATCTAGGCTCTCCACAGTAGTGCATGGTGGGAGGATGAGAGACAACAGGCACAAGTTGAAATCAGAGAGGTTCAGTCTGGATGCAAGAAGGAGCTTTGTCTCTGCAAGGACAGTCAGGCATTGGAGAAGACTGTTCATTCTTGGGGGTTTTCAGGGCTCGATTGGATAGAGCCCTGGAACAACCTGATCCTAGCCTTATAGCTCACCCTACTTAGAACACAAGGTTGCACTGGAGACCTCCTGAGGTCCCTTGGAGTCTGAATTACTCTGGGATCTGGCAGCTCATTACTGCTGAAGGAGCTGTCACTTGCCCTGTTCTCATCTATATGCTTTTATAACCATCCTGCACATCTCCTCTGGCCCTCTGCCTTGGCTCTACAGCTTCTGTAAGTTGGTTCATCTCACTAAGCCATCAAAAAATAGATCACTTTTTGCTGGGTTAGGCTTTTGCAGGTTTGCTTAGATGAATTAGCTTCCTGAGGGGCAAAGTATCCTAGAGCAATGTGAGAGAAGGGGCAGTGGTGCCTTTCAGCAGCAGTGCGCAGTCAGATTTACGCAGACATGCCTATCCTGTCATTTTAAGAATGATTGTTTCCTTCTGGCTTTGGAATGGCCTTTGGGAGGCAGGTTGGTGGTGTCAGCACTTTAATAAGAAGCCTCACAGCTTGGTAGTGGTATGAAGTATGGCGTGCTGTCTGATTGTGCTGGAGTTTGTACCTTGGTAATAGACACAGGGTGGGGAGATGGATTGTATTGTCATGATAGATCTGCAGTATCCCTTGGCAAAATATAATATCAATAGCCTTGGCATAGGCCAGACTGAGCATTTTCAAAGTCTGCAGATTTTCAAGGCAAGAAGAAATCTAAGACCATCTATAACAGTCTCCTGCAGAATGCACACCACAGAATTTTCTGTTTATTTCTGCTTTGAACCTTGTAGCCATAGGGTATGCAGTCAGATGCCATAAAATCTTAACAAATTCACGCTACCTATAAATAACTCTTTGCAGCTGCTGGGAGATTTTTTTTTTTTAAACAAATTGCTCCATATCCTAGGCAGACTTGTCTCTGTAGTAGACTCTGTATAATAGAATAACTTTTCTGAGTAGTCCTTCATTTCTAGGGGTGAGGGCAAATACTAATTATCAGAACAGAATTACCCACTTTATATTTCTAGTTTTTAATTTACTTAGCTTATTTGAGTGCAACTTAGTAGAAGATACTTCAGCCCCCAAAAGTGTTAATTAAATCTATAATGTTAATAATAATGTGATTTTCTCAACTGGTGAAATGTTTAATAGCCTTTCTGTCCTGCCAAAAGATCAACTGTGTCGTTAATGGTATGGTCTTACCAAACTAATGATATTTTTAAACCCAGCCTGGGCGGAGCACTGAAAAATGTACTGAAGGGGAGCTTTTACCCCCCTGCCAAGAGGTTGGATTTGGTTGTTGAATAGTGATTTGTGCTAGTTCCTGTGAATTGGGAGAGAATAAAAGCACAGGAAAACAGGATACAACAAGGTAGGGAATTTCATTATTGGAAACAGAATGGACCTGCTGAACGTAACATTTATTTCTTTTACTGTGAGAGTTGCTGTTGCAAGACTGCCTGTGAGGTAATACTGGGTATCGTTTTCTGTAAGGGCAAACAAATAGCGTATTTGTAGCCGATGTTATAGTACAAATTTGTTCCTTAAATTGCTGTGGTAGAATTCTGGGTCATGTATTTTATGTTTCTTGGCAGATGGTTTACTCTTCAATTTTATGTTCATTAAATGTTATCACTTTCTCAGCTGTGTCCTCCTGACAACAGATGTTGCAGCTCGTGGTCTTGATATTCCCAATGTGCAGCATGTCATCCACTACCAGGTTAAATATCTTTGTTTTTGCTTTTACTATTTTGGTTTTGAAGTAAGCTTTTTCTACTAGCAACCCAAAGACTATAAAGCTGTGATTCTCAGTACTGTGTTAAGAGTATAGGGATTTAATCATTTTTATGTTAACTGTCCTGTAGTGCTTTGTACCACTGTTACATTATTAATGTGTGATTATATATGAGAAATGACGTGACAGATATGATTCTTCTTGCTTTTTGCTTAATTTTGAAATCCAAAGGTGTCACATGACTCAGCCTATAATTCTTCTTTGAGGACACATGATTTTTTTTTCTGCTTTGCAAATGAAATAGCAGAGGGTCAGAAGTTAGGAGAAGACTTGTAAGAGATTATGCCAGGAAGAATACTAAACCAGGGAATGAAAAGTGTCTCCCGACAACATCTTTCATCCTTACCTTTGGCTATGTTACATGCAATGTGCCATTTGTACTTAAAAAGCAATTTATCATAAGGCCTGATACTGGCTGTCTGGTAACCTCTTAGCCAAAGTATGACAAGCTGCTGCTAAGCTTTCATGGCCAGCTTCATGATTTGTCTGAATATTTGCAGGTCCCTCGTACTTCTGAGTTGTATGTACACAGAAGTGGCAGAACAGCCCGAGCTGCTAATGAAGGTCTTAGCTTATTATTGATCGGCCCTGATGACTTGATCAATTTTAGGAAAATTTATAAAACCTTGGAGAAGAGTGAAGAGCTGCCATTTTTCCCAATTGAAACCAAGTATATGACTTCTATCAAGGTAAAGAAACATCAATCTCTTTTCAGATTTGAGTAGTTGCTTGCATGCTTACGTTACTGCATTGCCCATCACATTCTTTCCAGGTTTCACGTGAAATTTACTCTTCAGGACCTGGATTTGAAAATGAAGTTAATCACACTTTATATTTTTAAACCAATATTTGTGGTTTCTCCTCAATAATTGGCCCAAGCAAAGTGTTCAGACATAAACATCACTTACGTTTTTCTTGCTTGTCATTACATAAAGCTTCTCATGACTAGACTCCCAAAAACGGCACAGGGAAGTGAGTATGTGTTGTGGCTGGGATGGCTCTGTTCGGTTGTTTAAAGTCTCTTGTTAGGAACAGACTAGAGAAGGATTTTCAGTGGTCTTTGTCAGCCTCTTCTCAGCTGAAGTAGTCAGTTGTCTGTTTTTCTAAAAGTTCCTATGCTGTGAGGCCTCAGCTGCCACTGAACCCTGTCAGAACCAGGTATGCTTCCCTTTTTTAGCCTGTTGCCTGTTTTGAGGAGAATTCAGTCATTCAGTAACTCACAAGATGTATAATGGTTAGGATTTACAAAACAATACATTTTAGAAAGAAATGTTTTTGGTTACTGAAAAAAAGTGTTGTTTTGAGTGCTCCTTCAGAGGTCCCTTCGGCATTTCTTCATGAGTAGCTCTTGGCAGTTATCATGCTCTGTCAATTAATGGGCAGGTAAGTATTGTTCCCACACTTAAATTTTCCTGCCACCGTCTCAGTCTCTTCTCTCCGTAATAGTGCTTCTTTCCCCAGATAAGATGTCTTTCTAATTGTAATTACAGGACACTAGCCTCCTGGGCCCTTCACATGGTCAGGTCTCATTTACACTTTGCCCTGGGCTTAATCACAAAGCCTTTGAAGTTGGGACTAATAGTGCTGCTAGTTCTTTGTCCCTTTGGCACTCTCCCTCCCTTGTTCTGCATGCCTTCATTCAAGCTGAGAAAAATCATGAAGGAATTTCACACTTGAAAGGAATGGAGTTGGTGAACTGTGGTAGAGAAGAGACCACAAGAAGACTCAAGTTTTACAAAGATGGAAAAGCTATTTAAAATTTCTTGTAATGATCTGAGGGGAAGTGACTGACTTGTTTTATTAGTCAACTACAAGTTTAATTTCTTCTTTCTGCTGTTTTAATTATCTTGGCAGTTCTGGGTGGTGCTGTAACTGTGCAGCACCAAGCTATTCAGTGGGGTTGGTCAGGGTGTCCTGCACACAGTTTTTGTGCAACCACAGGCACATTCCAAACAGCAAAAGTTGCTGCTGGGTTGATTTATTATTTACTATCAGTGCAGATTTTCTTTCAATAACAAATTAGTTATTTAAGACAGCTTGGCCTAGCTGGAAGGCTGCAGGTCAGGTTAGGTTTGTTGGACATCTTTGTTCCACCTGTGAGCAGCTGGGAAGAAGGACAGGACGTTTTGTCCTGTGCCTAAACAAAGTCAGGTGCATTTTTGAAAATGTGCGTGTGGCCTGCAGGAACTTACTTCCTCAGACTGGCATGAAGTTAGTGGCTGTCTCCGACTGCTAAAACTGGTAACTTTAGGATCCATCTGTACTATGGAAATATGTAGCTTAGAAATGAGTGGTGATTTGTCCCTGATGTCTCTGAAGGGTTTGTAACAATTCCTTTAAAGAATGAGGAGTTAACATTCAGGTGTGTTCAGTAGCTGAGATGTTTTAGGAGTCAATTTCAATCATGGATATCTGAAGAAGGAAAACGCTTTAGCAAATTATGATGTGTCTGTATTACATAAGGTATCTGCTAGGACAGCAGTAGGGAACAAATGCATCTGCATCTCTGCAAGGCCAACATCTTAGTTGCATTGTAATGCATGCTCTCAAACACTGATTCTGCTAGAGTGCCCCACACTTAAACCTGATCAAAATGTCTGAAATGCACTTTTGTCGCAGGAGCGGGTGAATTTGGCACGGCAGATTGAGAAGGCAGAATTTTTCAATAGTCGAGCAAAACACCACGACTCTTGGCTCCAGCAAGCTGCGGAGGCTCTTGAAATTGATCTTGATGATGACCTCTTTATGGGCAAGTAGAAATGCTTCTTATGGGTATGATCAGTTGGTCCTATAGCACTGGTGTCCAGAAGGAGTGCCATCATGGCAGAGGCTCTCTTAAACCCTGCAGGGCAGAAGGGGAAGTAAAGCAGTGTTTTTACTTAGTATATGGTGTTCCTGGTGTTTTCAGGATGATAGTGTAGTAGATAGTGCTGCATTCAGTGAGGGAGTGAGGTGTGACAATTGTGGCAAGTCACAGACAATTCTACGCAGCCTAGGATAAGAACAGTTTATCTTCCAGCAACCATTTTAGGGTAATCTGACAGCCCATTGTGTCCTGTTGGAGTCTTTTCCCCTCTGTGTCAAAGAAAAAGCTATATATCCACTCCTGCTTATTTTTCCCATTCCCCTGTCGTCAGGCAGCAGGACAGGAGCCTGGCAGCATTGTGGAGAAACACCCAGGAAATGCTGGCAAATACCAAAAATTATGTGAGCCTTATGTGGGCTGAATTGTGTGGGCTAAATGCCCAATAGTTGTATGCAAGTTGTTGAAGTTTCAGGTGGCATGTTAAAAGTATAATAATTTCTTGTATTTTAAAATTAAATATTCTGCAGGCTGTGCCTGAGAGAATGTGTAGGGCTGTGCAGCTGCAGGTGCCTATTAGTTGAATGCCATGAAGCTTTGCACTGCTTAGATGGACTGTTAAATGCCATATTGTGTTCCAGTTTTAGGAGCTGAAGGTATAATTTCCTACCAGTCCTTTGAAGGCGTGCTGAATGGAGATGCTGCCTGGGTCACTTCAGCTTAAGCTGCTTCTGTCCTGGTAGCTGCTTAATACACAGACTCCTGATTTTGAAGCATGTTCAGATATTTTTCCACTTTCCTTTGTCCATGGCTGGGCTAGCTTGTTTTCTACCACTTTGCAAGCAAGGACTAATCAGATCTGTCCAAACTGTTCAGGAGTGCACTCAGATAATTAGCACTCTGTCTGTTTTGACATAATCTGAGTATTCTGTGCTTTGAGATGAGTTTCAAAACAGCACGTGTAGTCCAAGTTAGTTGTGGCTCTTGAGTGAAGCGCTTTGTAATTGCCACCCAGAATCTTGACAGATTCATGCAGTTATTCAGCCTGTAATTCTTCCATAGCTTGTTGGAAACAAATTAAAGTCTTAGTCATGCCTCCCATAAATAAAATGCTGCTTATACTGTTACAAAGGATTTAGTGATGTCCCTTCAATTTACATTACAGTTAACCTTGGTTTCATTTATTCCCTCCAGATCAGGCTTCTGATCCTGTTAAGTATCTCAGGTCTCTTTTGTGCCCTTCCTTCTATGCTGTTAAATCTGGCCATCTCATTGTTTTTTTTATGTATAAGGGAGAAAGGGCTTCCTGTTTTACAGGTGCTGAAATGAGGCTTGCATAAGGTAACAACTTACACAGGAGTTCTGCCAGAGCTAGAAGCCCTCAGTTAATACTTTGTCTTCTGGGCCCCCTTTCCTTTTGTTCCTGAGAGTCTGTTGTGGATTGAGAGCCAAGTGAATGATTTAGCAGAATGATACCTGGGATATAGTTACTCAGTAGAGAGGTTTATTCTTGATCTTGTTTTCTCGTGGACAACCTTAGGTAATCTAGAGATGTCACAGATGACTGGAAATCTGCATTGGAGCTGAGCAGTCTTGTTAGAAAGTGAAGATTTGTAGTGGTAGGGGCAGATGCTAAAGGCTGATGAAACAGGCCAATGCAAGTTCTTCTCTTGTTGTAACATTCTGTATCTTTGATTTTTGTCTCCCAAGGAAGAAAAGCTAGTGAGCAAGAAGAAAGCCAGAAGCAAAAGATGTTGAAGGGAATGAAAAAACAACTAAAACATATGCTGTCCCAGCCACTGTTTAAAGTCCTTATGAAAACCAAGTACCCAACACAGTCTGGAAAACTACTCCTGCCTCAGACCTCCGCAGGCAATTCAGAATCTGCTCTGGATACCATGTCAAAACAACAAGCCAAGAAGAAGAAATCAATAAAATTAAATTAGATAACTGAGCAAGATCTCTTGGTAGGATAGAATCAAGGACTATCCTTATCAAGGCTGACAGTTTTTACACAGGAACTCATCTAGAAAACATGTAGTATCAGGGGATGGTGCCTGTGTCTTGGTTGTGCAGGCACACAGCAAAATGTTGATCTAAAGGGCACTGTTAACATGTGATTAGTTACTCTTGAAACTTGTCTTGGATCTTATTTTCTGACATTCTTTTTCTTGCTGTCTGTATTAATAGAATTTAATCAGTTTTGAAGTAGTTCTGTTCATTGCTCCTTTTTATAGGACAGGTAGAGGTACTGAGTAGAACTCACTGTGGACATACTCTAATGTAACTGGATTTGAATTTTAATGTCCTTAAAGGAGAGGGGGAGGTAGGCTGTATAGAGGGGACAGGACAATCTGAGCTGGTGGTAGTGGCAGATCTGGCTTTTACTGCAGTCAGTTCAGTGAGAAAGGCAGGTAGAGTTACCAGCAAGCCTACAATTCTGGTTATAGGAATCTCTTCCAGTTTCCTTTCTTTTCTGATACTGTTTCTCAGTTCTGTTACTACTGTGTCTAATTCAATTAGTCCTTTGTTAATATGTTTTAGAATGTGGAAAAAAAAAGTCGAGGTGGCAATGGTCCAGGACTGACCTTGGGAGATTTGAAGTCCATGCATACTTTTCAGGAATGTGTTGCTACTCAGCATTTTATTAATTAGGATCTGGAGTTAAGCCTATGTTTGAAAGCATGTTTGGATCATGATCTTTGTTCTAATGGAAAAGATGATGTTGTGAAATGTCACTTTTGAAGAGTGCTACCTGATAGTTGTACTTCTGAATCATTTTAACCTGACCTGGGCAAATTATTTTTAAAAATATTTTTTAAACTGTCAGAAAAATGTATTTTGAATTCTTGTTAAATTATATCTGCTATAAAACCCAACGCCTGTGCCTGATTTCAATTATTTGAAATTTCTAAATTTCTCATAGCTCCTGCCCTTTGCACTTGGCACACAAAGAGAGGGAATTCAGGGGAAAAGCACCCAAAAGGTAAGGTACAGCAGTGACATTTGTACTAGTGAGAGTACACAGGAAACCTTCACCTGCCAGCTCAGGCTGAGCAAAGTTTGTGTTTCTCAAGTATGGAACCAGTGTCACTGCCCTGCTACGAGGCACCACTTCAATCAGTTAGTCGAAGAGAAATTTGCCTAGTGAGTTAAGTGTCCCTGCCAACCACTTGCTGGATCTGGGAGAATAGCAAACTCTTTGCTCTTTCATCTGTGTAAATAATTGAAGACTCCCCTGCTCCCCCATCTCTGGGGGGGCTTTTCTCTTACTTGCTGCCTTGCATTACTGAAGAAGAGCTGTGACAATTTAATCATAAGCATACAGAGCTCATCAATTTTATATGAAGCTTTTCTTGCAACACACTGTTCATCTGATGTCTTTTAGGGGTGGTTTTGGGGGAGGGGGGTAGAAATTGTAAGGTTCTTTATCCTCACCCATGTGAGAAGACGAAACATATTTGGAGTCACTGTGACATCTGAGAAAACAAATTCAAAGAAAGCTCCTTGTAAGGAAAGCTGAAAAAAGAAACTGAGTAAAGGCAAAGCATCCTAAGCTATGGAAAGAAAACTTTCATTGATTCTTGCATCCATGAAGGGCTGAAGACCAGGTGGGCCTTTTATGTATCTTGTGATATATTTCTGCTGGCAATTCATCAGACAAAATCAAGGCTGGATCCTGACACTAGAGTTCTGTATCACCTACCTTGTCTGAAAATCTGCATGAGGTAGAACAGTTTTGGCATTTTATAATTCCACAAGATCGCGAGAACTGAACTGGGGGATAATGACAGTATTATTTCATCTCCATCATTGCTGTGAAGTTTTTCAGCTGCTTGTTTTCTTGTGCTTAACAGCCACACGTTTGTCTGGCCTCCAGCACCCTGGCTTGCTAAGTCTCCCCAGGATGGAGCATGGCACTTCTGCCCTCCTCCTCACCCTTCTTCATGCTTGCCTATGGCATGCTCTGCTGCTGTTTTTCTCCCACAGCCCCTGATCCACTCAGCATATGTTCTATGTGCTTAATCTACCGATACTGCACCCCCACAGGAGCTCAAGCCATGCTTGGACCCTAAAAATATCCATGTCTTAAAAAGAATACTTGTCTAGCACTCTGCAAGCTCTCTTCTGACTGACTGCTTTCCCTCCTCCTCCTATTACCAGGATACACCTCTCTAACTATAGGAGGAACTTTATGCTTGCTTTAGCAAATTTAAACAAATTATTAAACAGTAACTGGAAAATATTACCACTTAACTGCCCTTCTTCTGTGTGGACTAGGTTAGTGCAGGAGGAGAGGAGGGCAGAGGAGTAGGTTTTATCCAGCTCTGATTATTTGCAAGTGTTTCACTGGTGCAAATTAGACATGAACGTTTTTACATCAAGTGCATATGGGCAATTTAATTTCAGTATTTAATGAAATGTGTAGTAATGAATTACTTCTGTAATGCTCTACTGGCACAGCAGTTATGCTAAGGCCTCAAACAAGCAATCTTGTGATTTGTGGCAGCTTATGTCTGCTAAAATACCCATTAATTAATGGACTAATTAGGTCTGTTAAAGCTGTAAGAGCAACTACCAAATAGATTAATCAAAGCATGAGTTCAGCAGAGTGTTGGTAGTGGCCAAGCTGATATGGAGCCACCAGTACTACATAACAGAATATTGAAACCCTAGTGGCTTCCGAGCCTTCATCTTTATTTTGTGAGTATGGGAGGCAAGTCGACCTCATCCTTGCTGCAGAATTCCCGGTATATCATATGTCTATCAGAAGAAGGAAGGGTCACTATAGTTTAAGACATCTGCTGAGGAGCTAGTTTGGACAGGATCTCACATATTGGACAGTAAAGTTTCCTGAAATTTGTAGCCTTTTGCTTCTCTCTTCCCCTGTGTGTTAATGAAACAGCAAGTTAGCAAAGCAGAAACTGGAGAGCTGCCTTACCATGTGCCAGCAGCCCAGGCACATGTCTTGCCACGGGGCATATGGCAGATAATTTGCACCTTGTTGGGAAATGACCAGGTACCTTGAGTTCACCATGCTCGCCACAGAGAAAGGGCACTGTGTGGAGGAAATGGCAATGAAGCAGCTGATGCAGAGCAAGTTCCTGCCCTTGCTCAGCTCCCATAATTAAGCGTGTGTATTCACACCCATAAGGAGGAAAGAAGGAAGGAAAGCGTGCTCCTGATGATTTCACCTCATGCTGTCTGACCCTAGGAGGAAAATCTGGTAAGAAACACTGTGCTTTCTTGGGTGTTCAAATACCCACTGCTTTGTCCTGTGCTAGCAGGGCCCCTGTCGAGGACTGAGTAATTCCAGATTGTCTGATGAATGGCTTGGTGAAGGAGGGAGCCCAGAAGACCGAGTCAAGTGGCTAGCAACTGCCCGATAACCTAGCAGGCAATATTTAAGTAATATCCAGGAGTCTTTACAGAAAAATAGGATGGTCTCAGAGGTCGTAGGATTGGAGCAGAAGAAGGGACTCAACAGACAAAAGGGCTTTCTGCTTTAGGGAATGGTGCTGATTTTGTAACCCTCCATAGATATCTTCCCTCCCTCTCCCCTTCTGATACTGAGGCAATGGTTTGACATTTTTCTGGCCCAAGTGAGATTTCCTATTCCAGATTCCTTTTGTGAAAGGTACTTAAGGGCTCCAGTGTTTCCTCAAGTCAATCAAACGCTCCTCATGGGGCTGGCCTCACAGAATGGAAAAGAAAGAGGAAAAATAATAATCCATGACTCCTGAGGCACGTTCACTGGCCCCTGAAAGCAAGTGAACAGGGCTGTTGCACCTGTTTGTCTTGGAGTTCAGTAGCTCTTGCTGTTAAGCTAGAGGAAATTGAGTCCTGTTTCCAGAGCAACCAACTTAAGATGGTACAAGCTGCCAAATTTCTGTAGGTGACGGCTGTGGTTACAGAGCACAGCCCCAAAGCCTAGGTTCAAAAAGGAGAAGGAGCACTGCAAAGTACACATGGACTTTGGTACCCCTAGTTTGGTTAGAGGTATGATGTCCTTTTATTATTGATGTGATTATATCAGTCTAATTGGTAGTATGGATGCTCTTATAGCAGTGGAGTTTATTTTCCTTTCCTCACAGGAATACCTACACAAGTATAAGCAATTTTAGTACTGACAGGAATATAACTATCAGATTTCTGTACAAGAATTGGTAATAAGGGTGCTGTAAGGTGCAAGGCATAAGGAGACTGCTGCTTCAATCCATTTTCCAGCCTTTTCAGACTGTTTCTTATAGTGTTGTTTCTAAGCCAGCTCAAGTGAAATCAAATCCTCTCAGTTCTCAGATGACCTCACAGCGTGGTTTTCTTGTCAAGTTTAAAAATTTGCGAGAATTAAATTTACTGAAATACTTCTTCCTATTTTTTTCTTTGTTTTCCTAGGTTCTTAAAATCTCCTAAATTCCAGCCGGAAATAAAGTTTATCCTTGTATCTATATACATCATAAACATGGTTGGAAAATGTGTCCCTTTCTTCATAGAAGTGTTCAAAAGTTCATCTTCTAGCAGATCATTCAATCATGTATGTGTGTACACATAGAAATAATGTGACCCAGCTTTTAGCTAATATGACTATATACAAGAACAAAATAGTGTCATTAGCTAAATAGGTATTAATTGCATAAGTATTTAAAATAAATTTATTTGAAGAGCACTAAGATGAAAATGTTACCATTAGGTAAGTACTAGATGTGTGCATACATGTATTGGGTAGGTTTTAAATTTTTTAAATATTTAATTTCTGTACAAAATTTCTCTACAAAGAGTACATGCATATGGAGAAGTTTAAGTAGAATTTTGAAAGAACTTGTGAAAACTTCAACATTTCTCAAAGGAATAATATAGAAAGGAAAGTGTCGTTATGTCTGCTTTAAATGGAGAAATAGCTCCCTGTGCCTTTCCCACAATTGCTTGCTAGGGTGGCAGCATAGCTGATACGCAGAGGTGTGCGGAGGTCCAGCCCAGTGCTGTGCAGGCTGCACTCATCTCTTGGCGTTCCTCGTTACTTCTGAACATACAGGCACTCCCCGAGAGCCAGACCCGCCAGAGCAGGCCGTGGAGCACTATTCCCACTGCTGTTTTTCTGCTACTGGAGCCTTCAAGCAGCAAAGAGCAGCAGGGAGCAGCAGGGAGCTGCAGAGTACAGGGAGCTTTGTCTTGTTCATTAAAGGAATGAAGTATGTGTTTCCTAAATAATAAATGCTAACTGGAAAATATGTCATCATGCATTTCAAAAGAAAAAAAGGAAAATCTCAATGTTCAGTTTCAACTAAATTGCAGTCAACACCTACCTTTAAGCCTTGAAACAGAGGATACCTTATACTATCTTTTCTTTCTCACACAAGGGCAACAAAAATGACATTCATCCATTGGCAAAAAAAAAAAAAAAAGGGAGAAGAAGGGAATTAAGACCTGAAATTTGGAGCATAAAAACCAAGACAGCTTTAGAAAGATGAAATTTCACATTGTTTTCTTCTATTTAAAATATAATCAATGACAGCACCAAATAAATTTTGAGTAATGTTTATCAGAAGCTGTTTAATTAGAAAATGGTACCATCATTACCCCTGCACTTTTCTGTACACAAAAGCCTGGTTGTCACCAATAGCCAGGGGCAGATCTCTGCTTGCAATCAAAAAAAATATTTGCATTTTCCATTTTCCTGCAATGTTTTATTATTAAAAAAAAAAAAAAAAAAAGACTGGGAAAACTCACTCTTGTAAGGTACTGGTCTGACTGAGAAGGGTTTGTCTCCTTTTTGTCAGTGGAAGCTGTGGAAGCTGTTTTTCTTGTTCCTGCATTTTAATTAAACTGTTCCTCACATACAGGGGGTAAGACCAGAATTCAGTTCGCAATGAATTCCAGCCGCCAGAGCTGGGTCAAGGTGCAAGAACAACCAACTGTGGTACACTGGTTCCCTGCCAGGCCAAGCAATGCAGTAAATAAACATTCCCGCTCTTTAAGTGTGCGTATATTTATAACCATTCTATCTGCTCTGAATAGCAAATTAGGCTCGTGAATTTATGGCATCATTTCCCCAACAGAGGCCCAATGCACAGGTAAGCACAGGGATGGTGAATATGCTTTGCTGCAGCAAGTGGCCAAAATGGAGGAGGTAGGAGGGAGGGAGGGAGTTCAAGAAAAAAAAAAATCTGTGACCTAGTAATTGCTAGAACCACATGTTCTCCCTCCCAGCATAACTCTTCAGGGGAGTCAATGTGAAAAGTAAACACTCATTTTAAAAAGTTGATTAAATACCTTAGAGCGCTGGGGGAGACTGGATTCAGGTGACAGCTTGACAAGTGGTGCTTGCCAAACCTTGGCAGCTCTCGTTAGTTAGTCTGTGCTACGAAGCCAGCTAGGGCTGCCAGCTGCAGCTCCTGTGTGCTCCTTGCTTTACAAGCATTGAGCCGAAGATGGGCCAAGTCCCATGAGCCCATTTGGGTGTCAAGTCATTTGTCAGCCGAAATCACCGGGACTTCAGCAGACTGTGTGGTGGTTGTGGGACAGGCAGTCAGCTCGCCCAATTAAAACTTTAAAAGATCCTGTCTTTATCTGGTGAATGGTGAATTTCAGGCATTGTGTTATGTGCCCCTTGCAGGAAAATGCCATGATGGCTCAAAAACTTTCCTCAGGTTCTGGAAGGAAACCTTCAAATTCAAATGCTTGTTGTGAGAAGTAAACAGGTCTTCTCTCTGCTTTATCCATTGGCTTTATCCGTCCTGGCAAATCTGACAGTACATTTTTCCCTAGCCAGCACTGAATTTTAAGTAAACAAATTCACTTTGCTGTCAGATTATAAAGCACACAGCACATCACAGCAGTTGATAAATTGAGGGATAAGCTGGTTACGGTGATCCTCTCCAGTGTTCATTTCACACAGAGCCCTTACAGAGATACAGTTGTGTTCCATGTTCAAAACCTAACCTGGAGCCATGGTGCTACATGAGCAGGGGTTGTTCTTGTGGAGTCCTGTCTCCTTCTTGTAAGAGGAAAATGAAGTATGACAAGAAGAAAGGAAGAGCCTTGCTATCCTCTGAGTTCTGCTTCAGCATTTTGTATCCCAAAGTCCCCTGGCTGTGGATAGCACCCCACCATGCTGTCCCACTTCTCTAGGCATTGTCACAATAACAGAGCATGAGTTGTTACCCTGCCTCTGGGTGGTTCTCATCATGGTTGAATATAAATCCCTACCAATCCCTCTGTTCCCTTTACATTTGCATCTTTCCCCATATTTATTTATTCGGCTATTGCACCAAAATGAACTCTCGCCAGCTGCAGTTGCATTTCAGTGATTGAGAAGAAGAGTTCCTAAAAGACGACAGATGCTCACAGTAATTACATTGCTGATAATTTGTTTCATAGAAATCATAATGGAGCCAACATCTAAGCAGTTAAAACATCTTGTGTTAATGTGTTTTGTTGTTGTTGTTGTTGTTGTTTTTTAAATGAAAAAGGTCACAGTTCATCTGCTGGGCAGCTGGGATACCTTGCTGCTGAGTGGAGCAAAATGCCGGCTCCTGCCACAGCCATCTGCCCTCTGATGGCAGCAGAGCCTCCTCACAGCGCTGCTCTGTCGGAGTCACTTCTGGGCGAGGACTAGAGGAAGGCTTGGGGCAGACCGAGGCACTGGGGAAAAAAAAAAAAAAGAGAGAGAGAGAGAGAGGCTTTTCTCAGGCAATTGGTTTTGGCTCAGCTCAGTTTTAACATCATGCTCCGCTGGCCACAACTGTAGTACAAGGAGGAGTTTCCTGGCCTCTCGCTGGTTTCTCAGAGCACTACCTTCGCCCACATTTTGTCCCATTTTCTACAACAGTGTTGCCCATTGGCTTGTGTCTTGACAGGACGATGCTGGACTGAGCTGCCCGTGTTTTGGTCAAGAGCTGCAGCTAGGGGCCACACTGCAGCATCACCTGCAGGCGAGTCAAGCAGGAGTGTTCAACCTCAGCATCTCAGCTGCATACCTACTCACCACATCGAAGGTGCATCCAGCTGCTCTCTCCCTAAAACCAGGAGTCTGGCTGTGCTGTCTGGTGGCTTTTTTAGCCATACTAAAGTGCCACATAGCATTAAAGATTTTTCAGGCTATTGCAGCTAGGAGCTTTGATATATGCTTGTTAGGTTACCATCAAAACATTTGTGCCATTTCTAGGTATTTTACTTAGCAAGTGATTCCTGCTTTGCATCTATTACACAGAGCCCAAGGACAGCTTGTCTGGCCAGACTGAAGGCCTGCCTAGGCCAGTACCCTGTCTCCTGCAGGACACAGCAGGCTCTGTGTTTCAGAGAGTGCGCCGATCCACGAACATCAGGGAAGGATGTTTCTCTTAAAGCAAGGTAATCCTTAAGTCTTTCTGGTGTCTTCTGAAGCTGTACAGATGTGATGTCAGATAAAATGCTCCACTTTTTCCACTGGCTTTTGAAAATCAAAAAAATTGAAATCAGGAATCTAGTATCTTGCTTAAACACATAATAAAATTCAGTCTAATCAGAATTGATAGGTTTGGGTTTTTGGTGTGTGTGTATTTATTTTTGTTGTTGTTTTTGTTTGTTTTGTTTTGTTTTATTTGTTTTGTTTTGTTTTTATTCCCCCTTCTTCTGTGTTGTGGAGTGTAGTGACTTTTTAGGTGGAAACCTTTAGTTGATATGTACAGAATTCTCTGTTACAGCAGGAACCCCCAACACTGACGTCTTTTTTCCTTTGCTCTCCTCCAGTCAAATGTAGTTTTGGCATCTTGTACTGAAGATCTTAAGTTTGCTGTAAAAGTGTAAGGCTTTAGTGGCCTCCGAGAAGCAGAAACCATCTTGCTTTTTGCAGACCTGCCTGAATAGAGGCTTACAAAAGCTGTAATTATGTAGGGGCTTATTAATTAGAGAAATGGGAAACAGTATAAACACAATATTAAGGTACTTGATGCTCGATTTAACTCTGGAATAACAACTGACATTCATTTTAATGGATCTTTGTGCTTTCTCTCCAGAGGGAAGTATGTGCTTAAAAAGACATTGAGACAGTTTGTGAATTCCTTCCGAGTTGAATTTCATTGCAGTTTCTAGAGGGCAAAACTGCAGCACTTTATTTTTCGTAGGTAACAGGAAAAGAGACAGGCAGAAGAAATAGCTTACCCGTGTTCAGCTCTCTCTGGTGTTGAATGACTCGATGATGGTGTGCCTATGAAAGCCACACAGTCTGTGCCTCTTCCCCCTCGAGTATCTCTCTACCCAGCTGCAGTCCCTAGCAATCAGCCGGCCAACTGCTTTCCGGAGCGTCCTTTCGGCAGCGGTGGGACACGGGGGAACGGCGCAGAGCAGCCACTAGATGGCGGACAGGCACCGCCGGAGCCGCTCGGCGCCGCCGCGGGGGTTGAGGGGGTTGAGGGGGCCGCAGAGGCCGCGGGCCTGCGCCCCGCCAGCTGCAGGCCCGCCTGGGCGGGAGCTGCCGGGAGACAGGCCCTGCCGCTCGGCCTCGGCGAAGCGTATGTGCCTGTAAGCGCTCCCCTCTGTGGCTCCTGGGCGAAATCGGGAGAGCCTCGGGTATTTGCATTGCCCTTGTACTTGCTCTGTGCACATTTACTTCGTGCACATTCAGCTCCTGAGATAAAGATGAGCACAGTTGCCCTTTATGTCTACCCAAATGAGGCAGGGCAAAGGAAACTGGGGGGGTTCTGGATAAAATGCTGGTGTGAAGCAAGCGGATAGATGTGGATCTTGACAGCCGGGACCAGGGTTTGTAACCAGTCAGATGAGCAAACTCGGGTTTTTGTTCCAAAGTCATCCAGACAGAGCAATTGGGAGTTATTTCCCCGTGTGGCTCCTGCCTGGAACAAGAATATTTTAAGTCTCCACACATTTGCTGTTAGATGGCCTCAGCAGTCACCTCTTGTGGGTTGCCCTTCTGGGGAAATTCCGCTCAGAGGCTTCACCCATTTGTATTTGCACTCTAAAGACACCCAGCTGTGATGGTCCCACAGGCTGAGAGCAGGCCTGCGTTTAGGCCAGTTACCTGCATGCAGGTCTTGCTGGGTGGTGCTGGAACAAACCAAGGGAAAAGCTGTAGGGATGGGCTCTCCAGCCAAGTCCCTGTGTCCCTCTGGGGCTCTGGGCACAGCCATGAAAGACAGCAGGGGGTGCTGCCCACAGCAGCTGCAATCTCCCGGCGTTAGTTTCTTGCTGTAAATACCGACGGTAAGAGAAACCCAGCCACAAGCCAGGCTAAAAGAGGCGTGCAACAAATAGAGCAAGTACAGAGTCTGCTCTTGCCTGATAAATCCTCTGGTTTTCATCAATCAGTGATTCAGGGATTCCCAGTTCTTTTAGTCTCACACTGCACTCCTGGAAAGCCTGCTCAAGTTACAAGAACCTTCTCCATGGGATGGCTGAGCCACAGCAAGGCTGCAGAAAGATGGGGATCTGCTAGATTCAAGTCTATTGACTTGAATGTTACAATTATGGGGGATATTGCATTTAAGAGGAATCTGCCATATACTTGGTCTTAATTCTTACTCTTGAGCTTAGTAAGCTTTTATGCAATCAGTGCTCGTACTCATTTTATATGCTTCTGTTGCTTGGCAATAAATAAGTCAGGCAGTACCTTTTTTGCTGTCATTACTCAATATTTTCAGTAATTTTCCCAGTTCATAGGGCAGAAACCCTACTTAAACCTTACAATTCCTCCTCAGGTTCCTATTAAGAAGTGAGAATTTGAATCAAAAGTAGGCTGGATTTAATTCAGTCCATAACCACAACACTATCTAGATTTAATTCTCTCTAACAATGAGCACAAGACACTCACCGAGTGACAGTCAAGCAAAGCAAAGACGCTTCTTCAGTTAGGAAACTGAACTGAGCTAGGACTGTTTAATCCTATAATGTTGACGTGATAAGCATCTTGGTTTAATGAGATATGCATCAGCCGGTTATATGGTGATTTCTGAAATGTAGGAATTGAAGCTGTGGATTGTAGCGGTAGTCCAGGCTGCATCTCTGACAGCAGTCAGAAGCGGCTGTATGTTGAGAAGGAATATTGCAAAAAAAAAAGCAAATGACAGCACGCAGATGTGGGTTAATCAGTCCTCCACAGAGGTCTCATACTAATCTTAGAAATTAGAGACTGGAGTAATCTTTGACACACGAAGTTCTTAGTGACTGGTGTACTTCAGCAGTGGTTGTTTTTTATCCTATTCTCTTCCCATTACTTTCCTTCTCTTTCCCTTCTCCCGGAGAATATATTTTGGGTGGAATGTATGTGGCCACTCTACACAGAGCACTGCATGTGACAGGAAGAAAATCTCTTGAGCATGATGATCTTGCTTCATGAGTACAAACTTCTTTATTTTATTTTTTTAAGCAGATAGTTTTGGAAATAGATACAGCTTTGTCAGATTGTTATCCCACCAGCTGGTGTCTTTTTATTAGTGTAAAAATAAAATAGTCTTCTTGCTGCTTTTTCCATTAGGTAATTAAGTTGATAGACATTATTCAAAGTCTTGTTTAGGATTGTAATATTCTTGGTGGCTTTTTATTTTCATTTAACAAAATCAATCTTGTTTAAAAAATATAAAACTTAAATCATTAGACCCCATTGCTCTAATACTAAGTGAGCTATGGATTAACCTTCAAAAGTATATAACAAGATTTCAATTGCTTGGTTTGATCTGTATTTGCCTCTGTCTTGGCGCTTGGGCTTGGTATTCTATATGTTACTGTATGTCTTTGACCTCTATCCAGGGTAGGGATCCTGTTGCATGCGGAGCTATGCGTACAGGTAGTAAGCAGAGCCAACCAAAAACTGAGAGATCATGGGGATTTTTTTTAAGCCTGGTTTTGATCCAAACTGGGTGGAAACCAACATTTTTCAGAATTTCCAGCAAACTGAAACCTCCACAGTCCTTGGAGTGGCTCGGTTTCACCAATACACTTGTCACTTCCACTGCTAACAGCATCTGCCCCCTTCTCAAGCAGCTGCAGGAGCTCCCAAAATCCCTGCAGTGGCACAGACCCCCAGCACACCGAGGTCCCTCAGCCCCAGGGCGGGCGTGGGGAGAACCCGTGCTGCAGCCACAACCTGCCAAACTGCCTCGATAAAAACTTGCCGATTAGAACATTGCCTGTACTGCCAGTAAATGCATTATTTTGTTCTACCTTAACTTGGCTGATTTGAAACTTCTGCAGATCTTCAGAGGCATGGATTAGCCTTAGTACCATCAATACTGTCTTATAATTTTTCCTTTTGTGCTGTTGCTTAATTGCTGCCAAGGGCTGTGCCCCCTTAATATTTTTTAAAATAAGATTTTATTTATCTATTTATTTATTTATTTTACTGTATTTGTTATTCAGTTTGTGCAATAAAGTTTAAATATGACCGGAGTCAATTAACTCTTTAAATCAGCAGCTTTGGCAGCACGATTACTCCACAGTATAAGGCAATAAGCACATTCTGCCATACTATGGGTACCTATGTGACATGGGAATAATTCTGTCAGTGACATGCCCTCTTTGTGTTTCTGAATTATGCGTTTTTATCTCAATGTTTTCCACGTCACCAATATATCCTAAACTGAACCATGCAACCTGTTTTTCTTAGGGAGGGGAAGACCACATCTTAGGTCATGACAGTCCTCTTGACTTTTGGCAGAAAGCTGTAATGGTACTGAGAACTAATTATATCTCCATTTCACTGAACTGGTAAAGCACTCAAACAGGGGTTTCTTAATAGCATCATTAAACACTTTGATTCAGAAGTGTATTGATCCCTGTTAATCAACTTGACTTGTAGCCACTGTTCATTGTAAAATGTGGTTTACCCTGGAAACAGGCTCTGTAGGGAACCTACACAACATTAGCACAAGCTGTCTACAAATAACCTTGCCATCCTCCTGAGACCCACACTAAAAACAAACAGCTCTGCCAGAGCCCAGAAAAGTCTGATTCTTCTTTTAACTTGGTCTTTTCACATCATAAAGCAGTCTGGAGATTTCAGGCCTACCAGCTTCTGCCAATAGTCCGTTAAAGGAGAAACAGCCCCCTCATGCAGACAGCAGAAAGTGAGTGGTTGCTCGTGTGATCCCATACTGGGAAAGAAGATCAAAATATGGCATAACCAGTCAGATAGACTGAGCTGCCTAGGCTTTCTTCCATTGTCTGGGATGTGAAATTTTGGTGCTGAGCTGTTCCAAGTGGAGAGGCCAGCCAGTTCAGAATCAAGATGGTCCTGTTCTCCTCACTGCTCTTTCCTCCTTCTTCTTGCCAAGTAAACAAAAGCTTTAGGAGCATCACATTTGCTTTCTCTCTGCAGATTCCAGCTCCTGCAACTGGAGGAAAACTATGGCTCTAAACTGACTATGACTGATGATAAATCAGGTAAAGGATCTTGTTTTGCTGAACTTCCTTTGAATTGCCTCAGTGGCAGATGTCCTTTCTGAGGGGAGTATTGCATGGTGGGGATAGCTGCAGAACCACCTCGCCTGGTGGGGCAGGGGAGCAGAGGGCTGGGAGCCAGGTGTGTCAGTCTGCTCATCCCTCCTCAGTCCACGTGATCTGGGCTTCATCAACGGCATGTCCATGCAGCAGGCAACGATGAGCAGCTGAGGGTAGAGGTGTCCAGGGGAGCTGGAAGAAGACGGTGGTGAACCGTGGGTGAGGGACAGCAGCACTTGGTTGCTGCTGCCTTGCACCCCGAGATGCTTGGGGCCAGTTTGATTCAGTTGCATTTTACACCCTGCACAGGCTACACAGGGTTGCAAAGAGGAGAAAATAGATGCTTCTGAGTTTTGTCCATGTAATTGCCTGGGCTTTTGATTTATGGCAGAGGAACCAAGTGCAGTTTTGGCACTGTCCTGCCCTTGTAGTCCTGCCACAGAAACAAAGTCCAGAGAGTCCAGAGTGACGCCAGCATTCACTTTTCTCATGGAAAAGGGACTTAGGGTGACCTAAAAAAAAAAAAAAAAAAGAATAAGGAAAGGAAAATAATAGGCAGCAGTTTGCAGTTTTGGTTGAAATCCTTTGAAGCATTTTGGTAGGGGAGGGGAAGTGGGGGAAATTGTTGCTGAAATGGAAGTGTTTCATTCAGTGGAAAATTCTGACTTCTTTTCCAAAACCATGAAAGGCCAAAGTTAAAGCAGAGCTGTGATGCCTCTTAACAGTTGCAGTTCCCATTTGCAGCTGCCGTTCTCCTCCTAGAGCTGGAATCCTAAGATGATTCTACCAACTCCAAATTGGCAGAAAGAGGTCATTCGTGTGAGGAGAATTAATTGCAGGAAACCTCTGTTATCCATTGGGAAAGTGGTGTAGGGGTCACTCACTTTCCTACAGCATAAGGAAGAAAAGGTATGCCTGGGCTGCAGTCATCCCTAACTCCACCAGCCTTCGTCAGCTCTTTGTACATGTTCTTATTTTCTTCTATAAAAGACTCCTCCTGTACAACTTAGTTTGCCCTCAGTTCTTCTGACTTCGTCCCTGGGGGTGAGGTGGAGGTAGTCGCAAGCCCTGCCCCGGCAGCAGCCAGGGAAGAGCACAGGATGCACCAGGTGAAGAGGGAGCAGGATGTCCCACGGTGGTGGGACATTTTGGGAAGTGTGTGTACATCCACACCTCCGGGATCTGGGCCCAGCTCCACAGCTGTCAGCCAAGGCAGCAGTGCTAGCTCGCACCACCTGTCACCTGTGGCAAAGGATCCCTGGCACCAGTACCATTTCTTGTTGTGTTTGGCTACAAATGCAGGGCACAAACACTATTCATCTGCTGTCCCATGGGGTTTTTACTAGCTGTGTAATTGGTGAGTCAAGGAGGGCTGATCTTGAGGAGTGGCTGGAGCTATTAAAACTGATGCTACCTTTGGACTGAGAAAAAAGGAAAGAAGTTTGAAGCTAGATCTGAATGAACTTGATGCTGCCTGCAATGAATGCTCTTCTTTCATCAGCCAATGACTCACTTAGGAGTGTCTAATTCAGTAACTCTTCGGAAACAAAGCTTTAGCGACGAGCTCTTCTGTTTAGACTGCTATGAGGAAGAAATCAAGGGCTTGGTTCACCACAGTCCAGTGCAAAGTAGTGTGAGATGCTTCCTTTCCCATTTGGTAGCGTTTTCAAGCAACCTTGCTCTGCTATAGAGATTTGGCAACCTGCAGGACAACTGTGAATTGAATGTGCTGTGATGACACTGGAAATCTTAGGCAAGATGTTCACCAGGCAGAGGTCAGCAGAGCCCCTGTGTTTTATAGGTAAGGAATCACTTCTCGTACGGGGTGATGGATGCTGTGACAGCACGGTGCAGGGACTAGTGTGCACCCCTGGAGTGGGGTGATCTGGGCAGAGCAAGGAGCTACTGTGGGCAGAACAGGAGAGCCAAACACCTCTGAACTCCACTGGCCTCACACTGAAATGTCTCTGAAATATCACAATATGGTTTTGCCGTAGTGAATGGCTCCACTAGCATCACTCAGCACAGTTCCCACTGTGACCCTGTATGTGTTACTCTATCCATTTTGTAGGCCTTTCTTTCTCCCAAAGAAGGAACAAAAATGAGGGGTTCCCCACCGATTTCCAAGTTGATGCCCTGAATCAAAGTGCACTTAACTGTACATTGATCTCACTCATTCCCAACATGACAGGTGTAATGACAATGTATTTTATTATCAGTGTGTATCCATTGCACAGCAGTTACATCTATTATTACTGAGCTTTGATATGCAGGGAAAACAAATGAAAAGCAGAATTAGAAAAGGATTAGTTAAGGAAACCAGCTAGCCTGATGCTGAGGTTTGCAATTTTAATCTGCTGAAGTAGCACTACGTTAAAACAGTGTCACGTGGGTGCTCTCCATTTTTTCTCACTACATTGTATTATTCCACCACTGTCCATCAGTGGCTGGTTTTGTGCCTTCTTGGTAGTTTCTTGCACTGACTTTGGTTTCCAAAACTAGGCTGCAACTTCCCAGGTTCATCAGGCTGTGCCACTAGCTGTACAATTTGCATTTGTTTGGAAATGAATGCCTGGCAATGAAAAGGAGAGGATTCTTGTGCAGGAAACCATTACTTGCCTCCAGTCCCCTTCTAAGCTACTGGATTTGAGTCTCCAGCTCTGCCCTCCTCAGCCTGTGCCCTCCCTGTAGCCTGCTCCAGTGGGTGCGGGGCTGTCCCTTGCTGGCACCCAGTGCAGCAGGGAATGCGGGGAGAGTGGGTTGGAGAAAGTGCAAAAGGACTCGGATTCTGTACTGCTAATTGGTCTTGGACGGTACTGGGGTAATTTGTTGTTATTAACATATCCTACCTTTAGGATTTCCTGCCCTCACTACGAGACACGTAAAGATGCAGGCTAGGTCTTCATGATCTGGGTTTTGAGACTGTAAGCTGACCTGATTTCCTCCTTCCCCTTTATTTTTGCAAGGTAAATTATTTTGTCATGTCTCAGTAGGGCCAGGATTTCACCTCATGACTGAAAGAGCTGAGGCAAGGTTCCGAGTTAGACCCAAAGCTGTAGCAGCTTGGGAACTGTCTGTGCACTCTCTTCTTGGCCCTTCCCCTGGCTCCACCTCTGACCAAGCACTTCTCTGCGTCTCTGTTATCTCTCTGCTAAGACAGGATTATTCTGCTAAACCACTTTGGGAGAGGCTGGAGAAAGCCCTTGAAATACTAATGGAAAAAACATAGCCATTCTCACTTTCTAGAAATGACCATATATAGCTAAACCTAGGCGCTCTCTGAGAGGAGTTATTTATTCTAGCAGCCTGTGCACTCTGTGGCTTTCTCCAGCGATACTCTGTTGCACAGGTTTACACTCCCAGGGGCTGAATCCTGAAAAGATCAGCTTTGAAAAACATGTGGCATACCTCAACCAAGAACTAAAAGTCCCCCTGTCCTGTCTTTATACCCTGTCTATTGCCATATCAACTAGAAGGAGCCTAATCTGCTGCTGTTAGTGTTACAGACTGACAGCAAGATGAGACCAGCAACACTTTGTGCAATGTGCATGCTGCACATGCAGATGTGCACAAGGTGATGACGATATATAACTCCTTTTAGCTCCTTTCCTTCCCATATTTCCGTTGTTTAAGGTGTCAAGACCCAGACAAAATGGGAGAGGTGGAGGAATGCTGGCGAGCCCCTGGGATTCTGGTACGTGCTCCCGGAGGAGTGCCACACCGGTGCCATGCTGCACGTGTGCTGGCTACCTGTGCCATGCCCAGCTCTGCCAGCAGTCCCAGCGCTGCGGGTGACACTGCCCTGCCGGAGGTGGCTGCCGGCAGGCTGCCTTGGTCTTGGCTCTGCCCCCGCACAAAAGCCCCGTGTGAATTTTTGCCACTGGCCCCGAGCCTCGAATTGCCAAGTTCCATGAAAAGTCCATTCCTCTCAAGGTGACAGAGCCCAGTACAAATCCCATTGTGGGATCCAGTTTTTCTTTTGGGTGCTTCCCAATTATGCTGCTGCTGTTGTCCCCGTCCCCGTTTCCTCCCCGTGACCCTGGCTGGCCTCTGGGCCACCTGCTCACCTGATACCTGGAGTGACCTTGCTCCCGGGTGGCATGCAGCTCTAGCTGTTTGCTTTTCTCCTGCGAGCTGCTGCCCTTCATCCCAAGCTGAGAAAGCTCACTCATCGCATCTGGATGAAGAAATCAGAAAGCTCACCTGAAGCTGTGCTTCTCGCTCACAGAGAGAAGGCCAGCGGTGATGGCTTCCAGTTACAAAATGGCTTTCCAAATGATTACAAGAGTCTTTGCAGATTTACCAAGCCCTCCTCTGGGGCTTGGGCAGGACAAGGCTAGGCTCCTCTGCAAGCATTAAGGCTCTTCAAAGGGCTGTGCACGTCTGTGTTTGCAGGGCCACCTTATTTTCTCATCAATGCCAAGGTAAACCTCAAGCAGCACCAGCGCGAGTACTCAGCCATTAGTGAGCAGAAGGTACGGCTCCAGGAGGATTGCCACCAAGGCACAGCGCAAGCCTGGTAGGTGCCACCTGAGCCACCCTGGCATCTTCCTTGGGCTCTGGCCAGAGCATTGGATCCAGCGTCATCTGAGGACATAGGCTTTTATGGGACTGCTTTCTCTTCCCAGTAAGGACACAATTTCACTTTTTATGCCAATTAAAATAGTGAATAAGGATGATTAATTTAACCAAAGTATCGGGAGAAATCTTTTAACCGTAGAAATCAGCTGCAGTAGCAACATTTTATGAACATGGCTCAAAATTAGGCTTCAGAAGCCCTGTCTGTGTATCACCATGGCCTGGATTGCACTTGGCCCCCCTCCAGGAACCCATTTGATACCCATGAGAGATTTCCAGCTGGGAGGGGATCCAGGCTGTGCAGTGGCCACTGACACTACTCATTTGACAACAGGACTTTTTTCTAGCATGTTCAAATGAGGGGAATATATTTTATATTTATGATCAGCAATAATTGGAGAGACTGTCTCCTCTTCAGCTATTATATACGATTCTGGGCTGTAAGGTTTTCTTGCAAGATCACAGCATTCAGCACCACAAAGAATTTGATTTTTAGATGATGTGACTCTGTTGACCTAAATACTGTCCTATAAACCATAAATAACATGCTTAATAACACTACAGTTTTTGTGGTATCGTGTTTCTATAACAAGGCTTCAAGGTCATGCTGCCTTTTTTTGTAGTCATCTGACAGGATGACTACATTCTTTATCAAGTTCTGGTTTGTAGCTGAGAGAGTCTCGTGCTTCCTGATGACAGCTCTTGCCATGGAGTCCTCACTCTTTTCCAAATAATCAGTAGAAAGACACAAGGGAAATGGACCAAAATGTGCATATAGGTGCAACCTACCATCTATTACTCATACTTTATTGTCCTTTCTCTGCATATGGGCCAAATCCTCCTGATATACAGGTTTCTTCCTACAGAATATGTTATTCTGACTGCTCAAGGACCTCTGAAGAAGTGCCTGCACATTACAAAATCCATAAAGGACCAGGACACATGCATAACAACCTAACGTCACTGCTGGGAAGTGTGTCTAGCAGTGGGAATTGATTTAAGATGACTAGTTAGGAGCACTCATATCTGATCACTCAGCTGCTCCCTCTACCACATCTTGAGGTCATCTCAGCCATCACGAATTCCAAAAACAGAAATTGGGACCTCTTTGCGCTTGCCAGTTTTTAAATGTCAGAGCTTCACATTTTCAGGTTCTTTCCCTGCAATTTTGATGAGGCTTGAAACAGCCTGTTTAGAAAATAATAATTAAAAAAAAAAAAAATTGTGCTTCCTTCTCCACCCCCTGCATGAAAAGTGGAGGCTGCTGCTTGATCTGGTGAGTCCAAAGCGTCAACTAGTCTGAGGTGTGAGAAAATTATACAAAGTACCTCTGCTGGTGGAGCACTCACAAAAGAAAACAACCCTGGTCTTCTCAGAGAACATGGAAAGCTAAGAAAGCGAGGTGGCTGAAGTGACTGCATTTCAAGATTAAGTTAGGGAAATGTATTGGACTTCATACCTCTGCTATTGAGGGCTTTAAGCTTCTGATCCCAGGGAATCTAATTTCTGGAAAACACAGTTACAAAGATGGAAAAGAGGAAAACTCTTCACCAAGTAACAATACCTTCAAGTAAGGTATTGTTACAGTAAAGTAATGAATGGAGAATGAATATAGCTAGAGTCTGTAGTGATCCAGCAAGGAAATTAATCTAGTGTGATATTTCACACCAATGACTGAAATGGATTTTAAAGAGAATCTGAGTAAAAAAAAAAAAAAAAAAAAAGCCTGTACGGGGACTTCTGTGCCCTTGGAACAGGCTATTCCTTCAAACAGACTTGACCTCTTTGTGAAAGAAAGCCAGTGATTTTTCATGGCTCAGGGTCTAAATGTTGCCAAAAGATAAACTGTTTATAGGCTTAACACCTGACTAGGTGTTAAATAGCTGTTAGTGATAAACCTTTTGGTGCAGAATTATTACTTCAGGCTGATATTGGACTAAAAAACCCCAAACCTGGAATGCTTAAAAAGATTCATGTGGGATTTAAGGTGCATTTAAAAAAGTGCATTTAATTAATCTTCTGTAAGTTATGTGTAACTCAGAAGGATTAGAGTCTTTGGGAATGACAGTCAGGTCCTTTACCTGTATGTAAATAACTTATCAGTGAATTTACTTAAAAGAAAATCACCTGAGTGTTTAAATACAACACAAGAAAGCAAATGGGTCTAGCTACACTAAATGCCTCTATCTGCAAGCTGGATCTATGTTTTACTGCATTCACTGGGTGGTGGCCCCCCTCTTGCTAACACAAATATTCCCTTGACCCCGGTATATTTGTTATAAAAGCAAGAGAAAAAAGTATCAAAGCTTGTTGGACTGACTTGCTTGTTTGGAGAAGCTGACAGAGCATAGTTGACCTTAGACATGTGGGGGGGGGAACAGGGAGCAGGACTTTATTCATTTTATAGTGTAATAAATGTTTCAACATATCACAACCCCCTTGGTTGCCTTGCATGGTACTACGGGGATCACAACCAATACGCTGAAAAACACTGAGCTATAAAACAGTCTGGAGCCTCTTCTATTGCAACTCTAATCTTCTAATAAGTAAGTGGGGAAAACCAGACTGTGTCACTCACAAAAGAAAGGATGCACAAGTTTGGAGGTGTCTACCATCCACACTGCTCCCATGCAAGCACATGCTCCCAAGCCATTTTAGGTCAAGCTCCACAGTTGTCTGGAGGGAGAGAAGCCAAACACACTCAAAACCTAAGTCCTAGGAGCCAAGGATGCATCTGTGTGGTCTGAGAAAAGCCCTAGGCAAGGTCAATGGGCTGCAACTTGTCTAGGCAGGTTTCTCAGGGTTGGCTCTAGCCAACCATTGTATGGTTGTGTGGAGCCAGGAACACAACAGAGCCACCAGCCAGCCATGGAAATGGGAAGCAAGGGGGCTAGGAGGCTCAGGGTGCTCATAGCCACTTTGAGTCTAGCCTGTGACTGCAGTGGTGGTGTGGTGGAGCCATCCAAGCATCACCGCCCTCTTCCTCAGGCACAGCACCCCTGCTGACCGCCATACATGGTTGGAGTCTGCAAACCAAAAGCTCCCTGTGCAATAGGCACGCTTTAGACCCTACCTTCAATAGCAAACAAGCTCAGCAAGGCAGAAATGAAACACAAACTTTGTGAATTCTTTCAGCAACTTCATGTCATCTTGGCCTAAACTAATTCCTGAATAGACATCACCAATAAATTGCTGAAATGCCTGACAGCTGCATAATGCAGTACTGGCTTATAGCTTCCCAAGCACAGTTGTACTGGTATGAGGATTTTTGTCTCTTGCACTGGTATCAGCTAGAGAAGCATGTGCTCCCAGTTCACAGCCATGAGGCTATGCAGATGTCATGGTCAAACTGGGCTGTGGCTGTCCTGTAGAAGGGACCTGGCTCACCTGGCCTGTACCTGCAGCTTGACCATGCTGAGCAGGCTTTGCCCCAGTCCCTGCTGTTCTCCTGGCACGTGAGCCAGCAGCCATCTCCTCTCTGCACAGCTGACTGCTGGCGATGGGATTCGCTGGACCCAGGCTCAGGAGCAAAGGCAGGCAGCGATAGTTGCTGTTATTACAGTAAAGAGCCAGCAGATGCTTTGGAGTAACACTCACTGTCAGGCAACTTGTCACTGGTTTTCAGTAGGAAATCTTCATATATTTTGAATTTTGCAACTTTCTTCTCTAGTTTTTGCTGCCTGCAAAGGAAATGAAGAGGTACTCAAGGCTGTTTTAGAAGAGTTAGTTCAAAGAATGAGAATGAAGTATGTTGGTAAAGGGATCTTTCAGTGCCGAAGGAGATTGTCATTGTGCTGTGCCACACAAGGAGGATTTCCAGGGTGTTGGAGGAGTGTATAAAAATGAGTATTCATTGAGGAGGAAATCTGGTAGTGCTCAGACAGTTCAGCTTCCCAATGGCCTCCTGAAATAATTGTAATGATAGTAATCAAAATACTTAATAATAGTAAGTACTAATGTCCTGTGGTATGAGACATTAATGAGATCTGCTCCCAGATATCATGTGTAATGTTCAGGAAAGGCAGACTTGGAACAGACAGGTGCAGGCAGGGAGAGCTGAGCAAAGCAGGGGAACTGAGAGCTCATCTGGGACAAGGGGAACTTGGCTGGCTTACACTAACGAGAATGTGTCCCGGGGTGGATACCACTGCTTTCTATAAATAAAGCAAGGGCATAACACCAGGGAGAAAGAAGAGCCAGTTAAGCTAAACAACAGAGTTGGCAGCAAAAGAAATAAAGGGCCATGAATCAATTAGAAGAAAGTTTCTAATCAGAGGAGAGAGGTCTTGAATGATACATCACTGGGTGTAATGGCAGCTGGGGCTAGGGCTGTGTTGGCAGCCAATGGTCCCTTTGCGGACTGTCATTGCAGGCTACACCCTCTTGAGTGTTCTTTAAGGCTGGAGGTGCCTAAATCACTTAGCCCATAAGCATTGAATGTCTCCTGGGGGCTGAAAGCTCTGCATCCCCATGCACCCAGTGCTGCCTGGGCTGAGCAGCTTCTTACTTTTGCTCACACATAAGCCCCATCGGAAGTGGCTGATCACCAGCTGAGGTCCTGAGGGAGGGCTCACCTCAGTAGGGTGGCAGTGGGCCATCAGGACCAAGCCCCTAGCAATATTCGTCAAAAGCCATTTTATTTTAAACATGACTTGAAGAGGGGAGGCAGTGCTCCACCACCCACACTTGTACAAAGCAACTTTACTGACAGCTAGGCTAAACAGTGGTAGCTAATCCCCTCCGAATGCAGAAGGAACCCGAGCTCCCAGGTCTCAAGTCCCCTTTGCCTCCTGGTGCCTATAAATCAGGATTGGTACTGCCAAGTACTGTTGTTCTGCAGCCCCTTACTGTGTCTAGCCCAGATTTCCTAACTCATTTTTGATGGGTCTCATTATATTCTGAATGGGGATTATACATAATATTTGCTAACAACAGCAGGGAACAAGACTTAAAGATGCAGTGGATTCAGTTTAGTACCTTGCGCTTTTTACCAATACTATACAATCATGTTAATTTGTTTTGTTAAGTGATAAATTGGAACAAGGGAGAATCACATTGAATGGAGACTGTGTGCAGACAGCAGCAGCCCTGTGTCACACGATCTGATATTGTGGTGGGGGGAGCTTGGTCCCTACAGTCATCCGGGGACTGTAGCTCTCCTTAGCCTATGCTGAGAGCAGCAGCAGGCTGAGTGGCTGCCCTGTCACGATCTGGATGACTGCGGCCTCAGGGGTAAGAGCTCAAAGGCAATTAATGGTCAAAATGAGGCCAGGCAAAATAGAAACAGCAACAATCGGGAAATGGTGGTGGAAGAGGAGTTCCCTAAATTGTATGCCACGTACCTGACTCTCAATTTTTCAAGCTATGCTAACAGTTTAATTTTCTCTCCCTCTATCATTTCATTCAATTCTACTTCTGCCTGGTCCTTTGGATTGCTCATCTTCTCTTCGCATCATTATCCTTAAAAGACTTCTCAAACTTGGTTCCTGGTCTGGCACAAGAGAAACAAAACAGTGCATTTAAAATGTGGATAAGGCACCTGAATGCGTTGGGTGAACTGCCAACTTATCTAATAGCCTGGATAGGCTCATTAGCTTCCAGCAGACTGACAAGTCCCAAACAATTGACGTGTCCACTGAGACTGGAGCATGGGGGAGGATGCTCAGGGTCATTGTTGAACCCAACCCAAAGGACTTCACAGCAAAGGCAAAGACATAGGCTTCAGTCTGCAGAGGCTGCAGCACTGGCTCCGGGGCCATGGTAAAATACAAAAGTCCCTTCTAGCACTGCATTCAGGATGTGTACTTGTGAGAAAGGAGGGGAGGGAGAGCATATTACTTCCCTTTGGAGAAAGACTATCATTTGCAGCTCTTCCCTTGCTCCAGCAGACTCTGCCCACTGCTTAAATGCCCCACTGGTTGCACCATGTGTGAAATTGCAAATGTTACCTGTGAACAGCCACCACGGTCAGCCAAGGACAAACCAGGACTAAGCCCTGACACCAGGGCTGCTCTTCTAGCACAGAGTGGGAAGGATGCTTACATCTTGCTGTTTAGCAGCTAGCTCTGCTCTCCACTGGGATGCAGCTTCCATCCTCTCTTTAATTTCTCGCCTCTTGGCAATGAGCTCTGCTGTGACATGATCGACTTCAACCTCTCTCTTTAGAAGCAGAGCCTTCTGGAGCGTATTTGCACAGCTTTCCAGCATCTTGCTAGGGGCCTACCAAGAGAGCTGGCTTTGCAAGTTAGAAAAGGCGCACAGCAAATCCCCTTGCGCTTGCATAGAGCCAAGTCAGAGTACAATCACTTTTTGTCTTAAAGCTGGCCAAAATCTCAAGTTCCATCCCCTCACCCTCACATTACAGGCATAGATTTACATTGCAACCCCAAACCAGAACAGAAGTTTGACAGTTTTAAGAAGTTCCCATTTAGCCAAAGTAAACCATTGAGACATCTTTGGGCCATGGTAGGAGCCACTATGCCCCAGGGTCTCATCTTGCCACAGCCCCCAAGAGGTATAAAGTGGGGAGAGACCCTTCAATCAGAGGTGCAGCCAGACAGCAACACAGGGGATGGTGGTGGGATTGGGTAGGACCTGCACCATCATAACCAGTGAGGCTGGTGGGACACTGCCAAGTGGGTCTGAGCAGCTCTTGGAGTCTCTGACATCCATGGAGCTGGTTGGGTCAGGCTGGGAAGTGTCTGAACTGCAGCCAAGTCTCACTCAGGGCTTCTTTGCGGTGGACTTGGTGCATGTTGACTGAAATGAATAGGGAGTTGCCACACATTGGCTTGCGTGTGACAAACTTGTCAGATATGGGCCTAACCTCTGCAAAGATCTAACCTTGTGTGCAGTTTTTAATAGAACATAGAGTATCCTGGTTATCTCTGGGTATTTAAAAGAGGTGCCAAAGTTAGAAGATTGATCAACTTAAAAGCTGATGAACAAAAATAAACACCTTGAGAGGTCAGTGCAGCCCACTCAAGCTCTGCAGTGCCCAAAGAGTTACCACCTCTCTTTCTCATGATTCAGGGGGGTGTAGAGTGATGAGAGCATTAAACCTTGGTCAAAACCTATGCAAAGGAGAGTGGAAAAGGTGCCAAGGCACATCCTGCTTTCTGCACAACAAACATTATTAGTTTGTTACCTTATTCTCATCATGAATAACTGCTTTTGAGTTGTGCTGTGTATAAAACCAAAATCAATGTTCTGATGTACATTTTTTTTTTGAGGGAAGTCCCCATGTAGTAACATATCCTGGCCCAAATTTGAGCAGACACTTCGAATCTACTGAATGCTTGGCTTCCTGCTGTCATGACACTGCTGCACCTGGCTCAGAGGGCTGGATACATGCACTGTACACAGACAGAGCAGCATTTGATTTAAGAGTTAAGAGGTTGCTTTGATTTAAGCAGAGAATGCAGTTTTCTGAGATTCTCTGACATATGAATAGGCAAAAAGATTTGTCCAACCTCACGGATGATGGGGATGTGAGTGACACCTTCGTCCTCCACTTCCCTGGGAAAATACACAACTGTCAATCAAATCAATCAAAGCATTATCCAGATCATGAATTTCTCACTCCGTGTTTACTTATCGCTATGTGGTGAAATGGCCTTTGGCTTCACCAGGCATGTTACCCTTAGAAAATACTTCATAACCAACCTTGTCTATAAAGCTGTTAAAGAATAACGCCACCCAGGAATATGCTGAAAAAGCTGAACGTCATGCAGGGCTGCCAACCTTTCTGGCCTCATACCCCTATATGTGAGTGAGGAAAGCAAGACCTGTCCCTCATTCCGTGGAGAGAACTGGCTGGAGGTGGCTGTTTCTCTTTCCCTTCCCTGGGGACCAGAGAAAGGGACTGACCAGATGTTAGTACTCTTGATGCTATCACCCAGGCCATGCATGACACAATTGTAGGTCTCCTTGGTTATCTTTGTTCCAGAGTTGGACTCTCTCTGCTGGCAGGTAACACCACCACTATGGGACAAGGTGTTTGCGTCAGCCAGGAAAAAATATTGAATTGAGGTGTTTTTAAAAAATTAGTGTTACTTATTTGCCAGCACAGACTGATCAAGCAACAGCTTTCATCAGGCTCCTTTTGATAATATTTCTAGTTACTGAATTTCTGTTAGAACACAATTATTTAATTCTTTGGCCAAGTCATAAGCTCAATGATATTTATGTAAATTGAAAGAGAATCCATTTTATTCATTGGTGTTACAATCTTGTAAGTTAGAAGAGCTGAGGGCAGGATGCATCTCCTTGTCTTTAGTAGATTTGTCATCAAAATACTGAATGCAGTGATGGTTTGTGAAAAGTTCTTTAAAAAATGTATGAATTGTTGACAGAAAAATTTTAATATTCTGATTTTTATCACGCTTGGTTGGTTTCAAAAGCAATTGTACTACTTGGGAAATTTTATTTTATGATGTAAGGTCATTTCAGTGGGTTTTTATATTTCAACTTTTCTTTTAGATTTAAGATCAAGTTAAAGGAAATGAAACAAGAAATCTGCTGTATTTTATTAGATTTTGATTTTTTAAGAAAGGCTATGCTGCATGTTTACAAACGCATCAAGAATTTTCTCCTGGAGTCAGACCTTGCATGAAAAATATCATCTGCAGTGATGATTTTCTTAACACATTGCTTAACCCTGATAATAGTAATTACATGTGGTGCATTGTCATGGCATATAATTACACGGGTGTGCTCAGTAGTGCATGGTAGCAAAGATGAGAAAGGGCTGTACAGAGACAAAGAAAAGAGTCACTCTGGCATCAGCACTTTCAATGCCAACGGGGTTTGGGTCTGTATATTTACAGAGATGACTTACTTTGAAATGTTCTGCATACAAAATGAATGGGTGTCTTTATATGTTTATATACACATATGTATATGCATACACATGTGGGCGGGGCTCCTTTTGAGGACAATGTGGACTAAATACAGACCGAGGGAATATAAAACGGACCTGTACAGCTTCTTGACAAGTTGGTGCCAAGATTATACTTTAGTACTGCAGACAGGGGCCAGGCAGCAAACAAATTTTATAATATCATGCAATGGAGAGAGGCATTCAGGGACAGACAGGTTTTCCAACACGAAGGTTCAACCCACAAACCACCAGCAAGGCAGCCTTTATATCATGCTTCTCTTTTAAGTTTAAAATCAGCATTTAAATCTGAAGACTTAAATTTTTATAAATCCACAAGCCCAAATCCTGATAGGAAAGAATCACATGTATTTATCAGTATAATTCAGTGTGTGATGGTCTCTTGAAGAGATCCTTTGTTATGGATGGTGCCAAACAGCTCCTGAGGATTTTCTTCAGATGAAGTGTTTGTCCTGCCACCTCCACAGAGATTAATACAATGGTCACAGCTGCTGGAGTCTTGGAAAAAGTACCTGGATATTTCTGTATGTTCTACTAATGGGAAAATGAGATATGGTCCCAGTTACTAATTTTCTGTTGGCCACAGAATAAGCCTGGCAGATATGGGATGAAAAATAAGGCTTTTCTTACAGGACTAGTCCCATTCAAAATGCCTTAAGTGCTTTTCTGCATTTAATTTGTTTATGGTTACAAATTCTGGAAGTCTAGAGTCTTTTATTACTGGGGATGGAGGTCTTTGAGGGCAGGCTGCAAAAGAATGGTCTTGAAATGTGCAAAACTAATGGGCATGTCTGGTATGTTGCTGATTCTTCTGAAGAGAGATTCTGTTGGAAAGAAATGCTGCCAAAGCACGCGGGAAGGACTGTGCTTCATGGTTCTTTTGTGACGTTTTGAGAAGACCCACAAGCAAGTCAGCCAGATGTAAGGCAGCGAGGCAAGTGGGTTTGGACAGTAATTCAGATCAAGCAGGTCGATGCATGTATGTGTGAGAGCTCTGTGATATATGAATAGGTACCACAGCGGTAGGCATGTTACAGTTGAGGCGTGGATTAAATGTACTCACACACGAGCAGCAGCTGCACATACTCAGTTTCCCAGAGCTGTCCTAGGCTTTTCTGGGGCTGAGTCAACCAGTTGTGCACATATGTGTCATATTATGCATGGGGTTGTTCTGTCTTTTTATTTTTATTGACTCCATATTATCTGCTATAAATTTTGATTTTGAAATGATGAATCATCTCACTGCCTTCTACAATGTCCCTTCTCCATGTTGCAAGAGAGATTTCAATTCAGGCAACTTGAGCCATCTGTAGAAATGTAGCAAACACTTAATAAATGGTCAGTGCCTACGGACATCACTCCAGTTTGTTTTTATTTTCTGTGATGCCACACTTAAATGCACAGCAGTAAGTTTACACAGAGAGCTGTTTCATGTGTACAGGAAAGCTACTACTCAGTCGCTCCTCCTCCTTGTCCTAAATTCTTTAGAAACACTTTTCTTTCTGAGAATCCCCAGCCAGCATACTCCCCATAAATGTTCCTTCTAAATTCAAAAGTATGGCGGGGTTTGAAATGAAGTCACCTACCTGTATTTACCCAATGGTGTCAGCAAAACATTTATTTTGCTGTTCTGCAGCTGCAGCAAATACCTCCTTTGAGACTGCTTGGGACCCCCAGTCGCTCACGATGTGCTGGGAGCACAGTAGGAGCCTTTCCTGACACACAGTGCTTTATGCACCACGCCACATGTATTTTGATGACTTCTCCTGACTCGTCTTCTGGGGAGAAGAGCTACTAATGGCTTCTGCCTACATCAACACAACCCAATCCCCTTTGGTTTAATTATACCAAACTGCAATTTGGGGCAATAGAAATTGCAAGATGGATACAAATCTTCTAGCCAATCTCCACTCAGCAGGGAGGGCGCATTGGGAAGGTGAGCCCTGCGGTGCTGCAGCTGCCTTCCTACCGTGGTCACAGTGGTGTTCCCCTGGCACCTTCAGCCATGCCCAGGCAGGGGACAGGGTATCATGGGCCTCGGGGCTTGCCCTGGCAAATATTTCTTCTGCCACCATGCAAAGCACTGCCAAGTCATGCTAACACCCTTATTTGTGTAAATTTCCCTTCCTTGCTGCACATAACACCTTGGGGAAAATTTCAGCCTGAAAGCTTCAAAATCAACTGCAAAAAAAAAATTAATATAATCAGTTCCCAGGATACCTCCAAAATACAAGTGCTGCAAGCAGAATTTGAGGTCAGAGTTAGATTTCTTTGATTTTTTCAAAAGCTGCCCAACTTGCTTGGTGCTGTCCTTTATATACAGTTCCCAGTCCCGTTTTTGCATCTGTGTGTACATGTGGATACGTCCACTGTAGCATACTCAGAGACACACAGATTTTATCTTCCTCCAAAGTGCAGCGCTGTCTATTTTGTTTGATTTGCACAGCAGTGTGCTTTCCTCTACAAAGTCAGCAAAAGAGGTGCAGAGCCCCATGCTTGTATCTGGGTTACTCCGTTTAGCTATAGGTAGATGGAGCTTTATTTTTACATAATTTTTGGTTCTCTGCTAAGATACACACACTGTTGCTATTTTTTATGATGAATTTTTCTTGAAGATGCTTAGCCAGTACAGAGCTCTGACCTGTCCACCCATGACAGTAAAGACATAAACTTCCTAAGCCAAACTCTTTTTCTGCTTGCTCCGGTTCAGCCTAACCATCTGTGTAACGCACACCTATTTTTTATATTTCACTGATGCTCTGCTCAGGCAGAGTGTTGAGCTCTGTGCACAAGTATGTCATCAGGTCCTTTCCAGGTCTATTTGCAACTGTGGTTGTCATTCTGTGTCAGCAAATTACCCTGAACCATATGGAACTGGCAGAGAGCTTTTTACTCATCTCCAAAAACCCTGAAATCTTATTGTTTGTTTCTTACCAGATGTAGGATATCACTCTGGAGCTTAAAAAGGAAAAGCACTAAAATGTCACGGAACTTCACATGGCAAGCCAGCATATAAGATTTGCATGTCACATTATTTCACAGACCTGAGACACTGTTTTAATAATCTCTTGATGGAAGCTACATGCCTATCTGTGAAGTGCTGCTTGTGCTTTTTGGTCTGAGCTGTGCCTTCTCTGGAAACAAATAAGCACAGTTCCACTAAAACAAACAGGGTTATACTGGTCACCACTAGCAAAAGATATGCTNAAAAAAAAAAAAAATGCAAAAGACTGAGTTCCCTGGCCTGGTCTGTCCATTTTGTGGCATAAAGTGAAGAACTTAAGGATGGAAGTAGAATTTGTGAAGGCATTCTTTATCAGAAAAAATTGGGAGAAAGCCCACACCTTCTGCAATGTTAACACAGCTACTCTCTTGCTACGCTATTTATGCCTGTAATGGATATGTCAGGTAAAGGACTTCACCTAAGTATAGCAGATTTCCAGTAAGGTATCCATACCTTACACATATAAATATGAAGAGAGAGAATGAGTGCTTATTCATGCATGTTACATGTGATAGGAGGCTCAGAAGAGATGAAAATAGTTTGTTATAAATAATAAAAAATAACTACGGTAGGGAAAGAAAAGGCTGGTAATGCCTGTTGATCTGTTCTTTCTTTCTATGAGACATTAGTGGGTTTTGACTGATTGCTTTGTCCTCACTTATTCTAATGTAACTCCATCAGCTTCACTGGTCCTGGACCAGTTTACCTCACCATACCACTAGATGAGTGTTGGCTCTCATGCTTTGTTATACAGATATAATGCAGAGCAGAAACAAACTGATCCTGAGGCCAAACATGTGGTATGGATTCTGGCCACAAAGATCACTGATGAAGAGAGCATCTTCGAATTACTCTAGTGGTTTCTGGTATATATTTTTCTCCTTTTTTTTTTCCAATATGTTAAAAGCAAATACAATTATTATGAAAACACCCCACTCCTATTCACATCCTGAGCAGTGAACCAATGGCCAGAGACATTTCTTTACACTGGTGAAAATTGACACTGACTATTGATAGCTTTTTTGTGACACAAGTGTTTTGACTCTAGGCAGACACAGATATCCTGTGGTGTCCTGTGCTGCACAGGCTGCCCTGGTGAGCGTGCCTGCAAATTCATCAAGAGCTGCTGTCTTGATGGCAAAGATAAAGTTTTGATTCATGTATGTGGTTGGGGATTTTTTTTTTTTCCTCTGACTATTTTTGAAGCTAGCCACAAAGTTTCCTGTACTACTTGAACCTGGTGTTTAAAGCATGCCCCAATGTCATTTCTGTTACACAATGTGTCAAAAGCTAGCTTATTGCTTGCAGCCTTGCTTTCCTCTAATGCCTGGCTCACAGTGTCAGCCCCCATCAGTGATGGAGATCCCTGCTCCTGGTATTCAAAGCCACATGTGGGTCTCCACTGGTACACAGCAAGAGGTTGCCACGAGTTTGACAGCCCCAGAAATGTGCTATTTGGGACTCTGGAACTCATTGCTTCACAATGTCATGGAGATAAAGAATTTAGCAAGGTTCAAATTTGGGCTCAGCACTACATGAAAACAGGATTCTTCAGAAGTAAATAATCAAAAAAATATTTGGAAAGGCTGCAAAGTGCCAAGTTTTGAAGATTTAAACCAGTCTTTATGAGCTATAAAGACTTCTCTGAGGGGAACAATTTATCCTGCCAGAAGTTTCTTGCAAATGCTCCTAAACCACCACTGTCAGAAACAGCCCATGGGGTCCAGCTAAGATGACCAGTGGCCTGACTGATTTTTAGGTACCAAGCAACAGTAAATAAGATTAAGTCAGAGATTTATCCATTATAGATAACTCTGAACATAACTAATGCAACAGACATGATGTACAGTTGCAGCAGAGAAAACAAAACCACTGTCATGAAAAATAGGCTGTGTCAACCAAGAAATGACTGTCATTGCAGCATTTCAATAAAAATGTCTTTGACACTCTGCATGTACCTACATACACACACGTAGAGTGTGAGTAGCTTAAGACATCTAAATTTGTCTCACTGTCTCAGGTCAAAAGGAAATCACTCATTAAGGGAAAAAATAGTAAACAGGATTTAAGCACTTTTGAAAAGTGCCATGCTGGCATGCCCTGATAGCAAAGTGCTTTTGTATCTGAAGAGCAAGCACAAAGTGGATGGACAGGCTCCCCTACACTGGCATGGTAATGTGCCTCACTCTGGTCCCAAAAGACGGTCCCACCTGTGGGTGAGGGTTTTTTGGCTGAGGAGAGTGGACAGTGCCAGCTACAGCCCATCACAGAATCACAGAGTGATTGAGGTCGGAAGGGACCTCTGGAGGTCACCTGGTCCAGCGCCTCTGTTCAAGCAGGGCCACCCAGAGCAGGCTGCCCAGGCCCAGGCCCAGGCAGCCCATGAAGTGCTCATCCAGCCCCTGCACCCAGGCCAAGCCCACACATGCAACCATCAGCTACTGGGCAACTGTTGGGCATCAGCCCCCTCATCTGGGCTGGACCAGCTTTGGCCTACTGACCCAGAGATCTGGTTGTATCCCATTTCTAATCCCTTGAAACAAAACCCCTCCATACTCAGCTCCCACAGGAGCACACCAGTGCCCCACTTACTGGGCAGCACGGCGCTCCCAGTGCACCTTGGTAAAGGCCATTGGTGGCCACCACCCATGGACAGCAGCACTTGCAGCCCCATCACTCAATGACTGGTGAAAACACCCTAATCTGTCCTTATTGGTGGGGTGGGACTACATAAATGCCAAAGGGCAGAGGCATAGCAGCAGCTCTAATGGAGAAAAATGCTTTCTACTTGTCGTTACAGCTCTCATTAACTTCATTAATAACTTCTCATTAACTTAACTAATTAGCTTCAAGGCAGCTTGGCTGAAATTCACCTCCTTACTCCAGCCTTCATCTAAGCTCTTGTGCTTGTTCTCATCTTATCTGAAAAGGTATTAAAGAGATTTTCCACAGTTTAACATTTTTTTTTTCCAGTGCTCAGGTTTCCCCTGGAGCTATGATCTCCAAACACAGCTCAAGAAGCTGATCATGCTTAGTTTGGAGATCTGGGTCTCCCCACCTGAGCCACGCTGAATGGTATCATCTGGCCCTGTTGTAGTTCAGGAGACCATGTATGTTGCAAGCCACTTCCTAACGGTGAAAGAGTCTGCCCTCTTCCAGGCTTAGGGTGGGAGTTTTAACAGCCACTTAACTCTGCTCTTGAGGAATCAAAGATCTCTCACTTTGGTGGGAAAACAACAACAACAACAACAACAAAACACCATTATTTTCACAATTCCACTGTAATTTACCTACTTGCATTCTTTTTTAAGATAATCTAGGCTGTCATGCGTAAATGGCTATGGGACAGTAAATACTGCTTGGTACAATGAGAAAAGAGAGCTAACACAGAAAAGGATTTTTTCTGTCTTCTTATGTGTAGTGATATCTCTTCCCACAGTACACTTGTGACTCTTATTATTGCCCTGCCTGCTTACCAGCTCAGTAGATAGAATCCAGAAGCCTGCTGAATTAGGTAAGTGTATGGTTATTTTTAACTGAATTGAACGTTACGTGTTTGTATGGCATGTTGTGCAACAGATATATGGTGGTGTCATATGACATTCTGTCCAGACACTTGTCCTAAATTTAGCTCTAAATTTAACCTGAGAGAAGTAGGGCAAACAATTAAATGTCAACCCTGCAAAACAAACCTGTTGCATTGTGATTTGAACTTAAAGGAGGCATAAATCTCTGGTCCTCTCTCATGGGTGCTCGAAGCAGTCAGTGCAGGATAGCTAAGCTTTTTCAGTGGCAGTATAAAGGAGAGTTAATTTGATCAGGGTTTCAAATACTGTTTTTATTACATTTGAATTTGACCACACTGCAAAAACAGCACTGGCTAAATAGAGATGATGGTGCAATGTCCTTTAGCACAGTCTATTCTGGTTCTTTCGCTGCTCTAGTCTGCACAGCTAGCAATGATGTCCCAGGCTTGGCTGTCTCATTAGGGGGAGCATGCTAGTGTCACATGGCAGGAGTCAATAGGAATGACAGGCTGTACCCCTCCTTTGAGCTTCCGAGCCCGATGGCAGCGAACCCACTTCCAGCTGGGGTGGCTGGAAGCCATCTTGAGCATCCATCCCAAGCCAGGCTGGAGCTCATCTCTGTGGAACCAAAACCATCCACTTCTCCTGGTGGCAGTGCGCAGCAGGGTCCCACTCTGCCTCGTCACTCTGATAGCCTTAGTTTTACTCTGGACGCGTAGAAAGTCATAACTGAATTCCTTGAACTTCGTCATGCTGAGAGGTACGTATGTTTTTGCAAGCTGCTGAATTTAGGTAGGGCTTTTTATCTGTGGGAATAGTTAAGCAAAGAGAGACCTGTACCTAGAAGGTCTGTTGTTCCCAGGCCATTAAGGGAAGGGGAGGAGAGCACTACAACAGATCTTCTTGCATACGGCAGTCACAATAGTTGGAAAACAATCAGTGTTAAAGGAATTAAAGGGTACCAGAGAAATGCATCCAAAACTGTAAAGTAGCAGAGGGAGACTTTGTTCAGAAATTCAATTATGCATTTCTCTGGTGTTGTTGATAGAATGGAGAGGTAAACTCCCATTGTGTATTTNTTTTTTTTTTTTAAGGTAGAAAGCTTGTTTCACATCAAAATCTATTTGACTTTTCCATCACTGCTGTTTTGGAGTCACTGTTTTTGTTAAGACCTTTGCAGTTTGCAGCAGCTTGTGTCTCATCTTGCCATTCTTGCCCTCCTGCTCCCCTGCAAGAGCCTCAGAGCACAGGGTTTGCAGCAACATCTCTGAATTTTGTGGACTTTGTAAAGGTCAAGAAAAAAACCAACCCTTTCATTAGAATTCTTACTAACATACATTATAAGATAAAATAAATGATATTTGCACAGCAAAGAGCAACAAAAAAATAATGCTTATGCTTTTCCCCTTCCTTCAAGGAGCATGTATCTGTTTATATAGTTTTTGGGTTGCATTCACTTTGTATTAGGATTTCATGTTCTCCTCTGACTGATTGCATTTTCAGTTTGAGTCAGTGGATGTGACCTTAGGTTGACATTTGCAGAGAGGCAGTAACTGCAATAGCTGTGCATTCTTCCAAAGCTCACTGGCAGGGCAGGTCTTGGCTGAGTCATCGGATACCTGAAATGGGGCTTAGGGCCCTAATATGGGGTGTTCCCCTTTGTGATCATATCATGTTTCCAGAAGAGTGAGGGCTCTATTTTGATTGTTTCTGAGAGGTTAAAGCTTTCTGTGAAGAGCTACTGTGCAAACGTAGAAGTTGTACACTGAGCAAAAGTCCACCCTGACTTGGGGGTGAGGGTCAGGAGCCATTGCAGTGGGCTAAATACCTCCTGAAAGAGCAATTATGTTCTCAGTAGAGCGAATTCAAAGCACCTATGTCTTTTCAACAGTGAAGTATTAAGGCAGCAGAGTCAGCAAGGCATACTCTATATTGTATTCCCTACGCCCAGGCATGTGTGACACTCTGCACCTTTTCCCATACAAGTGCCTCTGGCTCCTTGCCTCTCTCAGAGTGCTGTGGCCAGAGCAATCATTAGTTCTTGCAAAGGAAATTGAAACTGTCTTCCCCTGTGGGAGTTTCTGTCTCCCTGTTATTCGAACGTGGGTTGTATAGCGGGAGGTGCAGGGGGGTTGCTTTTGATTCTGGCGTTTGCATTTAATCTTTGGGAGTGTCTGATGGAAGCACAGCATGGCAACACTGAATGCAAAGCATATCTCTGCTTACTGGAATATGGTTGCGAAAGTTGCAGAGACATGTGCCCTAGGTCTATACTTGCAGTGAAAGATACCACCCAAAATATCTTGCTGTCTTTCCATAGTAAAAAAGTTCCGACAAGACATCAGTGACAAGGGAAGAGTTCAAGGTAGCTGGCACACAAAGCAGTATGTTGTTCTGTGGCAAAGTGAGGATTATGGCAATTGCTCTGCTTTAAACATGAGAAATTGTCAACAGGAAACCTAATCAAAAAGTTGCTATGCAACTGCATAGTGCAAAAGGTCCCCTTGGCTGGATCTTTTTGCATCTCATATCTGCATGCATTCAGTAGTTGCTACTTCCATGTGCTCAAAACTTTATGTATGAATGACGGGCAGAAACGAAGCAGTTAGGTTACCTACTGGAGCCACATCTTCTGTCCAGGGACTGTTCCTGCTGCAACTAATCAGTATTTTCTTGCTTTCAGAACGGACACCCATGAGCCAAGTGTCTGGGTGCAGCAGAGCTGGTCATTGTCGGGAGTTACAGGCTAAGGACCAGAACACACTTAGTTCTGTGTCCATTCTCACTTGTATTTGATCTTGTGATGGCAAATGTATTGCCAGCTTTGTACACAGAACAAGTCTTTAATAAGATCATTGGCCTCCTAGGATGCACAAATGAACTTTGTTTTTGTTTTTTTTTCACAAGCCTTAGTTACCTGATTCATTTGTGTTTTAATACAAGATAGTGCTTAGTAGAACTGAAGGGCTACTTAATTCAACTAATGGTAGTAGAGGCTGTGAACAAATCCGAAAATAAAACACGTTAAATGTGCTTTCCTAACCTGACTTCTGCTGGCTATTTTGAAGAAACATGAAAAATAAAGAGAACCTTGTTGTTCATTTAGACATTTGCTATTTTTACATGGTTGTCCTTTGTCTTCTCTCAGATTCAACTCTTTTTTATTGCTCCCTGTTTGTGAGACCCTAGCTGACTCCCCCATCAGCATGAGTTGGCTATTTCCATCATTTTCTATTTAAAGAGAAAGCAAACAGATCTAATGTGCAGTGTCTGAGTTTGAAGTCTGTCCCAGAAAATGGCATGAATTTATGTATTTATTTTTGCAGGTGACATTTTGTAATCTCTTGGAATGTCTCAGGGTTAAGCTGAAAATGCAAATTCATAACTGGGTGAGTCCCAGGGGAAATATTAACAAATCTGATGCAATGCTAATAAATCATAATGATTGTTATTATTATGCTTTGGATGTGTTGTAATAAAGACACGACATTGTTTTTTGGGGAAAAAAAAAAAAACTCAACCTCCAAATGTATGATTTCATGACTGTGTAATAATATTTCTGTAATTAGTATTTCAAACTTCTATGAGGTCTTCCTCTGAGGATACCAAAGTATTTCACACATTCTGATTAAATAAGGTTCTATTTGTCAATCTCTATCCATATAAGTAGTCTTGTTGGCTTCTTCTCTGCAAAGAATTCTGGACTCATCTGTGAAGTTAATGCACTTGGTTATTTCCACATCACTAAAGCAGATGAGACACACAGGAGTTAAATGGTTTACTCAAGAGAAAAGGGAGAATTAGTGGTATCTGAAAATAGACCTTCTGAAGCAGAGTCCTGCACTTTTATTTGAAAAGGGTACAGCGGCCTTCATAGGTGCTCCAAATACATCAAATCCCTGTTGCCCACAGTGCTGCATTCCTCCAGCAATGGGCACTTAATGCTGCCTGGTCTGTCCAGAGTCATGCACTGAGTGAGACACTTGTGCAAGCAGCTTCTGCATGGTGTTCCTCCATGGTGGAGCTTCTCTCCCAGTCACCAGCTACAGCTGGCAGTCTTGATCCATGACCTGCCAGCCTGAGGCATTTGGTTTGCTGAAACATGGAGTGCTTTATGGTGGCAAGTTCCTCGTTTCTCGTGTGCCCCAGGACTCAGAGTGTGCTTCACGCAGTTTCTGTATGGGAAACCCAGGAGCGTGGGAGGGAGAGAATTACAGTGTGCTTGGTGTGAATGACATGGGGAACCACCTGCAATCTTCATAGCTGCTGGGACCTTGAGCTGCATTGTCTTTTTTTCTAATCAAATAACCCATACTGGAAGACTTAGGCAGCCTTGCCTTTGCCAAGCGTGAATCTGCAATGAAGCATTGTTCCCTGAGTTCAGTGGGTCATCCTGCAGGCCATGAGAGTGCCAAGGGTGTGGATCTGATGAGAGGCTGCCAAAAGGCAGGCAGAAGGGTTAAATCTGGGAGATTTTCACTCTTGGTTTTAAGCCAAGGCTGGTTAAAATCTTAAAGTAATAGCAGGAAAAAAAGTGCTGGGTGTTGTTTAAAAGTCATGGAGGGTTGGCTGACATGCTGTCAGGGGTGTAGGAGTTTCACACCCTCTTGGTGATGACATCCAGGGCTCCTTTGCCTGCCACCGTAACTACTGAATGTCCTTAACTTTGGACAAAACAATTGCCCTAGCACTGGTGATGAGGGGCAGATCATTTTGCAGGCAGCAGAGAAGGGGGACATGTCATGTAATGGCCATCTTCTTGTGCTGGAGCACATTGGATTGAAGAGCAGGCATGGAGAAGGAATGATGCAGTCCTGAAAGACCCTAAATGCAAAGCAGGTAAGTTGGAAGGGATCACATATAAGTGGATGATGTGGTCTTGCTGAATTGGTTCTCTTCCAGATTGCTCTTGCTAAGCCTTGGATGGGGTTGTTTGTGCAGTGACAGGGTAAGTACAACAAGCCTGAGGCTCAACAAGGTATTCTGAAAGGAAACGAGACCTGTTGCAATCTAAGCTTTATTCTCTTTAAATGAAATGTTTTGCCACAGGAATTAGTGAACTAGGAGCTGAAGGAAAAAGCATAGGCATCATTTTGATTCTGTATTATACTGTATTATACTTCATTTATCATATTAGTTGGACAAATACACAATAACTATCCCAAACTGAGGATTATTCCCATGTTCCAGCTAATCCAACAGTGTCAGCTCTCCTGTGTGTGCCTGACTATTTCCTTGGATCAGGACTATATCTTCCTTGGCCAGTTTGCCCTATACCAGATGTGGGGACAATGGCTACCATTTCACAATTACAGCCTCAGGCAGTCTAACAGAGGTTCTTGTCTTCCACATTTAAATGTTTTGAGAGCAGTTCTTTTCCAATAATAAGCTGTTATAAATACTGCTTGGAACAGGTTCACAGACACTTTTATCATCTTTCGAATTCTGAAGTCTCAAACTTGTAGCCTTAAAAACACACAAACCATTGTAAAACATCAGTAAATACCCACAGTAATACTTGCCTGTTTCTTTTAACAAGTAGCAGCTAAAGGAAAAGTAAATTGAGCTCCCTTCTCCCCAAGTAGACAGAATTCTCCAGGACAACATATTTTACTTCAAAATTATACGGTATTTTTTTTTTCTTTAGGTTCCAGAAACATGTCCATATATGGTCTACTTGTCAGGGACAATAAATAATGATGTAATAGAAAGGTCAACTTTGTGTCATTTAGCTACAGGATGCTTGATGAAGTGAAGTTCCTCAGATTAATGCAACAAAGAAGAACTTTAGAATGGGTAAAAGTTTCGGCAGTGCATCTTCAAGCAGGAAATCTGAGATTCAGAACAACTTATATTTTGGCTTGTATTCGCTGATCATGGGGTGATCCAGAAATAAACTCCAGGCTTCAAAGCGAGAGTGTTTCAAAGCTGTCCTGCAGTTGATCGAAACATCCAGGCAAAGCAGGGAGATGAATACCAACGAGGATTTTCTGAATTAAGACTGAATCAAGGAGATAGCTTATTTCAACAATATTATTACCCTTTTATTTCAGAACAAAAAGGTAATGCAAATATGCATGTTTTGAACTTATTTAGCATTTTCCATCTGTCAGTTTGCTATGTCTATGCAAATGCTTATTCCTATAACAGTTTGTAACCTAACACCTTAACACAGTCTTGGAGTTTTTGTGGTTTCCTTTTGTGTTTTCATTTTTTATTTTTTATTTCCTAAATAAGCCATAAAACACTCACTGGTGTTAAGCAGACCTGTAACTCTGTCATTTCCTTATTTTTCTTTTACTTGCAGGTAATGACTTTATCTTTAACCCTTAGAATAGCTTTCTCAGAAATAATTGTCATTGTTATGACATGCTAAGGAACAACATAGTGTGCAAGGCACAGTGCGGGAAAAAGATGACATCAGCAAATGATTTCTTTCGTTTTTAAATTTCCAGTTGGTATGACACAAAGCTAATATTGCACTTTTTGCTGTGTGAATTAATGTTTTCTGAGAAGAAATAAAAGCATGCAGGTGTATGCATTTCCAGTAAAGAATTTGCTCAGAATCACAACCTGATGGCATCATAACACATGCCAGACTGATAGGTGACCTGTTTTGACAGCTGGGGCTGGACAAGGGGATTTGTTTGCTTGGAGGATTCCTTTGGGAAGCCTGGCTTTGCTCCTCCAGCACTGGGCTATAACTTGACCAGTCTGCATAAGCTGTCATTACAAAATGTGTTTGCCTGTTGCTGCAGCTGGACAGCATGAGGTGTTGTTCTTCTAATGCCCCAGTTCTGACAGATCTGATTGGCACTGGAAATCTTTCTCTTTTTAGAACATTGTTTGCTTCCCAGCAGTAGTTAACAAATATACTTCAAAAGCTGCAGAGATGTATCTGGAAACTGACCTAAAATACAGAAAAAAAATATAAGTGCTTTAAGTGGTGTAAATTGGTCTAGTTTCCATTGCCAGCAGAGGATCTGGCCTGAAAGGTGCAGCAGAAAGAGTTGAAGTGGAAGCTTGGTTTTCTGGGAAGACTTCCAGCTGTGTTTACCTTCCCCTTGTGTGCTCCTGCTGCTTTCAGAAGTAAAGGAAAACACACGAAACGGTATCCGCAGAACCTGGGGCTTAATCATGCCTTGTGAAAGGCAAAATGAGCAGACTGCTCCTCTTCTCTCCCTTTTGCAGCTTCTCAAAGACTTGTTTTTGTTTTTAGAAGTGTGGTTTATCGCCCCCTGTGCCATAAATACCGAGATTCTATATTGAGTTACAAGCTGACCAGGGTAAACTAAGTGCAAAGGCAGGCAAAGTCCCTGGCTCTGCTCTCTTAATGACCTTGTCACTCACCTGCCACCCTCCCCTGACAGCAAGAAGTAATTCTGCTAATTCTGCTGCCTGGGGTCCATTGAAGGAGGACAGGCAGCCTTGCTAAGCTTTTCTTTACGGGAATGCTATCAATGGGGACCAGTTGTTTCAGATGCTAATGGTGTCGAACAGTGCATGTTCAAAGCCAGCTGTAATCCTCGTTGTTTATTTATGCTGCATCAAGGATCAGAGGCCTGTTCTCCCAAACACTGGATGTTGACAGAGCCTGCAGTCCAAATATAATAGCACCCTAATTGTGTTTGTCTGTGGCTTTTACCACAATGTGAGTGGCTGCTAGTAGTCAGCCCGGTGAGCAGGACCTCTGGTTTCAGGGCCAGATACAGCTGCTGGTCGTGCCGGGCAGGGCCTGGCCCTGCCACCAGCGCGTCCTTTCTGACCTTACCTGCTGGGCCCCAGGTGTAGCTACAGTACCTCTGTACAGCACAGGCCTCATTGCTACATCTGAATAAACTCACTGAAACCGGGAGAGCAAAATCATGAATCGGGTGGGGATGTTGTTTATGTCAGGAGAGCAGGGTCAGGCCTGAGGTGGAAGTGATGAGGAATTTAGATCCAGAAGATCTTGTTAGACTGAGGTATTGCACAGGCAGTGATATCCTGAGATGCGTCTCTAACAAGAGAGTTCACTAATGAGGCAATTCAGACCTGAAGGCAAAGTGTTCTGTAATGACTAATACAGGCACTATAACCACAGCTTTAAAAATCAGGTTCTGTACTTAAAATACAAGCAATGTGATGTGCTACCTGCCTGTGCGGATGGGCTCTCGGGCTGCCGGAGGAGTACAGGGGACAGCCTGATGTGAAAAACTCCCACAAAAACCTGGAGATAAGTAAACAGTTAAGCCAGCATTTAATTTCTAGATCTGATTCTGATATTTTAAACCTACAATAAGCAGTCTTGAAGCAAGTAAATAGATTCATGCTGAACATAGAAAGACCACTTTGGCCAGTCCTTACTTAACCAAATTGATTCAACCATTCCACGCAAGAAAAATTGATTTTTTTTCACACCTTTGTTACTGCAGGTGGAAAATATGGCTTATAGCACATAGTGGGCATTCATAATGTTGTGGCTGAAGGTTCCCTGCTGCCCAGCCTGGCAGGGCAGCGCCAAGTGACATGGCTGAGCCCAGCCCAGGGGGAAAGGAGGTTAATCTCCGTCATACTGCTGTGCACCAGCCTCCAGCGGCGGGCATGCACTTGGGCAGCGACCACAGCTCACATGGCTTGCAGCAGCTCCCTATAGAAATAAAGTGAACCTACGCCAGAGCTCTGTGGCTCCACACCTGCCCACTAAAACATCTCACCAGAGAATGGCTTCAAACCCAACTTGAACTATCTCTGGTAGGGGTCAAGGCAGCCAAGGCTGTCCTTGGATGTCGGGATGGGCCTGAAAGCTCCTGCAGCCCCCAGATGTGACCCTCACAGTCACACCGGGGTTGTGCCAGTCAGATGAGCGACACTGAAAGCTTTCTCTATTTCGGGCCCCATGACATCTCTGCCTGCAGGATGAGTCAGTGGTGGGAGCTGCTGCCAGCACTGTTGTTTCTGCACTCCATGGGACTCCTGTAAAAATATTTAGATTAGTGAGGATCACCAACACATAGGGGAGATTCTCCCTTTCCTCTGTGAGTGGGTGGGACCCAGTTAACCCGTACAAGAGTAAAGGGTGAGACAGGAATGATCCCCAAATTCAAAAAAGTTCCTTTTCCCTCACTGTGCCTCAACAAGGCAGGAAACAGAGGGAGGGAAAGGAAGATGTTCAGAAATGGTCTTTACACCTATATCTGATAGGGGTTTAGAGGGGCACCTAAATCAGTCAGCCCCAGTGTGTCAGAGCATGGAGTTGCATTGCTGCCTCTCTGCCCCTGTGCAGTCAGGATGCAGGTGGTGGGGCTGGAGAGGATACAGAAGAGAGATCTGTGCCCCATCCTCCACCAGTGCATGTTCCCCTCAAAGGACACTTTAATTCCACTCCTGCCTCCACCAAAGAGTCACTGTGCATCACCTCCATTAGGAGCTCAGGATGAGATCCTGCCCTCTCTCCACTAACAGCTTAGTTTAAGTCTCTGAGTCACCACCTGGGCCAGGCCCCTACATCTGGGCACAACAGTGCTGGATGTTGCAGACAAGCTCTCTGATTCCAGCCTATGGGTTTCACACAGCTGCAGCGCACCACTCACTAAGTAAGTACCTAGGCTGCGGGACTATAAGCATGCTGCCCAGCATGCCAGGAGTTGAGCAAGCCAAACAGCTGCAAAAGCTGCTGGGAAAACACGGCTGTGTTGTGGGTTTTGGCCAGCCATAGGCTGGAGTGCAGCCAAGGACAGGTACTGGAGCAGCTGGGGTACGGGGCGACAGCAGCTCCTGTATGTGAGCTATCAGCGTTTGATGCCTGTTTTGGTTCCTTGGGACAGAGAGGGGTCAGAGCAGAGCTGAGGTGCACCAGCTCACACTGGAGCAGCCATGAGAGATCTGGCCAAAAAAACAAAAACCAGCAAAATTGGATTGCATTATTTACAGGAACAGAGGTTTTATTTTGGCAGTTTTCATGACTGCAAAATACATCCTTCATTTCTAAGAGTCATAACGTTAATCTGAAATCTGCTGGGCTTCCCTTTCCCACTTCCTCTGGAGTGTGCTTAGAGCCTGAGGGGGCTCTGGATGTGGCAAACATCACTGTTTCTGAGGTGAAATGCTTAAACCCAAGGTTTTAAGTTTCTTGTGGTTTGATTCAAGCTCTTGCATTTCTTTAAACTCTGTGTTTTATAAATTATAAATTTATATGTAATTTATATATATATTTTTACATATTTATAAATTATGGTTAAGGAAATGACTGTGAGTGTCTTGATGCACATAGCTACACCAGTTCCCATGTGGGGAGTTACCATTTCCCCCAGGTCAGGACTGCCTCTCAGCTGTGCACACAGCGGCAAGGGCTGTGGGAGCAGGGCAATCTCCTGGCACAAGCCCCAGGAAGCCAGGCTGCCCCAGCTGACTAAGCAAGGAAGAGAGCTGGAGGCCTCAGTCCACCAGTGGTGCTCTGGCATGGCAGGGGGCAGGTTGCTGGGGCAGGGACTGACACCCCTCAGGGTTGAAAGGGATCCTGGCCCCCAGGGTGGGGGGGCAGGCAGCTTTGTCAAAACCCCACTGATGCACTTAGCCAGCCCCTCAGCTCTCTGAGCCTGGGGGATGCTTCTCATTCTGCTGGCTCCCTGTCCTCCCCTGTCCTGCCCACCTCCTCCTGGGCAGCTTGTAACCATTTCTCCTTATGTCAGAATTCTCCATTATTTTACACAGTTCTTCTCACTTTAATGCATTTATAAAGAGCAAACCTATTCCCTTTTGGCTGTCATCTTAAAAGAGCCAAGCTTTTCCATCTCCCCCCTTGGCTCTTGGACACTGACAGCCAGAATCCTCTCTAGCATCCAGAGGAGATCCTGCTAGAGCATTGTACCATTCATGGCATTAATACGTCCCTATCACAGCTGGAAATGCAGCAGTATTTTGGGTTGTTTTTGCCTTTTTTTTTGAGTCTACACTATGGTGAGGGTTTGCAGTCATCTTGTGATTTGTGTGTGTGCCCTGGTGTTTCCCCCATCTCTCCTTTCCAGCTCTCAACCACCAGTTTTTAGAAGACAGTCTTACTTTGAACTTTGTTCTGTGAACAGCAAAAAATCAGAAGTGAAACTGAGCAGTGTCGTGCTGCTGTGCTAGCTGAGTGAAGCAAAGAAAGTCACTTCAAAGAATAGCTTTGCATATTGCTCAAGAGATCCCCAGATAGGGTGGAAGAAATTACTCTATGAAGTTACTTTACGCTGGCAGAGAATCTACCCTTGCAGAAAACAAGCAGACAGACAAACCTTGTCCCTTAATTTTCTGCAATTAGAGTGAGAAATAAAACAAAATGAAACAAACAAACAAACAAAAAACCACAAAGTGATGTCCATTCATGTTGTCCTAAATAAATCCACTTCAAGGCTGTATCTCTTTAATCTGATGAGGATTTCCTTTACCTATTTTTCTCTTGAACTGTGACAACCAGTAGTAGATAAGAACCTGCCTTCTTTACAGCAGTTCCCTTCCCTTTTTAATCAACAGATAAATCAGCTACTTCTATGCGATAGAAAGCAGTTCGTTCAGTAAGTTCATGTGCAGATTTTGGCTGATAATATTCTTTCTGTGGTGAAGGATTTCTGAAGGGTTTGCCACTCAGTCCAATAAAGGGGCAGAGCTGAACAAAAGCACAAGATGGTTGAATTTCTTTCCTTTTCCTGATTTTGATTACCACAATCTCCTTTTACAGGAAAGCAAAAACTAAAAATAAAAAAAAAAAATGGCTACAACAGCAGCAAATACCCAAAGACAAACAATAGGCTGCGAGGAATACAGCCTGTACAGTAGCTTGAGCGAAGACGAGCTTATGAAAATGGCCATCCAGCAGAGCTTGGAAGAGGACCCGGCGGGCCAGGCAGCTGCCCAGAGCCACCAGAAGCCGGTGGCAGCGGGGGCTGGCGAGGCGGCCGCCCCCAGCCGCGCCAGCAGCCACAACCCCCCCTACCAGCTCTACCCCTGGCAAAGGTGAGTGAGCGCCCACCCGGGCTGGGCCACCTCGGCTGCCCGCCGGCAGGAAAACAGCTTCCCCCGTCAAAACACGTGCTTTATAATTAGCTCTGCCGAGCGGCTTCATGCACGTGGCCTGCGAGTCTGTCATTAGTTTGAAAGTCGGAGCCTGCTATAAATCCAGTGAGGTCAACAATTTATGTCCTCACAGCAAAAGGAGAATCTGCCCGAAGCTGTCTGGTTTAAGTAATAAATAAAAGGAGAAAGGGGCACTGCTGTGTGCTTTCCTGAAGTAAAGAAGCCCTGCTGAAGCCAGCAGCTCCCCTCTCCTACGGGGGCACGCTTCGCTCCGGGCTTCAGCTTCACAGAGGGAGCGCAGCGTTTGTTATGGGAAAACCTAGGAGAGAGGCCAAAACCAGATATATAAAACAGTGTGAGCTGGATACCTTTTGGATACTGTAAAGGATGCAGTTATTTCAGGTCCCAGGCAAGCCGCCCCAGCCAAGAGCAGCCCCAGGCACGTGGCCGTGGCGGCACCCCCTGCCCTGCCATGCTGGGCTCGGGCAGTGACCGTGGGGACCTGCTGGCAGGGGCAAACCTGACCTCCTTCTCCTTTTGTTCTTTAGAAGGCAGATTTCTCAACGGGAGAGAGGGAAAGATGTTAGACAGTCACCCCAAAATCAAGGCAGATACAAAAATATCCTTTTGAACTATTTTTCGTTATAAGCTGGGAGTAACTGAAGTTTTGTTCCTCCTCCTTTCTCATAGCTCTGCTGTCCTTGCTTGGTTCCCAAGGCTGGGAAACTTGGGACAATCTGAGGAGCCGTAAGCATGTTTCACAGCTGGAGAACAAGGATGCTTTACAGAGTGCACTCCTGCTCCAGCTGAAGTTTGTGGCTTCCTGGTGTCACTACAGTGCACTCGCACTCAGCTCTGCTGTGGGGACCTAAGGCTGGGCAGAATAGGGGCTTCCATGGCCATTTGGTCCTGTCCTCCTTGGAGGTCCTTGCTATTTTAGTGGAAGACTGCATCTGCTGCTCTGTGCATTAACCTGTCCTGCCTTTGCCTCAGGCCAGCAGCGTTTGACCTGCAAGCAGAGCAAAAGCCTTTGCAGCTTCGTAGCTCCAGATTTGGAGCACTGCTGAGCTCTTCCACCACCTGGAAGAGCCAGGTCCTCCTCCACCCCCGGCTCAGACCTGCTTGCGTAACACTTGGGGAGGTGATGAATGTCACCTCACCTCGTGCCTGCTTCCTGTGTGGTGGCGGCAGGGTTAAACTCACTGTTGTCTTATATGGTCATTTGAATCCCCTGACGCTTCCTCAGAGGGCCAAAAATAATCTCGAGCTGAGAGAGCAGCTGAATCCAGCGTAGAGCAAGCCGTGGCCATCTGCTTTTATTCAAAGCCCTGACCGGCAGGCTTTCTTGCTCCATCTCTGTGGATGTGTGTCTCTGTTTCTGCCTCAGCATGACCTGTTTCTCCTATTCGGAGTATTTCTCTTCATTTCATTCGTGTCATCGCCACTCCAGATTGGCAGCCCAGCCGAGAGGCCGTGCTCAGCCGCCCAGCGCGGGAGCAGCCTGGGGGGTCAGGCGAAGGTACGACGGCAGCCTGTGCAGCACAGCCCAGCCCGTGTAAGTGCCTTCCCTCCCTCTGCCGCTCCAGACCTCCCTTGCTCTCTTCTTCCCCTTCATCCCTCCCCATCCCTCCAGTACACACATCCTGGGGACTCTGGCTCATTTGGTAGCTCTGGGGAAAAGCGGGGAAAAGAAATATTTTATCACAGTATATACACAGGGCAGGAAAGACCAGTCCTCCAAAGTGTTGCTTTATTAATGCTGTCAGATGCCGTGCCTGTTCCCAGCAATATCCACACTGTCCTGCCACATTAAGACAGGCTGCTGGGGAGCTGTACTGCATCTTACCTGCCCAACAGGCAAGCCAGGGTGACTGATTTTGATGCTCCTGGCCACATTTTGCTATTGGCAGAGACCATAAATAAGTCGATATGAACAGTCATGGTTAAGGAAAGCAGACATGTATGGGGGTGGCCCTGTCCTATGCCTGGGTGTAGTGGAAGTCTCTGGACCATGATGGGTTTATCACAGCTCTCTGCAGGGCAGAGTTAGACACAGGCACCTGCCTTTAGTGGCTAGATGAAGTGTTGCAGCAGCATTTCTCTGTGTCCTACAGAAAACTCCTCCCTACCTTTTTTATCTCAGTTTGAAATCACTTTCTTCTATCCATCTTTCAAGTCTCTCCCTGGATGCATGGTTGCAGTGGCTACCACTCCACCACTCTTCTTCTTCAAGTCTCTCCCTGGATGCATGGTTGCAGTGGCTACCACTCCACCACTCTTCTTCTTTTCATCTATCACCCATCTCTATATTCTCTCCCATATCACCCGTCTCCCATTCTCCCCCATCTCACCCTGCACCCAGGTTGATCCAGCCTCTGTCCCCCACTCTCTGCTGACATTGCTCTCCCTGACACACGTGAAAACCTCTTTCTGCTGGAACATGGAGCCTCCCTCATCCCCATCACCTGCCACCTCCCCTTGATCCCACTGAAACTGCACCTTCTCGTTAAGTGCTCTGCAATCCTTGCACACCTCCCTCTTGTTCTGGCTGCGATGACTGGAGGGACAGCTTCTTCTTCTGCATCACATAGCTCAACAGGGTTTGGTCCACAGCAAAATCTTGGATAACACTGATAAACTAGCCCTCCTCTGCTGCCAGGTGAGAGAAGAAATGTGGCTGGGAAGCCGCAGGGGAGCATGCTGGCATGGCCTTTTTAGGGCCCTGGTCTCAGAGCCAGGCAGGGTTGATAGTTGGCTTCACCTGGGGAGATGTTTTTCCTTCCTGCTGTCTGCATCTCACCAGGCTGCCAGGAAAAGGAGGAGCTTCCTGAACCCTTCTGTGCTCCTCTGATCCTCTTCTGCAGCAATCAGAATTGACTCCACATTACATGTTTTCTGCAATGAGTATTTATTGAGCTTGGCTACTGGTCTTTGAAATGCAGTAATTCTTTTGATTTGCCTATAAGGTTAAGATTTTGTCAGAACTTCAGGCTTCCTCCATAGTCCTAATACTCATCTTTTCTATTTCTGATGAAATCCAAGCAACAAAGTGGTGTTTCTTTTTTTTTTTTTTTTATAACAGCCAACTGTGAGCCAGGCAGAAAACAAGGATTTCACATGGAGATTCATTAAACTTTCTGTACTGATCTGGAATTTGCTTGGCTAAAGCACCCACAGCCTGGTCCAGCAAACCCCTCATCTTACTTAGGAATCATTTAAGGTCAAGGCTCCCAACAGAAGTTTGCTTCATTCAACATCTGAGGGCTCAAGCAGAACAGTAACTGATTCTTCACACATTTTTAACCCTATCACCAAAAGAGGTACTCTGCTTTCACTGAGGTCTCAGCTGAGGTGATTCACCTTGCATTTGCTGTGTGCAAGCACCATGCACGGACTCCTGCCATGGCCCACCTGGCATGCAGTAACTCATTAAGTGCCAGTAACTCTATCATGTGCCGAGTCCCAAGGTCGTGGTGAGCAGCCCGGCGTATGTAACATGAACCTTTGCGCAGAACAACAGATGGCTTCAGCAGCCTTGTGCCAGAGGCTGTTAAAGACAAAGATTCCCCACCTCCTCCTCCTCTCCCAGCCAAACACACCAATTGTTGTTGACTGACTTCAAAAAAAATGCTGGATTTCAAGCATCTATATAAAAATCTCTTATAGATAAGAAGCTAGCAATTTTAGTTGTAGTCTTCAAGGTACTTTGAGAATATGGAGATGCAGCAGAGTCCCTGGGACCCCAGCCCTGCGGCTATCAGGAGGTCAGTCGATTCTTTCTGGCCAGCTGTGGCCAGGACAGCAGCTGCCTGCTCTAGCTGTTATCTCCTCATGCAAAACGCCTGGCTTTGTCCCGTATCTCCCTCCATTCCAGTGTTGCTATTTTTGTGACTCTGCTGTCTTGAGATTCCTGCTTTCAACTTGCTCTTTCCAGAGAAAGAGCAAATGGCACGAGGGACTTTTTCACCTGCAACCTGCACTAAATGCAGAGGTTGTACCAATGATGGAGACTTTGAGGTCTCCCATGCTGAGCTGCCTATATTTTTCTGTCTCTGGTCTCACTCCATTGTGGTATTTTAGATCTCCTGTCATAATCAAAGTTTCTGTCTGTTCCCAGTATCATTGCCCTGCACAACCTTCATCTCATAACGTGTTCCTACTCTGGCAATGCTAATGCTCTCCCTGAGACACTCACCTCCTTTCACAGTCTCTCTGCCTTCAAAGCTGCAATATTTTCTCTCCAGAGTTAGTGCAAGTCACAAGCTCTCTTAGGTTTTCAACATCCCCATGTTCTCTGTCTCTGAAAATACAGCCCGTGTTCATTGTTTGCAAGTCCCCATCAGAACTGGAAGAATGCTTCTTCCCTCGTGGTGTTTGCTGCCCTGGAGCTTGGCAATTTGCTGCCTCAGAATAAGGAAGCAGTGGCTGCCTTCTCTCAGCACAGTTGGGCAGGAGAAGGATCAGGCGCTGGTGTTGGAAGGAGTAAATCACCTGCTGGGTCTGTGCAGGTTGCAGGCTTGACAAAGGAAAGGCTTGTCGGAGAGAAGCCCACCTGCAGGCTGCTCATCATGTCTCGCTTCTCAGTGGCATGGAGCCCACTCCATGCTTTTTCTAGGTTTTCACAGTGATCCTCTTCTTGTCGAGTTACTGAAAGCTTCAGAATTTAGTAGCATCAAAAAACAAAGATGATTTTCATGTTTTTTTTTCTTTTGGCTGATAAACATTGAAATACCATTTCAACCTTTTCCAGTGATTCTATGCATTTCAATGACTTTCTACTCCAAAGAGGCTTTAAAATGTTTCCTTCCTCCCTCCCAAATATATTTTCATTCTTTTTACTTCTTGTGCCCAGAAGTTACTTAGCCCTATAGAGGCCCTGTAGAGCCTGACAGAGGTTTGCTGGGTTCAAATGGACCACCTCTGGACAATACAAACCACTTCACAGCTTGGCACCAGGTCCCAGTTGTGGTTCCAGAGGCTTCTCACTGATGCACTTACTGGGGAAGCTGCTAACTTGGCTGAGAAATTTGCAAGAGTGGGCTTGTCAGATGCACTAATGGATCTGCTCCCAAGTAAGCTTCTAATGACAGACCAGATTTTCAGAAGTGTCCAGCATACAACATGTCTTTCTGAACACTGAGGACACATTTTTGAGGGTTTTAATGTCTGAGGTGGTTATCATTTCTGAAAATTTAAGTACACAATGCTGAAATAACGGCTGAGGATCTCTGGGCCATGAGCACAAAGGGCAGCTCAGAATTTCATTTGTGTGGGTGGATTTTTCTTCTTATCCTTCCTAGGTGAAGAAAGGAGCGCCCAGACCAACACCCCAATGTTCACAGGGTCTAACTAGAGTTCCCCCTTCTTGATAACTGGTCCAGCTAACTTCTGAAAACAGACTTTCATGACAGAAATGGGAAGTATCTCTAGAACACAAGAACAAGATTAATTCAGAATTTCTCCTTTAAGGCTAAGCCACCTGCAAATCAAAGTTAAAATTATCTTCAGTGATGAAAAGGAGCAATTCTCCTCTAAACTGATCTTGGTTTTGAGATCTCACATGGAAACATCTTGCCACATGGGACAGCAAATGGCAGGGTAATGTAGTTATCACAACCATAGACAAGGTAGAGCTAGTCTCACCCAACTTCAGATATCTAAAATAAAAATGTTTATGTCAGAGATTAGCCATACCTTCCTTACACTCCATGGAAAGAGATCAGCAGCTCCAGACAGTGATTCTTCTGATCTATTGTGAATGGCTCAATTAGAGCAAATAGATAAATTTCTCCTGTAGAGGCCATTTAGCTAGAAAAAAAATTCTTAGCAGGTAGGCTGTAGGGGTTCACTGTTTTGACCAAATGATACAGTGATGTTGCTGCAAAAAGCTTCTCAGTAATGAAGGAAGCAGTAATCAGGTTTTAATCTTGCTTTAAAGAGAACTTGACCCTGTGGTGGCAGCAATCAAGGATGGAGATGAAAAAGCAGTATGCAACATGATGAAATCAGGAAAAGACCTTTCTGAACCTAATAAGGACGGCTGGATACCCCTCCATGAAGCTGCGTACTATGGCCAAGTGGGTTGCCTGAGCCTGTTGCAAAAAGGTCAGTGAAATTAAAACTAACTGATTACAAAAGGAGGAAGAAGAATATGAGTAAACTAAAAAGCAGAATTAACACCAGCCCAAGCCTTTTCTGGAATTGTCTGTGAAGCTTTTTTTCAACATCTATGAGTGCATATTAATTCCATTTTGAATATGAGGATAGTTTTCCAGACTGAAACCCCTACAAGTTAAGATCTTCAGGAGAAAGTGATGTCTGGATAGATCTTGCCAAGCCCTGGACTTCTCACAGCAAAGCCTTGTAGCTGGGATCTTGGCTGTTGCGAGCTGCTCAGCCACCACCACAGGTGTTAGTGTCCCATGTTACCACTAGCTGGAGAGCCAGCCCAGCACCTCTTTCCACCTCTCTGAAAGTGGCTAACTACTGTAATTTCTTTTCAAACTGCTGCTGAAGTGCAGTTACTCAATAGCTTTCTGCATCACCAGTGGCCATAGCTAAATGTTTTAATCTAAGCCTTAATCTAAGTGACTGATCTGATTCATAGTAACTTTACAGTATTTTCTTAACTTTGCTTACTGGAGAGAAAAGGAGGAATAAACAACAAAACTCACCTAAAACTGTAAGGATTGAAGGTTGACAGTGCTGCAGATACTTGTGCACTATTCATGGCTCGGATGGGCGTACATTTCGATGGGTAAAAAAATGGCTGGGTTCAAAGAGTTGTGGTGAATGGAGTTAAATCCAGTTGGAGGCCGGTCACTAGTGGTGTCCCCCAGGACTCAGTATTAGGGCCAGTTCTCTTCAATATCTTAATCAATGATCTGGATGAGGGGATCGAGTGCACCCTCAGCAAGTTTGCAGACGACACCAAGTTGGGTGCATGTGTTGATCTGCTCGAGGGTAGGAAGGCTCTGCAGGAAGATCTGGATAGGCTGGACCGATGGGCCGAGGCCAACTGTATGACGTTCAACAAGGCCAAGTGCCGGGTCCTGCACTTGGGGCACAACCACCCCAAGCAGCGCTACAGGCTGGGGGATGAGTGGCTGGAAAGCTGCCTGGCAGAGAAGGACCTGGGTGTATTGGTTGATAGTCGGCTGAATATGAGCCAGCAGTGTGCTCAGGTGGCCAAGAAGGCCAATAGCATCCTGGCTTGTATCGGGAACAGTGTGGCCAGCAGGACTGGGGAAGTGATTGTCCCCCTGTACTTGGCTCTGGTGAGGCCGCACCTCGAGTCCTGTGTTCAGTTTTGGGCCCCTCACTACAGGAAGGACATCGAGGTGCTGGAGCGTGTCCAAAGAAGGGCAACAAAGCTGGTGAGGGGTCTGGAGAACAAGTCCTACGAGGAGTGGCTGAGGGAACTGGAATTATATAAAAGGAGGCTCAAGGGAGACTTCATCAATCTCTACAACTACCTCAGAAGAGGTTGCAGCATGGTGGGGGCTGATCTTTTCTCCCAAGCAACAAGTGATAGGACAAGAGGAAATGGCCCAAGTTGCACCAGGGGAAGTTTAGGTTGGATATTAGGAGAAATTTCTTCACTGAAAGGGTTGTGAGGCATTGGAATAGGCTGCCCAGGGAAGTGGTTGAGTCACCATCCCTGGAGGTATTGAAAAGACATGTAGATGTGGTGCTTAGGGACATGGTTTGGTGGTAGACTTGGCAGTGCTAGGCTAAGGGTTGGACTTGATGATCTTAGAGGTCTTTTCCAACCTAAGTGATTCTATGATAATGACTTTGGGCTCATGGTTTCTTCACAGCATACCCTGGCACAATTGACCAGCGCACCCTCAACGAGGAGACAGCTCTCTACCTGGCCACCAGCCGGGGCAACCTGGACTGCCTGCTCACCCTGCTGCAGGCTGGGGCCGAGCCCGACATCTCCAACAAGGCCAGAGAAACTCCACTCTACAAAGGTGAGGGGCAGCATTTTCAGGGATGATGACCTCTTCTGGCACCACCAGGAGAGAGATGCTGGGGATCCCAGGACTGGCCCCACCTTGCTCACCTCAGACATATTGGCTATCATGCCCTGAGGCTGAAACTCATCAATTAACTCTCATTTTGCACCTTCCCTCCAACAGACCTGTATCTCCTTTGTCTGACCTGCCACGCCATGGCCTCTCTTCTCACTCACATCAGAGGCAGATCAGCTGCTGCCCTGGGGGGCATAGGCTGCAACATGATGCTGAGAGTGGGGTGTGTGGTGCTCAGTGGGCTCCTCAGCACAGGGTGTCTATGCAATATCCCAAACTTTGGGAAAGCACAAAGCTGGACAGTACAGGAATATGTATGCCTTTCCAAGCAGTAGGTCCTAAGCAGCTGTTCTGTGTGGGAGCATATTAGCTCTAGACATGTCAGTGATTCATTGACTGGGCAAGGCCATTGACTGTGTGTTATGGGAGATGCATAAAGTTATAAACAATCCAGTGAGGTAGATAACGTATTTAACATGGACATATTACATTGCTGCTGGTCAGAGAGAACACTTCCTTCAGCAGAACAACATCACATCCATGATATCACAAGGATTCAGAGAAGGACATGACCTCTCACACCTTCGTGTCCATCGCCTTTGAGTGACTGTTCCTGCCATGACTATTTTTAGTGCTCTAACACATTAAATAGCACATATTACTGATTTCAACAGCAATCTTGCCTCCAACTTTGGATGCCTGGCATTAGACCTGCTCAGTTTAAAATGCCTTAGTTTTAAAATTCTGGCTTACAGTCTGTCAAAGGAAAGCTGTTCTACTGTGCATTAAACACACAGTAACAGTGGTAGTAGTGGTGGTAGTAAATAATAGTAACAATAATAATATGAATGCACCCTTTAGCCAGAGACAAACCATTATTCAGAATGTGCAAGTCTTGATGCAAAACCTTCTGGTCCATCCTCTAATAAAAAAAGAGCGAAAAAATTTGAATGACAAATTAGTCATCCCTTGTGTGTTAGCAAATTAAACTCTGCAGAGCTGCCATGCATAGGTGATTACAGCAGTGTCTAGTCAGATGGTTGCTTTCAGTACATGTGAGTGACACCTGTGTATGGGAGAGAAAACCATGTCCATGTCCCAAGGGAAGAATCAAGACCAAAAGCCAGGACCACTGTGAGAAAAATTAACTATTATTCTAAAAATAAATAAATAAATAAAAATAAACCACACAATTGCTATAGAATGTGCTGGCCTACCTCTCTGCATGTTGTAGGACAAATGCTAATGGGGGGTTCTAAAAGTGGCTGCTTATTTCAGTTGCCTTTAATTTGGGGTGCCACGGTAAAAGTTTATAGGAAGCCTCATGATTTGAGATTCAAGAATCAATGGGACAAACTGACAGAATAAAAATCAGTGAAATACAATTAATTACCAAGAAAACACTATGAGCTCAGGATGGTCCTGAGCTGTGAATTGTTGCAGGCTGAAGGAGTGCTACTGACTCACCCTGTTATTATTTTCTAAGGATCTTTTTCTGGTCTCTCTTGGCTTGGGCTTTTTTTCATTTTCTTTTCTATACAGAATTTTATTTGTAATTCAGGACAGTAAGAGTCATTTTCCTCAGAATTTGCAAATAAAGTGTTCAGGTCGTGTGATTTCTATGACATGTTCATTCTTCATAAATTATCTCTTGTCCCTTGCCATCTCCCTGTGTCTCTGTGATGTCCAGCTGGTACAAATGGGCTGGGCTGGATCTTCCTCAGAACCAGGTTTGGCACAAGTCCTGCACATGACACAGCCTCCCCCAGCTCCAGACTGAAGACTGGCTTCACTGCCACATCCCTTGCAAGCCCCCGACAATGTCATTTGGCAGCAGTTTTGGCCCTTGTATAGAACTAGATGGCCAAGTTGTGTTATAATGCCTTGTGCTACATGAAATTGATACCCAGAACACCCAGAAGCTTTTCAAAAGCTTGTACTAATCAGTTCTTTTTTCTTCAAAACAGCCTGTGAGCGCAAGAATGCAGAGGCCGCAAGACTCCTAGTGCAGTACAATGCCGATACCAACCACCGTTGCAATCGAGGATGGACTGCTCTCCATGAGGCTGTCTCCCGAAATGACCTGGAGATTATTGATATCCTGGTGAAAGGGGGTGCCAAGATTGAGTCTGCAAACTCCTATGGGATCACCTCTTTATTTGTGGCAGCTGAGAGTGGGCAGTTGGAAGCTCTGAGATACCTGGCAAAATGTGGTGAGTAAAGTTGTGCCGTTGGCATGCCATGACTCATTTCAGCCTTGATATTTCAAAGTTCCCATTAATTTTCCCCGTCTCAGCTATTCTGTCTCTGTAGACAAGGACTAGCCTGTAGAGCTGCTGAACCCCTGTTGCTCCAGATGGCTGGATTGTGTAGGGTCTTTCAGAGAGTGTCGTCTAGACAAATGCACTTTAGCATTCATTCAAAGTCACTTACTTTGGGAAGTAATATGCTCTCTAATTGCATTGCCTGACAGTTTTCAAACCCATATTGCTGTGCACATGTAGCTTAAATCCAATCAGTCAAAAAAGAAAATTGTAGGTGGTAAGAGATGGCAGAAGTTGAACATTAGCCAACCCCATCTGCTCATGAACAAGTGCACTGATGGGCAAGGTTATCTCTCTTCCACTAATGAATCTTGATGAAAATAGATAGAGTACTATTATATAGTTAATGGATTTACACCAAGGAGAAGCAGACAGTCTCCCTCATGTGTATGTATTCAAACATATAAACAGAGTGAATTTGATTCTAGTTTACACAAAGGCTAACTTTTATTGCTCCAATCATGTAAAACAGCTTTACAATAAGAACACAGACTTTACTACTATTCTGAAGCATATTTTGTTCTCACTGTGGGCTAATATCTTCAATGTAGGTAAGAATTGGGTCCTGCACTTGTGAAATGAGAGCTAAACAGCAATGAAGATAAGAAAAACTTCTAAAGCAGTTAAAACAGCTAAGAAAGATATGAGAGTCAGGGAACAAAAAAATGTGTTCTGTTGTCCAGCTAACATTGTCTAGTCAGTTTTCTATGACCATTTAGTCCATCAGACTGCCTACAATTTTAGAAGCTAAGCTGGAATGTGATTTGTGTTTCAACTAAGATAGATATTATGAGTTCCTTAAAGTTCAATTTCAAGAAAAATACACAAGAGAAAATCCAATAAAACTGTCCAGTTTTTTCAAGCCCTCAAAAGGTCCTGTGAGAATCCCAGAAATGATATCACTGCATTGTTTGCAATGAGCAATTTTCATCATAAAAAGGGTTACTTTTTCATTTCTTTTTCATTAAGAACGTAGTCCTGTGTTATGTTTTGTCACTGCAATTCTCCTGATGTTTCCAGCTACAACATCTTCAAAGGGCCAAACACAACACAGATGTTTCATTTTGGGGTGAGAGCACAGGGAAATGTTCTCTTTGGCAAGGAGTTTTCATGATCAAACAAGAGACTGATTGGCTTCTTTATTGGAGTTTAGAAGCAAAACTCCAGTGAACTGTCATTCCCATTTAGGATGCACATAGAGCAGCCTTCCTCAGGACAGCATTGTACAGTACATTGCAGTCAAAACCCAGGCTTTCAGGCCTTAAATATCTAGCACAGAAAAAAGCAAGATTCCAAACTGTTTGTGACCAAACAGTACCAGGGCTTGGTTTATTCTTGCTTGTAGTTTATTAAGACAAGTACCCACTAGAGTACAAGAAAAAATGACCCAAATACTCTAGTAGCTCATCAATAATATTTATCTTTTCTAAAGTAAAATTTACCATTTGGAGTCTAAGTTGAAACCTCATAAAATGAAAAAATAGGGCCTTAGGTTCTTAGTTTTGAAATGAAATATTTATTCACTAAGGCTTGCCCAAATGAAAGCTGATTAGAATTCTCGCTTGGTACTATGCAGATGTCTTATTATAAAACACTATTTTAGCCTGTATATGTACAAAAATTAAAATATAATATAAATAGTATAAATGCACTTACAGTATAATTATATGGAGTATGAACAATATGAATAAACCTAAATAAATATATAAATCATAAATACATAATCATAGAATAATTTACTTTTGAGAGCACCTATTGAGGTCATCTAATTCACACTCCTGCTCAGGAATATTTTATTTTTAAAGTGTTTGTCTTTAAGATACAGCTGAATGGAGCCTCAACTCATGACTGGGAGTGGGTTGACACCCACTGTGCATTTTATCCTGAGAGTATCTCCCCTTTCCTAGAGTGCGTTATCACTTTATCACTTTACTTTTCCCAACAGTCTCTGTGTCAGAGAATGATTCCCTGTTTAAATTCTCCCTCATAAAATTCACATCATAGTAAAAACCAGTGGAGAGCTATAATATAACTGTATCACGTTGTCATTTTGCTGTGATAAGACTTCATTCACATCCCCTTTCTGCACATGGTGTAGCTCCAGTGTCATGGAGACTTATGTGTTCATTTAAAGTATGTTGCTCCCATCTGATTTTAACCTTTTGGTACTACAAAGATTTTTTTCCTTCCTAGGTGCTGATATAAATACTCAAGCCAGTGATAATGCCTCTGCTCTTTATGAAGCCTGTAAAAATGGACATGTACCTATAGTGGAGTTTCTTTTGTCCCAAGGAGCTGATGCTAACAAAGCCAATAAGGATGGCCTGTTACCTCTTCACATAGCAGCCAAAAAAGGGATTTGCGAGTAAGTTTTAGTTCATTTCATAGTTTCATCTTTTAGATAAAAATCCAAAGTCCTTATGAAAAGGAGAACATAATGTTCCAGACCCAATTCTGAGCATTGTGAGCGAGGGAGCTACTGCTTGCAGAGCTTATGTTGGAAATCATAAACTGAACAGGGTGTGTTTGCAAGATGGGATTGGGTGAGGAGGAATGTGGAGTGAAAGATCCTGTTAGCTTTGCCAAGATAACACCTATTACAGCTAAATAACCCCGTGTATCTTGAGAGTAGATTAAACTGAGCTCCACAAAATATGCTTGAGATGGAATAAAAAAAGCATCTGGATAGGGAGTTAGTACTCAATAGTTATCACAACTTAGCCTAGTTTGCAATCATTTTCCTACATAGATAAGCCCATAATGATTCTTCTGAACAAGTAAAACATCCTGCATTCATCTCTGGTGTGTTCAGGTTTTATTAGCCATAATTCAGATGCTGACAGCAGGAAGTAGTTAAGTGAATCTCTAGGGCATTAGTGTGATTGTTGCTAGAATATGGTGTCCAGCTCTGGTATCTTGCCTTTCAGAAGGCTTTCAGGAAATTGGAAAAGCATCAGAAAAGAAGTACAAGAATCACCCAAGGTCTGGAAAATATGCTTTGTTAGTGAGTGATTAAATGACTCTCTAATGCAGTGGACAAATTCATAAAAAGATACGATGGTTTGTTTCTGAAATGAAATGTCTTTGGGATAGAGCTGAGCATATTCTTTAAACAGTGAGAGAAGTACCTAATGGAAAAAATAACTAAGAATTGAGTAGATTTACCATTCCTCTGAAGTAGAGTTGTTTCTAATAGGAGAACAAACTACTGCCTGGGATAAATGACGTCAGTTTAGAAGATGTTGTCTAGGGGTGGGATTGTTGCACTGTCATGCAGTGCTTACCTAACTCTTTCAAGACCTAATAGGAACTGACACTGCTACTTGCTTCTCAGCCTGAACTCCTGAGCATTTACTTCTGATCCCAGGGTGACTTTTAGCTCCCGCCTTTAACTCCTTGCCACAGCCCACAGCTATTTTTGAAAAACACAGTCATGACTCTGTTTGCAGTGACAGACCCCTTTGGTGATATTAGTGGACTCTTCCGACTATCACAATTTCTATCAAAACCCTTCAAGCAGCAGTTAAAAGAGGGAGTATATCCAACTGCAAATGTTGTTTCTAGATAGTAAAGCTATCTTTGCAGACTGCTAGAGCAGATTCTTATATATTTCACAATGTCTGAGGAATGAAAACTTTTGACAGTGCTACACCTTCCCATAGTATCTTTTATCCTAGCATTTTGGCCCATTTGGGAATCCCAATTAGACTTCTCAAATTATTTTGATAGACCCAACAATATTTATTTTTCTGCTGATGCAGTAGGCCTGCTTCTTTGTGGAAGCTGTATTCAGAGGGCAGCCCAGTGTGAATTTATGTAATTGGTTTATATGCTTCTAGCTTGTACATAAATATCTTGCATAGACTAATACAGGCATGATTCAAAATTTTCTCTAGGGTTTGACTTACAAAGAGAATTTCTTGAAAACAAACATATTTCAGATGAGAAATGTGCCGGAGACAAAAACCAGCTCCAGTTGCTCACTTTCAAAAAACTTAATCTGACGGTACGGTAAATTGACCTGAACCCAACTTGTATATAGAGTCTGGAACAGCTCTCTGAACCTATTCTTCCCCTCAGTAGATCCACACCCCAACCTGAAAACAAATTTACATGGAAAGTCTGCAACCTGAATCCATCCTTATGTTACAAAAGAAAGGGCCTGATTCAGAGACCATGTCTACCATTGCTAACATCCAGCAGCATAAATGAGACCAGAATTCAACCCAAACTCTGAGTTTGTTCGCTTGTAAAAGACTGAGCACAAATTTTTGTGCACAACTGCCCAAATGCTGCAAACCAAAGTGCAAGAAGAAGAAAAAAAAGAAAAAGAACTCTTATAAATATTTATCTAAATGACAACGCTTTAGCCCGATTGGTTGATCGTTCTTAATTCCTTTGGTATTCAGTAAAATAACACCCTTCATGGTGACCTCTCTTTGTATTCCTGCAGATTTAATATGTAATTCTGTAGGAATTCCACACTTCAACTTTTTGCCAGAGCACGAAGGCTCCCTACCATCAAAAAGCCAAGAATGTAGTCCCAAGGCTCAACTATCAACTCTTGTTGCTTGGTGTTTGTTTATTTTAAATGACACCTTGTCAATACTGACATGAAATTCATAAGGGTCATCTCATCAGCTGTAGGACAATTGCAAGCAGTCATTTAACTCCTTCCCCCTTGGAACCAAGGAGCTGAGAAGTGTTTGTGAAGTGTGGGCAGATTTATTAAGTAAATGCAAGTCAATAATCTCATGGCATACTCGTACTTAGGATGCTCTGCCTCCTCCCTATAATTTCTAGCAAATGGAGATCACCAAAGCAGGTGTCAGGGTTAAGGGGAAACTCATCACTATTTCAAAACTGCGTATGAAGCTCAGCCCTGCAAAAGACACAGGCTGTGGCCTGGCTTGCCTGGCCTTGGCTGCCTTCACTTGAGCTGCATTCTCCCTCCCTTCAGACGGGAAAGACTGCAGTGGTGGAGACACCACATTACTGAACCAACTCCCTTTGAAGGAAGAGGAAAACAGACAGGTTCTAGGTACAGAATTATACTCTGATAAAATTTGATGATTCCTGCCTTTCCTTGTTGTTCTCCCAACAAAATCTGAGGTACGGGGGTTATAGTGAGGTCTGGGACACTGCAGCATTTGGATATAAAGCCTCAATGTGGCACCCCTGCAGTGAGGTTCAGGTCCTTGCAGACAGAAGTGAGGCAGGGTCTCTTTAACTCAGATGTGAAGAGCTGGTTGAAACACATATTCTGCAGGGAAAGAACAAAACAGACCATTAAATCTTCAAAAGAGTTGATCATGGGATGACTAATGCTGGCACTTAGCATGGTGTCCTCACAGTGCTCTGTGCCCTTTTTGCTATTATGGCTCTTACAGAACATTTGCTAATGGTGGAAAGCTGCCAGCTCACCAACACCCAAACCTCCTGCTCCCTGGTGAGCACCACAGTGCTGGAAGATTAGTGAGGCTGCTGGGAGGAAAAGAAATAATAATAATAAAAAAGTGTTTCATTTCCCAAGATATTTACATACTTAAAAAAAAAAAAAAACACTTTTGTCTAAAACATGAGATGTAGGCTTAACTTGGAGATATAAGCTGTCCACCATGTAAATGAGAACATAATCCTGTAAAGTGTTATGCATCTTCAACTCTTCTTTCAGCCTCTGGGAGCATTGGAGGCTCAGTCTTTCACAGAATCATTCACTGCATCACAGGCAAAGGTTTTCCTGAGACTAGGACTTATGTTTTGCTTAGTTCGTTAAGTAAATATATGTTTGAGGGCCCAGTGTTGGAACTGGTCGTTGCAGTCAAGCTGAAGATGTGCAGCATTTTAAAGGAGATGCACTATGCATTAGGAAACTGAACTCTGCATGTTTGTGTGTTAGAAGAGCTGTTGAATGCGAGAAAGAGTTGTCTGCATGGGAGGAGAAGGAAGAGGTGTGCTTAACTTGCTGGCTGGCGTAAGTCCATTCTTTAGATATCCCTCTTTCCACAGGCATCCCACAGGGTGCATGGGCATCTCCTGGGACAGGAGGCAGACTCAGGTTGGATGGTCCCTACTCCCTTACTGGATCTAGCTTAAGGTGACTTGTCTGTATTTACAGAATCAAGCCAGCACCTTAGCTAAAACACCCAACTTTATGAGCAGAAAATGACGGTTTAACCCATGGGTCTGGTTATGCAGCTCCAGTGACACCCGTGGAGACATAAAATGCTCATGGATTTGTGATGGCAGGGGTCTTGTACATTATATATTTGAAATTCTGGTTATGTAATGAAAGCAGCTCGATTTATGTTGCTGTGCTTAAGGTTACAATACACTTTCCAATAGCAATCCCTGGTTACTGGGGTTTAGGACTTGGCTGTACATTTTTTCTCCCTGGGCTAAAGCATGGCAACCAGCCTAGAAAATATTTTTATTTCTTTTTCTCCCCTTTCCTAATTATCTTTTTGGCTCCCCATGATCTGGGATGGATGCTGATAGCCCCACGGATTTGCCACAGCCAAAAGCTGCACAGTGAGGGCCTCCAGGACGAGGCTCAATCCAGGGTAACAACTGAGTTGTAAAATCTGGCATGGAGGTCTGGAAACCAAATATATAGTTTATCCCAGCTCAGTCCCACAGAGAAAGTTTTGGTTTCATCCCCTTTCTGGTCTCAAGCCTCTTGCTGCAGCAGCGACCCATGAGGCCTACCAACGTCTTGTGAGGGTGCCCTTCTCCACTGAGCAACAGAGCAATCATGATGGAGGTGGGGACATACAACCCCTCTTCCAACAAGTCCAGCCTGTCTCCTCAGGCAGTTCCTCCAGCCTGCCCCTGTTCCTCCGCTCCTACCCACAGTGCAATGGTGGAGGTGCAGAACATATGGGAAAGCCTGGCTGGGTGCCTGCCATTTGGGCTGTGGCACATAAGTGAGTTACAACAGGATAGGTGAGGAGTCAGCACATTGTCTCTTCCATTGTAACCACCCCTGTGGCTGTCATTACCTCACAGAAACTGGGTGATAATTTCAAAAAACTTGCTCCTCCCTGAAAGAGGGGTCTCCCAACTCACATTTTCAACAAGAAAAGAGCATAGGAAGTTGAAGACAGGTTTCAAGTTCACACTCTGGTTTTGCTCAGAGCGAGTTGTTCCTATGCCAGAGTTAGCAGGCTCTTACGGTTACAACCATACAGCTAGGATTTGCAGTAGATCCACTAGAGCTCACCACTGCTCACTGACTCTCCACCCGGCAGGATTGTCTCCATGCTGATCCCCGTGACCAGCCGCACCCGCATCAAGCGCAGTGGCATTAGCCCCCTGCATTTAGCAGCTGAACGCAACAACGATGACATCTTGGAAGAGCTGATTGATGCTGGCTATGAGGTGAACACCACTCTCTCCAATGAACGGTCCTGCCTTTATGAGGACAGACGAACCACCCCCCTCTATTTTGCTGTTTTTAACAACAATATCTACGCCACAGAGCTCCTGCTGCAGGCTGGAGCCAACCCCAATGTTGACCTCATCAACCCATTGCTCATCTCCATCCGCCATGGTTGCCTGAAGACCATGAAACTGCTTCTTGACCATGGAGCAAACATTGATGCCTATATTTCAAGCCATCCCACCACATTTCCAGCTACCATCATGTTTTCAATGAAGTACCTTTCTGTGCTGAAGTATCTCCTGGATCTAGGCTGTGATGCAGTTTCCTGTTTTCAGTGTCAGTACGGAAACTGCCCACACCCTGCGTTAAATTATAGACGGGACAGACTTAATGATCCTCAGGTCTCCAAAGAACCAACCGTAATACAGGTAAGCACTGCTTCATAGAACGGCATAGGTTGAAAAGGACCTTAAAGATCATCTAGTTTCAACCCCCCTGCTCTGGGCAGGGTTGCCAACTACTAGAGCAGGCTGCCCAGCGCCACATCCAGCCTGGCCTTGAATGCCTCCAGGGATGGGGCATCCACAACCTCTCTGGGCAACCTGTTCCAGTGCCTCACCACCCTCTGAGTGAAAAACTTCCTCCTAATATCCAACCTAAATCTCCCCTGTCTTAGTTTGTAACCATTTCCCCTTGTCCTATCACTATCAACGTGTGTGAACACGCGTTCCCCCTCCTGTTTATACTCTCCCTTCAGGTACTGGAAGGCCGCAATGAGGTCTCCCCGGAGCCTTCTCTTCTCCAAGCTAAACAAGCCCAGTTCCCTCAACCTTTCTTCATGGGAGAGGTGTTCCAGCCCTCTGATCATCTTAGTGGCCCTCCT